>CM014274.1:74856523-74895914 GCA_004135705.1 Alloteropsis semialata
CTAGTAGTGGTCGTCATCTTCTCATTCCTGGTGCTGGATTTTTTTTTTGAACGAACAGCACGAGATTGTGCCTATTTCATTGAAATAGAAGAAGAGTTTTACAAAAACCGCCTAGGCGGTGTTGGGCAAAAGTACATGGTCTACTCTCGCAGTATAAGGAACTCTAAGGGCTTTGCGCCGGCTGTCAGCCATGTGGTCGCCTCGTCCTTAATCTTTGCAAGGAGCGCTTGAGTGGAGAGCTCTCTTCGATCGAATACGCGTGCATTCCTTTCCTTCCATATTTCCCAGATCACTAGCATGGCTAAGGAGCGTGTCGATTTTGCCGGAATCCCTGTAGCTTGTGAGATGGCTACCCACCATTCCTCGGGCGTCTCGTGGCGATTCCAGTGTTGTGGTCGCAGTTGCGGTTGCCTCACCCAGTCAGCCACTAGGTTCCAGATTCTTCTCGTGTATCGGCAATCCGATAGGAGATGCAGGGCTGTTTCCATGGTCTGCCTGCATAGGGGGCACGTTTCGCTGTGGTCCCAGTTACGCTTGGCGAGTCGGTCGGAGGTCCATACCCGGTTTTGCAGGATTAGCCATGCGAAGAGCTTGCATTTGGGGGGAGCCCACGTCTTCCAGACGGAGCTGAGACGTGGGTTTTTGGTGCATCCTATGAACTGTGCACGGTAGGCGGAGGAGGCTGTGTACTGGCCGCTGGCGGTGAGATTCCAGACAATCTGGTCGTCCTGTTGCGTGTCGCGCTCGATCTGGGAGATGTTCCACCAAAGGGTCGCGTATTGCAAGAAGTGATTCACTGTGAAGCCAACCCGGTGGTTGAGGTCTCGGATCCAATTGTTGTTGTGTAGGGCGTCCTCCACTTTTCTGTTTTTGCGGCTAGATTTTGCAAAGAGCAAAGGCGCGATATCCTTCGGCCTGCGACCTTGGATCCATGCATCATCCCAGAAGCTGGTCTTGCGTCCATTCCCCACCGTGATGGTCGTGCAAGTAGCGAAGAGGAGTCGGTCTGAGTCATCACACGGCGGCTTGGTTCCGGCCCAAGTCTTGTCCGGGGACACCCAGGCGTGCCAGAGCCATCTGAGGCGCAGTGCTCGCGCGAAGCGTTTAAGGTCGAGGACTCCCAGGCCTCCATTTTCCTTGGGCAAGCATGATCGCGTCCAGTTCACCTTACATTTGCCCCCCGTCAGGTCACCGTGGCCTGCCCAGAGGAAGCTCCTCCGCATCTTGTCGAGATCATCAAGGATCTCGTCGGGGGGCTTAAGGGCCGTCAGGAGAAAGACCGGCTGGGACGATAACACGGACTTCACAAGGCAAGTGCGGCCTGCCAGGTTGAGGTTGCGGCCCTTCCAGGCGGCTAGGCGACTCGCCGCCTTGTCTATCAGTGGCTGGAAGTGCAGACGCTTGAGACGCTTAATTGAGAGGGGCAATCCCAGGTATCGTAGAGGGAATGCAGCACGCTTGACAGGTAGCCCTTCCAAGATCGAATCGACATCAACGTTGTCGCAGGCAATAGGCGTGACAGTTGTTTTTTGCAGGTTGGTGCGTAGGCCAGTGGCTTCGCCGAAGAGTGAAAGAAGGTGCTGAATGTTGCGGATATCCTTGGCCGTGGGCTTGATAAAAATAGCCGCATCATCCGCGTACATGGAGGCACGAAAACGTATATTCCGGCTGCCAACCTTGCTCAGCAGTCCCCGATTGGTGGCCTCCTCGAGCAGCCTATGTAGTGGATCAATTGCTAGGATGAACAGGAAGGGCGATAGAGGGTCCCCTTGTCGGAGGCCACGTCCGTGATGGATCGGGTCGAGTGGAGAGCCATTTAAGAGGACACGAGAGGTGGAAGAGGCAAGGCAGGCAGCGAGCCAACTACACCATTTTGGTGGAAAGCCTCGCTTCTGCAGAAGCGTGAGCAGATAGTCCCATCTGACAGAGTCGAAGGCCTTTGAGATGTCAAGTTTCAAGAAGAGTGCTGGTGTTTTGTTTCGGTGGAGACGCCTGGCCGTATTCCGTATGTACATGAAGTTGTCGTGGATGCTTCTGCCCTTGATGAAGGCGCTCTGGCATGGGGAGATAAGCTCGTTCAGATGCGGCGAGAGCCGCGTTGCCATAAGTTTGGAGACAATTTTAGCGAACCCATGGATGAGGCTTATCGGTCGGTAATCCGTTATCTCTTCTGGCCCATCTTTCTTTGGTATGAGCACAATGTTTGCCTTGTTGAGGAGATCGAAGTCCCTGCATCTGAGGTTGTAGATGGAGTTGATGGCGCTAATTATATCTTGCTTGATGATTGGCCAGCTAGTTTTGTAGAAGAGGCCCGTGAAGCCGTCTGGTCCAGGCGCTTTGTCCTGCGGGATTTGATTGATTGCGCTTAAAATCTCTTCCTCTATGAATGGGTCGTCGAGGCCGGATAGATTGACCACCGGAAGCTGCAGTGAGTCCCAGTGGAGGTCTTTGGACCATGCTGTAGGTTGGTTCATCATGCCTTCAAAGTGGTTTTGTACTAGGCGCCCTTTGTCTTCGTGTGACGTCACCCACCCGGGACCGTTGCGCAACCGTTGAATGGAGTTTTTTCTTCTACGAGCGTTTGCCCTTAAATGGAAGAATTTAGTGTTGGCGTCTCCTTCCTTGATGTAGTTTATCCGTGCACATTGCTTGCGCCTTGCTTTTTCGACGACGGCCCACCCCAGGACTCGTTTCTTGAGCCGTTGCCTCAGTGTAGCTTCCTCTGTGGATAGGGTGCGAAACTCCTGGGCTTCGTCCAGCCGTAGGATCACTTCCTGGGCCATATGGAGCTTTAGGCGGGCATCAGAGATCGTGCTTCTGCCCCAAGTGCGGAGAGCTCGGGCAGTGTCATGCAGCTTGTGGCCAAGCCGATGAAAAGGCTCGGTGTGCGTGGTCGGCTTATTCCAAGCCTCTCTGACGACGTCCATGAAGTGCGGGAGTTTGGTCCAGAAGTTCTCGAAGCGGAAGGGGGTCGGTTTACGGGGCCCCTTCTGTTGGCACAGGAGTAGAGGGCAGTGGTCCGAGTGAGACGAGGAGAGGGCATGCAGAGCATAATCGGCGAAGTGTAGGTCCCAACGTTCATTGCAGAAAACTCTGTCGAGGCGAACTAATGTGGGACTCCGTCTTTCATTGCTCCACGTATACTTCCTGTTCTGGAGGGCGATTTCTTTAAGCTCGCAGTGTGCTAGCGTGTCGCGGAAACGCCGCATCAAGCCGAGGTTAAGGCGATTATTATTTTTGTCCCGCGCACGGTAGATGAGGTTAAAGTCCCCCATGACCAGCCATTTGACGTCGTCATCCGGCTTGAGGTTTCGCAAGTGTTGCAGGAAGCAGCCCTTTTCCGCCCTTCGCGAGGGCCCGTACACTGCGGTGAGTTTAAAGATGGAGGCATTGCGATGCGAGCATACTGTCGCGGATACCGAGTAGCGGCCGATCGCTATGTCCGTCACTTTCATCACAGAATCGTTCCAGAGAAGCAGGATTCCCCCCCGAGTACCCCGTGCCGGCTTGTATGTGAAGCTGTCAAATTTGTAGCCCCCCAGAAAGGTGGCAAGTGACTGGTCAATGTGCTGGAGTTTTGTCTCCTGGAGACATACCATATGGCAGGGCGTGGCTTTAACCATCTCGTGCACTGTTATGCAGCGTGCCGCAGTGTTGAGGCCGCGGACGTTCCAGCATAGCATGTCAATGTCGTCGCTTATCATTGCAGTGGCATAGCTCTAAGACCAACGTTTGCCGGCAGATCATTACAATACGTAGCACAAGCAGGTTCAGGTAGTCGCATAATATAGTAGCGTTCTCATGAAGTGCAGTAGGGGCTCGAAGGTCGCAGCCAGCAGAGCTTCTGAAGACGTCCGCCCGAAGGTCGCAGCCAGCAGGGCACCATGGGAGCACATAAAGTCGATACATAAGTAGATAATGCATAAGGGTAATAGGGGCGCTGTTTGAAGTCGGGTCTGGTCGTCACTGTCCCGCGGCAGCGGCCTCCAGCTGTAAGTCGTCGATGCCCTGTCCAACCTGCTGTATGAGAGCGTCATCCACCTCTCCCGCTTCGACGTTGTCGAGGTCGAAGATGGTCGCCATTGCTCCGATGATGTGCGGCGGCAGGGGTCCGGTGAACATGGCGACGACGTCCTTGAACACCTGCTCGACCGGCGCTGGCTCGTCCACTCCTGGGCCGAGGCCCAGCTTGCGCCATAAATTGCGCTGGGCCATTTCAGCCACCGGTAGTCGAGGTTTGGCGGCGAGTCTTGCACTGCGGCGCGACGTGGAGACATCGTAGGTGCGCCGCTGACGAGGGCGCGTAGGCGGCGGAGGACCGGGGGCGACAGCAGGGGCCGGTGCTGTGAAGAGGGCCGCAATGCCGTCCTGGTGGCCCTGGTGCCCGTTGCCCTCCTCCCCCGGACCGCCCATGAGCTCCTGGGGCGGCCCATGGGCCGTAGATGCCGGCGCAGGCCCATCGTGGGGTGGTGTTGCCTCCCCAGGGTCCACGGCTTGGCCCCCTGCGCCAGACGCCTAGGGGCAGACCGGTTCGGCCCGCAGCGAATCGCCGTCCAGGCCGCCGCCCGCGGCCGCCTGCCGCGGCGATGTGGAGTTGGTGATGCCGAGCAGGCGATCGTCGTCGTCGTGTGGAGGATGTTGAAGCGCCGTCTGGATGCGTGCGAAGGACCTGCGCACCGGCACCACCCGTTCGGTCGGTGGAACCGTCGCAGCAGCGCAGCCGGCGTGGGCGTCGGACCAGGCTGCATTCCCGGCGGCATCAGGGTTGAGCCCAAGGTGCGCCGCGAAGCTGTTCGCCATGTCGAGGTAGTGCTGCATGTCAGGGAGGAGATCAGTGTCGTCAACCAGATGTACCTTGGCACACTTTGTGGCCGCCGCACGATCACGAAGGCTGCGCGCTCGGGACGCGAAGTGCTCCTGGATGGCGACGTTGGGGCGAGTCGGGGTCGGGGAGCGCGCATCGACGTCCTCAGCAGCGTACCCCCAGAAACTCGCCGCGCCTCGACGAGGCGAGCGGGAGCGCGCGCGATAGACCGGGTTCGCCGAGGTGTCGCCGCCGTAGAAGCCGTAATTGCCGGTGTAGCCGCGGTCGTTGCCGTTGTCGTGGCCGCCGTTGTCATCGTCGCCGTCGTCGTGCCACCTGGGCCAGGTGAAGTCACGGTCGTCGCAGGACTGCCGACCGGAGTTCGACCGGGTCCTGTCCTTGTCTCGGCGTTCGCGTTCGCCCTTGGCGTCGCGGGCGTCGCGTCCGTCGCTGCCGCTGCGAGCGTAGCGCTCCTTGCGACTACTACGGTCACGGTCGTCGCCATGACCCCTGCGGTCCGTGTCGCTGCCGAGGTTCCTGCCGCCGCCGCATCGCTCCCGGGCGGCGTGGCCATCGCGGCCATGCCCTCGAGTGTCATCCCGGTCACTCGTGCCGCGACCGTCGCGGCCATCACGGCCGCACTGCTCTGGCAGGCCCGGCGGAAGGGGCAGCCGTGTAGGATAGCGCGGCTTGGTCCCAGGCGGCGCACCATCCGGGATCCCATAGCGCCACTTGTAGCGTCGCACGACCGGGGGGAACTTTGCCGGGTTGTCGATGGCCTCCTGGAGGTGGTTCTTCGCGGCCGTGTAGTCTTCCACCTGTGGCATGTGGAGGAACACCTGGAAACGAGCCCCGTTGGCGCAGGGCTCCGGCGGGGTCTCGGAGATGAAGACGACCGAGGACGTCGCCGACAGTCGCCGGGTGAAGGTGAGCCAGATCACCTTAGGGATGGCGCTGGGGTCGGCCGACCAGGCCCAAACCTCGATGTGTCGCGTGTCGCGAGGCTGGACGAGGTCGGTCTTGATGTACTGCAGCGCCGCCTTGTTGCCGATGACACGCTCCACGATGTCGGGGGTCCATGCGTGCGACGGGATGCCGTCGATGCACAGGCGGACTCGGTAGTAGATCCTCATGGCCATGGCGTGCGTCAGGCTGTACCAGGGCCGCACGCAGATGTCGATGCCGCCTCTCCCACACGTGAACCGCCCCTTGGCACGAGCCGCATCGCAGTGTTCCTTGCGCTCGAACCGAATCAAGTAAGGCTCCGGCTGGTGGATGAAGACCGTGACATCGCGGCGGGTGAGGCCCAGGTCGTCGATGATGAGCTCCTCGATGGCCCGCGCCCCGTCGCCAGGGGGCAGATGCATCGCCCAGGGAACGAGAGCGCAGCTCTCCCAATCTCTTGCATCCCGCGCGAGGTCGAAGGAGCAAGGCACGAAGACCGTCTCTTCCTCCGGGCGGGTGTCGGGGTCGCCGACCGCCATGGACTGCGGCGTCAGACGAGGCGGCGGGGGCGAGGCTGCCGGCGTTGTGGGCGGCGTCGTAGGAGGCGGCGACGGAGGGGGAGGAGGTGGAGGTGGGGGAGGAGGTGGCGGTGGAGGTGACCGTGGAGGGGAAGAGGGCGAGGTCGCCGGAGGTCCCCGGGATGTCCGCGCCGTCGAGGCCGACTTGAACGGGCACTGCCGTACGCGGTGACCAGAGCGCCGGCAACGGAAGCAACAGGGGGGGTCCCGGCAGGTAGCCGCGCGGTGGTCGCGCGCCAGGCATTTGAAGCAGCGACCCGCAGTAATCCGGATGAAGTCTTGGAGGGCGTCGGTGGTTGGGCGGCTTGAATGCCCCGTGGAGCTGCGGCGCCATGAAGGCCGGTCGCGTCGGTCGTCGCTTCGCCGCCCGTCACTTCGGTGCACGTCCGGCGCCGCGCGGCGTGAATGCTTCCCTCGACGCCTGACAGTGGTCCATCCATCGCCCGCAGCAGGGGAAGCAGCGCGTGGGAGGGGTAGGTCGCCGGAGTTAAAGCGCGGGCGGGCGTTGACTTCTCCGGGCGTGCGAGCTGGCCGCAGGACGGGGCCAGGGCGGTGGCGCCGGGCGATGTCGGCATACGAGGGGGCCGGCATGTCGGTGTGCACACGTGTGCCTGCTTGCCGGTGGACGCATGGCGCGTCCCAGGATGCTATGTTGATACTGATACACCGTGCAAATTCGTCTTGGAACTCGTTGATCTGGTGTTAAGGAGAAGCATGAACCTAAAAGCACTGATTCATGGCACTGTTGAAGCTTGGAACTCGGGGCTTCATGTGCTGGCTGCTGATTGCTGAATGTGTAGTGATTATTCTCTTCTGAACAAGGGCAGAACCTAGAAGCACTCGCTGATTCAGTGAAGCCTGCCTGAGATGAAGTTGCATTTATCTAGTAAAGCTTTAAAGTGAAGAAGAATCGCAAGATACTGGAGAGGAGAAACAGAAACAGAATTCCAAAAGGTTGAGAATGAAATAAAATAAAATTGGAGAAAGTCGTAAGAAGCATCCATCGCATTTAGTTGGATGTTGATAGAACAGGATACATGGGAGCCCTCCTCACTGATTGCTGTATGCAGAAAGGCCAGGCACTCCAGCCAGCAGCCTTACCTGTCATGAACCCACTGCCCTGCCCGTATATGAGACCAACGGCGTGTATCCATTCTCCACCCATACTATACTGTATAAACGAGAAAAAGATGAGACCAATCCGCCCAAAACTTACACAGTGAAAAGCAATTAATATGGGGGCGGCAAAACAGGATCACATGATGGGATCATATCCATGTTCCATGATCAAATTGAACTTTCGATGATCATTACTTCATGTAGGGGGACAGTTCAGTTCAAACACTATGCTATATATGCCAAACATTTGAATTTCAAATGGTTTTTGAAAGAAAAGAGAAGCGCATTTCAATGAGGAGGTAATTAAGAAGCTTGGAGGTTTAGCATTATTGTGGTCTACTGCTACTGCAAATGTGTTGTAAACATGACGTAAAGCAACAGCAATTAAGATGTTGTTCTCAAACTACTATAGCAATGTTGCATTCGTGCAATTGTCATGTCTCTTTAGGACCATCCTTTCACATCCGTGTGTGTGCCAGGCTAGGACACCCAAAGATAGGAGATGAGATGAGAGATGTAGTGTGGCAGTGGCAAGGCCCTATATATATGCGCCTTGCGAGCATCTCAAAACACAAGCAACAAACTAGCATCACTAAGCAACAAACTAGCATCACTGCAAGTACCAACTGTAGTGAACTAGTGATAGATAGAAAAATAGGGGAGGAGATAAAGGAAAGGATAGAGAGAGAGAGAGAGAGAGAGAGAGAGAGATGGGGAGAGATCAGGCAGCTGCTGCTGTGATGGCTCCTGAGAAGCTGAAGCTGTTCATGGGAGTGCTGGCCCTGCAGTTCCTGCTCGCAGGGTTCCACATTGTCACCAGGGCGGCACTCAACATGGGCATCAGCAAGATCGTGTTCATCGTGTACAGGAACATCATCTCCCTCGCCTTGCTCGCCCCGTTTGCCTACTTCCTCGAGAAGTGCGTAACCCGCCTTTTTTCAACATATCAGACACTCATTTTGCTCCATGTTCTTTCTGAATCTATCAGAGTGAGTTCCTAATACCTGCATGATTTGTTTCAGGAAAGACAGGCCAGCACTCACCTTCTCTCTGCTGGTGGAATTTTTCTTCCTAGCGTTGTGTGGGTAAGTGAAACACATGTTCCATGCATGCTATCTTTGTTATCTTTCACTTTATTTATTTGTTGGACTCCTGAACTAATGTTTGTGCTACTGAATTACTGTTGTTCAGGATAACTGCAAACCAGGGCTTCTACCTCCTGGGTCTGTACCACCTGTCACCAACCTACGCCTCGGCGATACAGAACTCGGTTCCTGCGATCACCTTCGCCATGGCCGCTGTCCTCAGGTGCTCACTTGTCTGCACGCAAGCGTGACAAGTCATGCATGTTGCCTTTTATTCTCAGCACAATCAGACCAGTTGAGTAAGCTGCAGTGTTCACTGAAGGATGTCTGAAACTGTGCAGGCTCGAACAGGTCGACCTGAGCAGGAGGCATGGGCTGGCCAAGGTGGTGGGCACGGTGGTGAGCATCGGAGGAGCGACCGTGATCACCCTCTACAAGGGCCTGCCGCTGTTCAATCACAACCTGACCATCAAGTCTCTCGTGACGCTGTCCACCTCGAGCTCCATCCTCAACTGGACTCTCGGCTGCGTCTTCATCCTCGGACACTGCCTCTCTTGGTCCGGATGGATGGTTCTTCAGGTACTAGCATGCTAGTTCAGTGCATGAGGGGTGTAAGGAGAACAATTTCTTCATGGCGATTCAGTGCACTGATTTTTTTTGTGAATCTTTATTTCTGACATCTCAGGTGCCGGTGCTGAAGAGGTACCCAGCCAGGCTCTCGGTTCTGTCACTGACCTGCGTCTTCGGGCTCCTCCAGTTCCTCGTCATTGCGGTGTTCACCGAGGAGGACCTGAGCAGGTGGAAGGTCCGGTCCGGAGGGGAGCTGCTCACCATCCTATACGCTGTAAACACCAGCAAATTGCCTCGCAAAAAATAATGAACATGTGTGTGCAGCGTAGCTCCTGTTTGAACTTCAGACTGAAAACGCCATGCTTTCACCTTTCACGCATGTAGGGCCTGGTGGCGTCTGGCGTTGCGTTTGCTCTGCAGATCTGGTGCATCGACAGGGGAGGCCCGCTCTTCACCGCCGTCTTCCAGCCGGTGCAGACCGTCGCCGTCGCCGTCATGGCTGCCGCCATCCTCGGAGACCAGCTCTACACGGGAGGGTAAGGGCACACGTGCGCGCGTACAGATATGGACACAACAAGGATATGATAACGATGACGGGATCACTTGGATCGCCAGCCATGGGATCGGAAGAACTCTACTCGTGCATCCGTCTCTGACGACATGTATGTCTGCCTGTACTTTGGCAGGATCATCGGAGCTGTGCTGATCGTCGTCGGCCTGTACTTCGTGCTGTGGGGCAAGAGCGCGGAGAAGAAGGCGGCCACCAGGAACCAGGATCAGATGGCGCAGGGAGGAGGAGGAGGAGATATGGCGAGGCACCTGCTCGGGGAAGATGCTTCGGCTAAATATGAAGAGGCGCCGGCCATTGACCTGATGGCGTGACGATCGATCAGTCGATCGAGGGCCATAATAGTTGTGCTGCATTTGGGATTGTACGGGTTTGTGAGTTCAGCTGTTCCAATGAGGCAACCAATAACAAGGGTGCATGGGTTGCCGGTGTGAAACAGTAGTAATTATGATGTGGGTCTCTGTAGTATTACTGTGCAAGTATAGCAAAGGAGTGTGTATATCATTCAGAGTTAGTAAGTCCCTTCATGCATGGTTGTAATCAATCTAATTAATCTTGACCACACACTCATTTGAGCAGCAGAGACAGAATGCTACACGGTGCCTAAATATAAACCGCTAAAGATCGTTTAGCGGCAGGATAAAGTAGCATTTGCTCCGATTACAAATACTAGTGTATCTTTATCTTTACCTATTTCTAAAGTAGCATTTGCTTCTTTCCAAATTTTGGTCCATCATGACACGTGGGTCTGCATGTTTTATAGAAGTCTAGCCACTTCGTCCATAGAACTCGAATCGAAACCGTCGGCTCTAAAAGACAGCAAAATCAGACTTCTCTTATGTTGGAAAAGAAACATCCACTTCCCCAGGCTACGAGATGAGTGAGCGCCCCCCTCCCGACGGGCCGCCGGGCGCCCCCCTCCTGGCACCGTGAGCCCCCCACCCTGCGCCTCTGCCCGCCGGCGGCCACCTCTCCCTGCCGGTGGCTTCGCTGCTGTCCAGCACCATCGCCCTTCTCAGGTAGCGCCCCCTTCCACCTTCCTCCCGGCGACTTGCATGGGTCCCTTGCTGTTCGGGCCTGGAGATGGCCATGTCTTTCTCCACAGGCTCTCCCACCTCCGTGATGCTTGGCCCCTGGAAGGTAGACATGGACGGGCCATGGATTTCTCCCTCCTGGTCTCCTTCAGCAGGTCAAGGTTCAGACTCACAGATTCAACGGTTGGTTCCTGCCTCTGCTCTTTCTTGGGTGGTTTCCAGCAATCTCTTCTTGTTTCACAACTGGGGGATCAGGTTTTCAAATTTGTTGTCCCCTCCAAGAGACTAGGCTTTGGTCTGATTCATGAGGGTCCTCTGGCCTGCGAGGCTTTCAAATTGAAGTTTTTTCCCAGTAATGACAATGGTTTTCTGGAAGCTCAAGCCTTTTCTTTAAGTGATTCAAGAACTGTTTATCCGTGGATTACAGCGGGTGCTAAAAGAACCAAAAGTTCTTATGCTGAAGCAGTTAAATCTAATCTTTCTCCCCTCTCGGGAGCAAATGTGGTTCCTCTGGGTCCTCGATCAAGCAGGAATACTGGGACTTCCTCCAGGCCTTTGGTTCTCCCCCGAGCTACTTCAACATTTAGGCCTAATGGTCGCACTTCAGCCACTAATGAGGCCAATAAGACTAGAACTTCGGTGTTTCAGAGGCTCTCTTTCATGAAGGGTTCAGTCTTTGATCGCTTAGAGGGCCATCAGAAGTGGCAGAGAAAGAGCTTTCAAAATTCAAACCAGCAGACAACTTCGGGCTCTGGGTCAAAAGGCCCACTTAATTCTCAGCCCAATACTGTGCCTGGTAGTTCTCCCCTTTGCAGAAGATGCTTATCGCCCAACCACCGGCGGGATTCCTGCCAAGCTAAGATCAAATGCTGGCACTGCAATTTATCGGGGCATGTAATGCAGGCCTGCCCCCAGAGGCACATTTCTAGAGGCTGTCCCCAAAGACTATAGCCGGCGATCGGTGGACGCTTCAGCTGCTCGGTTAATTCTTCGTTGTGGGAAAATGTCCCTTGGTCTTCCTGGTTTTCTGCTGATGAGTCAATGACGGATGGACCCGGCCCCTCAGGCCCACCGGTCTTTTCCTCTTTCACAGAGCTGGCGCGAGTTGTTTTTGGCCAAGCAAAACGTCCCGGCGAGTCTTCTTCCTCGCCCACCTCGCCCCAGACGAACTCGCAAGAAAACCCCAACTCCACTGCTCACCCCCACGAACCCCGCGTCGCCCCTGACCCCAACTCAGGAATGGCGTTCCTCAACATCGACCCGACGCCTATGATGCTCCCTGGATATTCCCGAGTTCGTGTGGAGGGGAGAACACCCTACATCCGCGTGGTGACGCCGCGAGCTCGACCGTCGAACGAGGATCTCGCCATCGTGACGGTCTCCAATCTCCCCCCTGGTGAGGTCCCCTTTGCTGAATCAGAGCCGCTATCTTGACCTTGGTTGGGGAAGAATATGGATTGCAGATCACTGACATACAGCGTTGCCCTTTTGGAAGGGGGCAAGCTTATGTCAGAATGGCTCGACTTTCTGATAGAGATAGCTTGGTCTTCCATAGTCCCCATCAGTCCCAGGGACTGAGATTTGATTTTGTGAACCACAATAGGGGAGCCAATGCAAGGCGGGTTTCTTTTAATCGGGATTGTTGGTTGATGCTCATTGGATATCCCCCGGATTATAGGTCTGAAGCTGAAATTTGTGATGCAATTAAATCCTTTGGGAGGCTTCTTTTCTGGCAAAAGGATAAGATTCTGGCGAGAATCATCATCAAGGCCAAGGTCACTGATCTGGAGGCTGTGCCTCATTACATTGTGATATCTGAAAGTGATGATTTGGATGGTATCTCTCTGACTGTGCAGTGTGAGATCATGCAGCAGCACCTCCTGGGAGCCCTCCCCCAGGATGAAGACATCCCACCTGGGGGCCTGGATGACGATTTCATCTACCCTGGGATTGCACTGCAGGGTGGACAGAACTGGCAAGGCAACGGCCAGCATCAGGCCATAAACAATGGGGACAATGCTGGAGGGATTGAGGACTTACCTGACCTCAATCTGCCAGCTGCTCAAGAAATGAACAATGAGCAAGAGAACCAACTTCTTGAGGCAGAAGGTGGAGAGGATGATGCTGAAGAAGATGCTGAAGAAGAAGAAGCGATGGATCAAGATGAGGAACCAGTGGAACAGCTCCCGGCAGACCTGCAGGAAGAATAGATCAGTCTGTCCTTACAGCTTGGCTCCTCCCTAGCTTCTTCTCAAGAGGTAGAAGGACCACTTGTGGATCTGGTTAACCCAAATGCAGAGCAACAGCAGATACCCCCTGATGACATGATGGTGGATGGCCCCAATAATCCACTTGTGGTACTTGGTCTGGCCGTTCAGCAGCCTGACTTCCTTGTCCCGGAAATACAAGAGGAAGATCTGATGGAAGCACAGCCTGATCAGATGCTGATGAACAACCAGGCTCACAATCTCCAAGATGTTCCTGATCCCCTGATTGATCAGCCTGACAATCACAACTTTGGCGGGAACCAGGTTTTGAATTTGAATACAGTCCTGATACCGGCCCAGCAATTCAGAATGGACCCTGGCCTTTCTGACATGTTAGGAAGACGCCCTCAGCCCACCAAGGCCAACCCGGAGTTATACAGGCTGTGGGCCAAATTCTTCTCCCCTGTGGGCTGTTCTGAGCATGTGGTCGAGATTCCCAAAGAGTGGGCCCCCTTTTTCTTAATGATGTTGCTATCCCCTGCTAATTTTGAATGGGCTAAAGCCTTCCTGTCTTCTCCAACCTGGAAGTTCATGCTGAGATGCAATAAGGACAGTGCCTTGATGGCATTTGCTCTGCCAGATGTCTGCCCACAGAATGCAGAAATCCAATGCTCCTCACTACAGGATGAATCACAGGTCTCATCCAAGGACGAAATGACTGAAGAGCACAACATGAGATCAGGTTGCTATGGGGGAAAGGTCAAAAACTTTTTTAGTGGATACTGATCTAAGAAGAAGCCCAAGAATCAGATTAAGGAATGATGGCTTGAAGCCCAAGAATTGCAGCTCCAAAAACTGTCTAGCTTGCTCTGCATGTCCCCCTGCTATCTCTCTAAATGTTATTCAAAGCATTGGTGAATCTGTCTGTATGATTGCCCCTGAGCTTCTAACTCTTGCTAATCTGAAAAAGAAGCTAAAAGGGAAAAAGGCTATTGGCACTAAGAAGCCCTCAGGAAAGAAAAAGCCCTCCAAGATGGCAGAGCTCAAGAAGAAGAAGAATGAACAAGATGATGAAGATGAAGATGATGAAAGTGAAGAACCCAAGTGCTAGAGGGTCCACCCCCTCTTTGTCTTTTGTCAGCTTACCCCATGGTAAGCTGAGATCTACCTTTCTTTATGTTCTTTGTAAGTTGTTAAGTGGTCCCAAACTTTTGTGTTTGATGATGGCCCCCTGGTGATGGGGAAACGCGGGACTTTCTGGTGGCTGAACACTTGGAAACAGGTTGTGCCTGTATTCCTTATAACCACCCCTTTTACCATTGTCTCCCATGAATGATTCTAGATCCAAAAGATGTTGGTTGATCCTCAGCTGGAATATCAGGGGTATTAACTCAGAAGGGAAATGGGATGCCATTAGGAGTAAGATCGTTGAATCTAAATGTGATATTGTTTGCTTGCAAGAAACAAAGAGGGAGAGCTTTGACCTGGCCTATATCAAAAAGTTCTGCCCTGCACAATTTGATAGTTTTGATTTTCTGTCGTCGACTGGAGCCTCTGGAGGAACTATAATTATTTGGAAAAGCTGCAAATTTTCTGGCACTGGCATTTTCCAAAACAATTTTGGACAATCAGTGGAATTCTCGTGCAAACTCACTGGGCAACAATGGATCCTCACAAACATCTATGCGCCATGCACACCTGAAGGGAAACTGGAGTTCCTTAATTGGTGGCAAGAAATTAATATGCCAGACGAATTAGATTGGCTTCTAGTTGGGGACTTCAATCTAATTAGAAAACCAGATAACAGAAACAAGCCAGGCGGTAGCATCCAAGAAATGTTTGCTTTCAATGAAGCAATTAGCAAGCTCAGGCTAGTGGAAATCCCCCTGAAAGGGTGCAAGTTTACATGGACAAATAAACAACAGGATCCCCTTCTAGAAAGATTGGACTGGTTCTTCTCCTCCAACTCCTGGACTTGCTCTTTCCCAAACACCTTTGCCACGAGCCTCTCGAGAGACACCTCAGATCACACCCCCTGTCTCATCTCTGCCTTTACAACTGTCCCCAAACCACAGATCTTCAGATTTGAGAATTATTGGCTAGAGCATAATGACTTTCATAATGTCATGATGCATGGATGGAATCTGGATATACCTGCAACAGACAAGGCAAAAAGAATCAGCTCTAAATTCAAAAACCTTAGAAGGGTGCTCAAAGCTTGGAAAGATCTTTTACCCAGCCTGGCCAAGACTATACAAAGATGCAAAGAAGTCATCAACTTCTGGGATATTTTGGAAGAATGGAGAGATCTCTCTCTGGAAGAATAGAACTTCAGAGATCTTGCACAATCCCACCTCCAAGCCCTATTAAAACAACAACACATTTACTAGAAACAGAGAGGCACAATAAAGTGGATCAAATTTGGGGATGAATGCACTGAATTCTTTCATGCCAATGCTTCAATCAAGAACAGAAAGAATACAATCACCATGCTCAAGAACAATGCAGGCCAAGAAATTATGGATCATGAAAGCAAAGCAAATCTGCTTTGGACAGGATTCAGAGAGAGGATGGGATTATCAGAATTTAGTCACATGTATATTGACATTCAAGCTCTTTTATCATCCAACCAAGATCTGGACGCCCTGCAACAACCCTTCACCAAAGAGGAGATTGATTCAATTGTGGCCGGCCTCCCTAACCACAAATCACCCGGTCCTGATGGATTCAATGGGGAATTCATCAAAAGATGCTGGCCACTCATTGCACAAGACTTTTATGATCTGATGGAGGGGTTCTACAACTGCTCAGTATGCTTGAAAAGTATCAACTCTTCATATGTGACTCTTATACCCAAGAATGATTCCCCCATATATGTCAATGACTTCAGGCCAATATCCTTGCTCAATTCTTCCATCAAGCTCATCACCAAGGTCCTGGCTGATAGACTGCAACAAGTAATCCTCAGTTTGGTACACCAAAACCAATATGGCTTCATTAAAACCAGAACCATCCATGACTGTCTTGCTGGGCTTTTGAATACATCCACCTTTGTAAAGCTTCAAAGAAAGAGTGCTCTAATTTTGAAATTGGATTTTGGAAAAGCATTTGATAAGATTGAACACCCAGCTATCCTACAGATCTTACAACACAAAGGTTTTGGAGATAAATGGTTGTCCTGGATCAGAGCCATTCTGGAATCTGGAACTTCCTCAGTACTCCTCAATGGTGTTCCTGGTAAAAACTTTTCACTGTAAAAGGGGATTAAGACAGGGAGATCCATTGTCACCTCTCTTGTTTGTACTAGCAGCTAACCTATTACAGTCCATGATCAACAAAGACAAGGAAGAAGGAAGGCTCACTCTACCCATACCTTGCAGGTTCTCCAATGACTTCCCCATCATTCAGTACGCTGATGATACACTGGTTATTATGGAAGCCTGCCCAGATCAACTCCAAGCCCTCAGGAATAATCTAGAAAGATTTGCCAACTCAACTGGACTCAAAGTGAATTACAACAAATCTGCTATGATCCCAATCAATGTCTCTGAGGAAAAACTGGAAACCCTATCCAATGCTTTCAACTGCCTGAAAGGAAGTCTACCGTTCACTTACTTGGGCTTACCCTTGGGGACCACTAAACCCAAAATTGAAGACTTCCTACCTTTGGTGAACAGGCTGGAAAAGAGACTCCTATGCACATCACTGTTCCTGTCCCAAGGGGGCAAACTGGAAATGGTGAACTCTGTACTCTCTTCAACAGCTGTCTTCTACTGTTGTACGCTGAAGCTGCATAAAGGAGTCATCAAACAGCTTGACAAATACCGCAAGCATTGTCTTTGGAGAGGAGCTGATCCTAATGCGAAGCAACCATCCAAAGTGGCATGGCCGGTGGTATGCATTCCTAAGAAAGAAGGTGGTTTAGGAGTGATAAACCTGCAGACACATAATGAGTCCTTGCTGCTTAAGTTTCTGCACAAATTCTATTCCAAAGCAGACATCCCTTGGGTTAACTTAGTATGAGAACATTACTACTCCATTGGAGAATTACCGGGTCTCAAGAAAAGGGGCTCCTTTTGGTGGAGAGATATAGTTGGACTAATTGACACCTACAAAGGATTGGTCTCTGCTTCGGCAAAGAAGGGGGACACTGTTCTTTTTTGGCAGGACCAGTGGAATGGAGGAACACCCAGAACACTCTACCCAGAACTGTTCTCCTTTGCCCTTAATGAGAATTGCACAGTCTTAAAAGTCTTGCAAGAGGATCAGTTTGCTGCAAACTTTCAGCTTCCTCTATCTGCTCAAGCCTATGAACAATACATCCAATTAGAACAACATGTCATGGTCCTACAACAAGTTCACCCGAATGAGGAGAAAGACATCTGGACATACTCTTGGGGAAACACAAATTTCTCAGCAGCCAAAGCATACAAGGCCATCATGGGTCACTCTGTATTCACCCAATTTACCAATGGCTTTGGAGGTCTAAATGCCAGATGAAGCATAAAGTGTTCTTTTGGCTACTTTTAAAAGACAGGGTCAGCACCAGAGACATCTTGAGAAGAAGAGGGATGGAACTTGAATCATACACATGTGACCTATGCATAATTCAGAGACCACAGACCTCAGCTCACCTCTTTCTCCGCTGCAGTTTCGCCCAGGCCTGCTGGGCCGCAATTGGGGTGATCATCCCAACAACAAGGCAAAGCTTCCAGATCTTCTCCAGAATCAAACAACAACTTGGTGTCCCTTTCTTCATGGATATCATAATCCTCATGGCTTGGTGCATCTGGACGACAAGAAATGAATGGGTCTTCAGGGAAATCGACCCCCTAGTCGAAACCTGCAGAACAAAATTCTTGCAAGAATTTTCCTATCTTTTACTTAGAGCCAAGCCATCTCAAGTCTTAGCTATGGAAACATGGAGAGACAATCTGTAACTTGTAGCCTTTTCCTTTTCTTTCGCTTCTTCTTTTTTTGTTGTTGTTGTTCCTTTTTCTTGTATCACTACTTTTTTATAATATATATCCAGTAGGGGCTTGCCCCTCCTGTTCTTTCAAAAAAAAATTTGAAAATAGTGGGGTTCGAACCTGCCATCTCAATCTCCCATGGAGAGATTTCCATCACCTGGCTATGCTTCGATTATCTACATAAGCACACTGTCGATTAACAAAACCCAAAGCGTCCACAGATATGAAGATCGCGGAAGCGACTTGAACTCTCACACCTATAGGGTCCTGTGAGAGGGTCAACCAAGGGTATTATTAGTTTATGTAGTAAATCCTTACTATTAGTTTATTTACTAGTCCATCAACCCGTGCTCCCGCACGGGCTAATATTTTTAAAAGCTATTATATTTAAAATTATGCAAAAATTAAACTTCTACCTAATAATCAAAATTGTTTGCATACTACTCATTCATTTTTGTCAATACCTCAACATAATGCTCATAAAGATGTGTACTTATCATTTTCTATTTGAAATTGATTTTCAATTAGTAATTACCCTATACACTTTTTCATCCACGTTCACAATTCTTACACTTTGTATCGCGTCTCCATACATTATATTTAACATAAAAATTAATATCTTCATTACTTCCTCACATATCTTTACCTATTTCTAAAGAGAGGATTGCTTCTTTTTTTTTTGTCCGTCCTGACAGTTAGGTCACACCTATTGCGACGAACTGTAACCATGGTTCTAACTGTCGACATCAGTTTTCTAATTAAGAAGTCCTAACTGAACCCATCAATCTTTATCTCCTACCTCTCTATCTCTATCTATATATATCTTTACCTATTTATAAAAGAAAGAACGTTTCAACGGTCTGTCATATATGTCTCGCGATCGTATTAGACATGCTTCATCTTGTCCCTGATCGCATTAGGAGTAGTCCATTGTATACCGCAATTATATTAGGAAAAGCAAGTTAATTACTTTAACTTGCTTAGAAAAACGATATAACAGTATTCATCCATAGCAACGCACGGGCAAGGTTGCTGGTACATGTATAAATGGTCTACATGGTGACACTCATGATGCGTATATGTCTTAACTTATTATTTTTATGTTAACAATGATAAATTACTGTAATTTAGAATCATATATCAGTTTACTTTTGGACTTTTCGGTAGGAAGCACATGAAGGTAATTAGATTAAGATTTTGGTGTTTAGTTTAAGTTATTTTTAATAACAACATACATGGGTAACTTAGATACAAATTTGAATGTCATTTTAAGTTATCCTTTATAATAATATGCATGAGTAAATTAGATAAAAAAATATGGGGTTAATTTAAATTATTAATGCCGAGTCTCCAATTATGACCTACCTCTCATTTGTTTAAATATTCGAACATATGTACTTATTATTTTGATCCGATTGTGATAGATCTTTGTTAGTAATTACTCTATAATGTTTTCATACTCAATTATAATCTTTAAATTTTCACTTTGCATCACATGTATGCCTTGGATTTATTTAATGAACCCTAAGTTTGAACTATAATTTTAACGTAGAATTCTATATTGTCGTCACTTCCCCTATATATTTATAAATGACAACGCACATTATGCGTGTATACCTTAATCACTATATAATATACCAATAGTGTATGAAATACACGATTTATAATCTTATATTGGTGTATATTTTTAATTAAGGTGATTTGGATTCCAATGTAGGATTACCTCATGTTATTTTTAATAGTGATATATGTGGGTAATATAGATGTAAAATAGTTAATTTAAGTTGTTTTTAGGTATTCATAGTGGGTAATTTAGTTGCAAATTTATGTGATTATTTTAAATATTATTTATAATAGCATAGTGGGTAATTTTGATGAAGATTAGGGGTTACTTTGGTTTATTTTATATAATGGCAGGGGTGGGTAATTTTGATATAGATTTAGGGGGTTATTTTAAGTTATTTTCATAATGGCATAGGTGGGTAATTTTTTAGAAAATATAATAGATCTAATGGCTATGATGATTTGAGTGTTCCAATTGATGGCCAGATGTTTTGCTTTTTTGTGAGAATTTCTAGAATTTCTCTCTTTTTCTAGAGTGTCCACCTAGGATCCTAGGTGGCTTTATCTAGAGGCTTCAAAAGGAGTCTCCAATTAGTAATAGTAAGATTCCTTCGTGTACGTTATTTTTTTGCATCACGTTGTGTCTGTTACTCAAACTCTTTCTAATTTAGTAGTGACATGATATAGCTTTTTACAAAATCAGATTTTCTTTGTCCAGAGGCCACATATTTATTTATTTTTAAAAAATACAGAAGCAACACGAGGTTTAAGGTTTAATTAAGCCCATGATCCACAAAGGATTAGGACCAAAAAAATTCCATAGACCGAGAACTGTACCTCTACCTATTCCTAAAAAAAGGCCTCCCATGCGCGCACAGGTGTGGCGTGAACATCCACGCTTCCCACCTGTGTGACCGCCTCCTGAGTCATCACTCGTGAGTTGTGGACGAGTTGAGCTGAGCCTGCTCTAGCATTATGCTCCCATGCGGGCCGGCAGCAACAGCGGCTACTGACGCCAACTAAGCAAAAAGCTAGCGTAGCATGCCACTAACTTTATAGCCCAAATCAGATGACTTTAGCATCTCGATGATTTTTGGCAATTGATCAAACTTTGAACTAAACATTAGCATGTTACCCTTTGATGTATTCACGAGCACATGGCCATGATATAAAATATTTTAATATTCCACCCATTTCAAAAAATAGTTCACTTTTGCTTGTTCTGAGTTATATTAATTCTAACTTTTATTAAGATAATTGAAAATTAAAATAATATTTTTTGATAGTGAATTTATTTGGTATTATAGGTGTCAGAATGTTTTAAAACAATTTGGCTAAAGTTACTGCGATTTTAACTTAGGATAAAACTAAATAAACTATAATTTAGAATTAAGTGAATATTATTTATTACCATCTACTATTATAAATGAGAACAAAGTGTTTGTGTCTTTCATCTGTTTATTATAAAAGAGAACAAAGTTTATGCCGTCTTTCATTCTGTTCCAACTAATCGGCTCGACAAAACGCGCCACCAAATCGTTCTGAGTAAACTCACCATCTTCAAACGCCTCCTTCGTGTCATGCTGCTTGTATGCGCCACCCCAGGTCTGCAAACTAACACTATCATGCCATCCACCTTGATCACCAACGCATGCTCGCATCTACAATCCTCAAGTTTATGTGCTCTCAATAGTGACAAATATTTCGATACCACTAGAGTATTTTATAACCCGTAGCAACGCACGGGCACTTGGCTAGTAAAGTATAAACCTGTGCTCATGCACAGATCAATATTTTTAGGAGATATTTGTATTAAGAATTAATGAAAAAGCTAGACCCTTGCTAATAATAAAAGGTATTTATCTTGCTCTCTTTCTTTTGCTAAATACATTTTTTTAACTTTGCATCACACTTCTATATGTGTTCAATTGAACCCTCAGTTCGAGTTATGCGATTAACACGTATATTGTTATTCTCGTTGTTTTCTCCACATATATATACATGGGACACACGTCTTATATATATATATATATATATATATATATATATATAGTGTTTTGCTATAATGCACCTGGGTGCATTTTATATAGCAAATGCACAGACCCCAGCGAGCGCACATGCATGCATGCAAAACTAATGATCCAGACCAAACGCCTGATGCCAGCTCATTTGCTTCACGTCTCTACTCACCCACCAGATACATACATGTGGAGAATCTTTCCTTGATTCGAATTGAAAAAATGTGATATATTTTAAACTGTAAGTCAAATCTACGAACCGTTTATTGCATCTTACTCAAAAAAATGTGCTTAACAAAACAAGATCCAACATGAATATATTTTGTGTTATTTTAGTGAATTGCAACTCTGTGTGCTTTCCATTTGCAACTCTATACATGTTATATTTGCACCATATCCAGTTGCAACTCAGTTGCGCCCAGAGTTGCAACTGGATTTTCAGCTGTATGCAATTCGATTGCAATTGCAACAAATGTCTTTCTGTTTAATAAATGCAACAAATGTTTGACTTTTTTTGAAAAAGAAAAAACAAATGTTTGACTTTCAGTTGCGCCCAGAGTTGCAACTGGATTTGCAGCTGTATGCAATACGATTGCAATTGCAACAAATGTTTGACTTTTTTCGAAAAAAGAAAAAAAACAAATGTTTGACTTTTTTTGAAAAAAGAAAAAAACAAATGTTTGACTTTTTTCGGAAAAAGAAAAAACAAATGTTTGGCTTTCAGTTGCGCCCAGAGTTGCAACTGGATTTGCAGCTGTATGCAATTCGATTGCAATTGCAACAAATGTTTGACTTTTTTTTGAAAAAAGAAAAAAACAAATGTTTGACTTTTTTCAAAAAAAGAAAAAAACAAATGTTTGACTTTCAGTTGCGCCCAGAGTTGCAACTCGATTTGCAGCTGGATACTATTTGATTGCAATTGCAACAAATGTTTGACTTTCACCTATTATCTAAGCATTTTGTTGCATTTGTCTGTTGTGTTATATTTTTGAATGTTTCTGTCCCTTTGTCACAAAAACAAATATTTGTTGCATTTGACTAAACATTTGTTGCGTTGTATTTTTGAATGTCTTTGTCTTTGTGTCACGAAACTAAACATTTGTTGCATTTGTACAAATATTTGTTGCATTTGTATAAACATTTGTTGCATTTGCATAAACATTTGTTGCGTACAGAGTTGCAACTCGAGTTGCAATTGTATATGCTTTTGAGTTGCAATTGTATATGCTTCCGAGTTGCAACTAACAAAAAAATGCACGAAATATATCCATGTTGGATCTTATTTTGTTAAGCACATTTTTTCGAGTAAGATGCAACAAACGTTTCGTCAATTCGACTTACGGTTTAGAAGAAAAAGTGAATTGAAGTTTTGAACACAAAAAGATTCTATGCATGCAACATGCATGCAGGCAGTGGGTGGATGGGAGCGCAAGGCGCGGGAGTGCGAGAGCGCTGGTTTTTTTCTTTTTCGGTAGTCTTGCTAGGGTCTGTGTGTTTCCTATACAAAATGCACCTTGTTGCATTTTAGCCTAATATATATATATATATAAAAATTAGCATTTTCCATATTAACATCTGATGGTAGAAATAAGAAATTTAGAATTATATGTTGGTGCACTTTAAGATTTTTACAATGACATAACTAGTAATAATGGCATATGTGAGTAAGGGGGATGCAAGTTTAGAGTTTGACCTACGTGTTTAACACGAAAATATGTGTTGTCGTCGCTTCCTTCGAATATTTATATATGGTCTACATAGTGAGACACATCATACATGTATACCTTAAGTTGATATTTTGCATAGTAATACCTAATGGAGGAAATAAGTATACCTTAAGTTGATATTTTGCATATTAATAACTAATGGAAGAAATAAGTAATTTAGAATAAAATATTGGTGTAATTTGAGATATTTTATAATGACATATGTATATTATTTTAATAATAATAGATGTAGGCAACTTAGATCAAATTTATCGGGTTATTTTAATTCATTTTTTTATAGAATATGTGGTTGATTTAGATGAATATTAGGGGTTATTTTATGTTTTTTTCAATGACATATATAGGTAATTTAGATAAATATTAGAAGGTTAATTTATATTATTTTTTATAATGACAGGGGTGAGTAATTTAGCTATATATTTAGGGGGTTATTTTAGGCTATTTTCATAACAACAGAGGTGGTCATTTTTTAAAATTTAATATATCTAATAGCCATGATGATTCGAGTCTATAGATCGATGTCTATATATTTGTGAGAATTTTTAGAAATTATGTTTTTTTCCTAACGCGTCTCGTGAGGATTAACATGGAGACCTCAAAAAGTCAAAATGAGTCTCTAATTTGTATTAGTAAGATAAGTTATTTTAGTATTCCTAATGATAAAATTTTCCAACTTACAAATAAAGGCGGGCTACAAGCAAGGTCACCACCAGCTGCTGATGTTGGAAGACATCCGGTGGACAAGGAATGGACAGATATGTCACTCACAGGCTCACAGCGGATTAGTGCAGCAGCGTTATGCCACTGAATACGACTGGAGAACACAGCATGGCGGAGTTCAGGGTGAGAGATGGTGTGCCGTGCAGGAGGAAGAAAAAAGCCAGTAAGTCACCATGGCCATCCACCTTGAATCGTGCGGTTTCTATTTATGAATGTTGTTCAGAACTTACCGGTTTCCATGCGCCTATTACATAGCACATCTAGTGGTGAAACCAGGATTATAGACTTGGGCATCCCCCTTATCATTGCAAAAAAAGTCAAGTTGAACAATAAAAAAAGTTCAGAATATCTCAACACCATAATCGAAGGGAAAAAAGGTACAATTTGTTCAATTATAAGATATCCGTAAAACAAAAGCGAAGGTAAATAATGCATAAGGAAAATCAAAGTTCTAACTTTTCGTCTCAGTTCCTTCATGAAGGCTCGGAACTTGGAAGAGTAGATTTAACTTTGCCTACCTTCATGGCTTGGAAGCGGCTGATGTATCACATTCCTTGTTTTTTAAAAAGAACTCACATTCAAGAAATGTGACCAAGTAAACATTCAAGTATTGATACTCCATCTTATTTCTAAATTTATTCGTCACATAGTTCTTGGTAGAAAAAACTCTCTCAACACTAGGAATTGCAACTGGAAGCACAAGAACCAATTTGAGAAGCTTGTAAACAATGTTTGGTGCCCATCTTTGTTTTAATAATAAGCATAATGGAAAGCTCAGCAAGGGTTCTCACTTCCCTAAATCTTTGATCTCTACACACATTAGTAAGGAAGAATTTAAGTGCAGATGGAAGATGGTTCATCTCTGACTGCACATCCCATATTTTTTAAGAGAAGGGGTAGTATGGAGTCCTATTTGGTGAGGCAAAATCGATCTGTCGTATGTGTTACGTCAAGCTCATGATTTATGACGACATTGATCAGGCACCTGAAAATGGCGATGGCGCCGTTGGCTAAACCAGATACTGCTTAGATTACTAGCACATGCCCAACAAATGGATGATAATGGCGTTGATGCTGAATGTTGATCCCATCTCAATCAGGTGCCTGTCCAGATAAAAATGAGAGGTTCTCATTACGCCGGCAGAGCCTTGACGGCGATCATGTTGCTGCCCGCAGGCAAGCCGGGACGGCGTGGTCGGATCACACGATCATTATTGGCAATGACACAAGAGATTTATTGTCGAGGAGGGACGGCATCAACATCAACCGGAAACACCAGTGAGCAGCTAGGCATTGGTTTATCTTATTAGATGTACCAGGTTTGACATGAAAAATATAGTAAAATATTTGTTTTTTTAAAAATATTTTTTTTTGCAGAACATGCAAACACTCTCACATGCACACACACTCACCCTATACGACCAGAATCAATCTATATATAAAATCGTTATGGGCAGGATGCCAGGATGCCTTGAACATGCCGGTATTTCCGATAGTTTTGTAACTAGCGGCGGAACGTGAGGTACAATAAAGGGGAGGGAGAGGGGTGGATTCAGTGCCATACTAGCCAAGATCGGCTTGCTTCGTCGGCTAAAACCAAAAGAATAGGATCATGCAGGGAAAGGGATCAGAGGAGTATTTTTTGGAAGATAACCAATGCAAGAAGAATAATCGCGGCACGAGAATCAAACTTATCATAAACCGGGTACTCGAGCACTCCAAAAAACTCGATTGTTCAACAACTTTTCCCCCTTGTGAAAGAAGAAATATCAAAATCGGGGTCGGATTCCGTGTTCTCGCATGAGAACATGAGTGTGTCCATCAGTGGTACACGCATCAATCTACATTAGTACGCTTAACAGCCCCCCCTGCTGTGCTTTAAGAGGACAGGGTCACTAACCCGTCCCGATCGACGACTAATGACGGTAGCAACCATCCCAAGTATGAGCCGGGGAACTTGATGACATGATGTCGCCAGCAGCCGTGTGGGTCGCCACCACTGTCTCTCCTGGTGACAAACCGATCGATACCGTTGTTGCTAGTAAAATTTTTTCAAAATGGCCCTTCGCGGAAACTATTTTTACAAATAGACCCCTGGCAAAACTATTTCTGAAAATGGACCCCTAACTCGGCGCGAGGGGAACGAGCGCCGAGGTATGTGGCTCGGCGCTAAGGGCTCTAGCGCCGAGCCACCGCCACGTCAGCGCCGAGCTGGCGCCTCGTGCCTGCGTGGCAGCGGGCTCGGCGCTCGGGCTTTTAACGCCGAGCCACATACCTCGGCGCAGCCGCATCTAGCGCCGAGGTCTGGGTACTTAACACCCGCCGAGCCCCCTTCCTCCTCCTTCCTCCCATTCTTTTCAACCCTGAGCTCTCTGTTCTCTCCCTCTCCGGCGGCGGGGCAATCCATAGGCCTCGTAGACGAGTGTAGAAGTTGTTCCCTTTGGATTCAAGCCGTCCCCAAGGTAATATGGCTCCCCTCTTTCAATTTGTCCAAGTAGTTTTGTTTGAATCGGTGGTTAGGTTAGGTTTTGAGGATTTGTTAGGGTTTGTCCAAGTGTTGTTTTCTTGCATTTTTTGAAGGCCTAGCGACCATGGGATCTCGACCTAACGAGATAACGCTGGCGGCTGAGAAGAGGTCAACGACCATTCCTGAAGGGGTGGATGTGCCCATGTGCTACTGTGGCGATCGGTGTCAACTTGTGAAGTCGCAGTTGATAGGTTCATGCTACGGCATGAGGTGGTTCATGTGCGCCAACTACGAATATGACCCACCGAGGGCTATCGGATACGAGATACACGAGGTTGTGCACGAATCCATGTCTTTGTTTGTGTTGTGTTTATTAACATAACTTTTGACTTGGAGGGGTGGCAGACTCCCCCTTCTCTATGTGATTTTGCGCAGTGGCTTGACACGGAGCAGTCCGCGACGGACAAGTGGTGGGTCGAGAAACAATTTGAATGGAGGGAGCAAAGGAGGAGGCAGGTGCAGCACGAGAAAGAAGAGGAGGAGAAGCGCAAGAAGTTTCAAGAGGAGTTTCGCGCAAGGTGCGAGCGCATTGATCGTGAGGAGGAGGCCGAAAGGAAGGCCGAAAGGGAGCGCAAGAGAGCGCGTGCACGCCGTGCGAAGGAAGCAATGGAGCAGAATCCAGATGCATTGAGGAAGGGGAAGTGGCCTCGCTGCACTCAGTAGTTTGGTCTCGTAGTGGCAGTAGTGTGTTGGTGAAGAGGGTTTTAGTATGTCGTGTGATGTTGCATGTTATGGACTTGTATCGGTTGTTATGGCAGAACTAATGTGGACTTTGTTTTTAATTCGTACGGACTTCGGTTGTTATGCACTTTGTATTTGTGTTGGCCATATCTATACTTGTTCTGCACTTTGTATTCGTACGGACTTTGTATAATGTGGACTTTGAGCACCAATGCTGTTAAAAATAAAAAAAAAAGAAAAATAAGAGGCTCGGCGCTAAAGCCTTTAGCGCTGAGAATGGGGTACTCGGCGCTGAGGGCATTAGCGCCGAGCTCGGTAGCCTCCAACAGGGTGCGGGACCGACTGTTGCGGTGGGGTCAAAAACCCCGTTCCACCGCAACAGTCCGTCAAACCAGAGACGAACTCGTCTCTGGCCCAACAGGACCGACTGTTGCGGTGGTTGCTCGACCGAGCACCGCAACTTCCGGTGGTTGCCGTCACTTGGGCCCATCTGGCCTTCACAAGACCGACTGTTGCGGTGGGGTCAAAAACCCCGTTCCACCGCAACAGTCCGTCAAACCAGAGACGAACTCGTCTCTGGCCGAACAGGACCGACTGTTGCGGTGGTTGCTCGACCGAGCACCGCAACTTGTGGTGGTTGCCGTCACTTGGGCCCATCTGGCCTTCACAAGACCGACTGTTGCGGTGGTACCTGAGTACCACCACCGCAACAGTTGGTGGCATCTGGCCCTGATGGCCCTACCATCACCGACTGTTGCGGTGGTACCTGAGTACCACCACCGCAACAGTTGGTGGCATCTGGCCCTGATGGCCCTACCATCACCGACTGTTGCGGTGACCATCTTGGTCACCACCGCAACAGTCTGTGGTACACTGAAAACCTATTCTAAGTTATTGAAACTCGTCCAATTCAAATGTCTTTGAGTTTCTAACTCTTTCTAAGGTTCCATGGCTTCACTTAAGCTACCTAGTGCTAGAATTTCACAAGTGTGCATCACCCTAATCACCCTAAGGTTGGTCGGCCTCTTCCTGAAACAGATGTGAAAATCTTCAGGATTTATATGAGAAGTAGATGCACAAAGTGAATGACATTAATTCAAGTATATGTGTGCCTTGATTTCACAGGTTTTCCTCTGGGAATCATCTGTACTTTTACTTTTATTACTAGACTGTGTGCTACCAGTGTTTGCTGTAAAAAATCAGCGTCTTGAGGGACACAGAGAAGAAGATCCATGGCATACAATCCAAGTCACCAAATCGACAAATCCATCCAAGTCCAGCAAGCAGCAAACAGACATAACACACATCCATACCACACATCCACACACAAATATATAGAGATAGTTCATCCAAGTCCATAACATAGAGAGGAGGAAGAAGGGGGCTCGGCGGTTGTTTAAGTACCCAGACCTCGGCGCTCCATGCGGCTGCGCTGAGGTCTGTGGCTCGGCGCTCGGGCCTTTAACGCCGAGCCTCCTGCCACGCAGGCACGAGGCGCCAGCTCGGCGCTGACATGGCGGTGGCTCGGCGCTAGAGCCCTTAGCGCCGAGCCACATATCTCAGCGCTCGTCCCCCTCGCGCCGAGATAGGGGTCCATTTTCAGAAATAGTTTTGCCAGGGGTCTATTTGTAAAAATAGTTTCCGCGAAGGGCCATTTTGAAAAAATTTTACACTACGAGAGTTCTGTATATTTATACAGAGGCTTGTCACTTGTGGAACTCAAGTATCAAATATGTATGCTGATGATGACGACGTGACAGTTCAATTGAGGACTGGGCACAGTGTTCGCAGCTTGCTGCTGGTGCATCCGACAAGATCCTAAGAGCTGTCATGTTCATAGTTTCTGTTAGCGATCAAAATTGGCAAGGAATAGTTTCTGCAGGGAAACCGGTGGAACCGGATTTATAAACCGGTGGAACCGGTTTGGGTCACTGTGACGTGTCTGACAAGACAAACCGGTGGAACCGGATCTGGAAACCGGTGGAACCGGTTTTCCTCGAGTTGTGATAGGTTTGGACTCTTTTTGTAGATCCGACTTGTATTTGGACTTTCCTTGCGGGGCAAGACCTCCCCACCCTATAAATATAAAGGGTTGCGGCCGATTGAGTATCATCCAATCGATCAAACACAATTTATCTTTTATTTGTCTTTACTTTTTGCCTTTACTTTATGTTCTTCAAACCCTAGCCTCTTCCAAACCCTAACTGTTGTTCTTCCTTCGTCTCCACGGCGATTGAGGGCGTTCTAGGTGGCCTGACCGATCCTAGAACAACCCAAGGTGCGCACACCCTGACGGGGTCCCTCCCGGGAGTGCGTTCGTTGGTCTTCGCAGAAAACCCTAGCAAACCGGTTTCACCGGTTTCCCAAACCGGTTTCACCGGTTTCTGCGCAGTCAGATCTGCATCTTGCGATTCCGCGCGTGTGAGTGTTTGGCGCGGCGCGTTTTAGCGTCAACACACTTTTTGACGACTCCGCTGGGGAACAAGAAAAAGGGATCTACTATCATGTCGAGTCTACCGAAGCCAGGCGAGGTGGATCCTGATAATATTCAAAGGCCGACTGCTAATGAGCTATCGGCTGAGGATCGTCATCTATTCGAGCAACTCCTGCTGCAAGAAAAGGAGGAGATGGAACGGGCCAAGAAGAAACTTGAAGATAAGGCGCAATGGTTCCTCTCGCACTTCTCCAAGGATCGAAAAGGTGCTATCTCCAAGGACAAGGAGGTGGTTGTCCTTTCAGAGGGAGAAGAAGAAAAAGATGAGGTAACACCCACTGTAAGTGCTGCATCCGCGCCTGTTACCCTTGAGCAAATTAATGTCTTATTATTTTCTGGTCAAAAGAATCTTCTTACGATTGTTCAAGGCATGATTGATAAATCCGTAGGAAAACAACCTTCGACCGTAACTAATAATGCTATTAATTCTGATGTAGTGGGTATTTCACAGCATGCATTTGTACCTCAAAATTCATCGGCAGCAGTACCACCCAGAAATCCACAATATGGGATGCCGTTGAATCATTCAATAGGACAAAATTCACAGGGACAATTTGGCCAGGCAAATCCGGTGAAACCGGTTTCTGTAACCGGTCCTACCGGTTTCAATCCTAATGTACAATACGGCCAAAATCCGGTTCAACCGGTTGTAGGAACCGGTCCTACCGGTTCTACCCCTGTTGCTGCATATCAGACAACACCTGAGCTTATAACTAGTGCATCAATTGCTCAGGCTAATTCTGGCCGAGTTAATGGTGTTTCTGGTCATGTACCTACATGTACTCCAATGACATATACTACAAATCCTATGTCTTCCCAAAGTTCGGGTTATTTGCAACAACCATTACATGCATCACCGAACCAAATGTCACAACATGTGCCAAATGTCAATGATCAGCAAAGCTCAAATGATCTTTATATTCAGAGTCTGATGGAAGAATATAAAAAAGATTTGGCTATTTTGATTAAGGATACTTTTGGCGTAGAGGTTAAGAATAAAACTTTAGTATATCAGAAACCTTATCCTCCAGCTTTTGATACTATGCCTTATCCTCAAGGTTTTAAAGTGCCAGAATTTGTCAAATTTACTGGGGAAGACAATAGGACTACATGGGAGCATATTAGCCAATTTAATGCACAAATGGGTATTCATGGTAGTGTTGATCATTTGAAAGTTAGATTATTCCCTTTGTCATTATCTGGTGTTACTTTCTCATGGTTTTCGGCATTATCTCCTAATTCTATTTATACATGGTCTCAATTAGAACATAAATTCCATGAGCACTTTTATAGTGGTGATAATGAATTGAGGTTATCTCATTTAACATCGGTTATCCAAAAGAATGATGAATCTGTTGCTGATTACATTAGAAGATTTAGAGATACAAAAAACCGATGTTATAGTTTAATTATTTCTGAAAAAGATCTTGCCGAATTAGCCTTTAAAGGTTTGAAACCTCATATCAAAGATAAATTAGAAGGTTATGAGTTTCTTACCCTTAATCAAGTATTACAAAAAGCTTTGGTTCAAGAAAGCCGAAGCAAAGATGCTAGACCAAAATCTGATCGTCCTAACATGAATATGTTAAACAATGATTTAGTGGACGATGAGAATGGAGAAGTATGTGCTGCTGAATTTACGTGGCCAAGCAAGTCTCAATCATATAGTTGCCCTTCACTTAAGCCGATCCACAAAAATCGGCAAGAAGAAGTGAAATTTACTTTTGATGTATCCAAATGTAATAGAATATTTGATGAGTTGCATAAAAACGGATACATCAGATGTGCATATACTTTACCACCACTTGATGAGTTAAAGCGACGGGCATATTGTAAATTTCATAATTCTTTCTCACATGCAACTAATGATTGTAATATATTTCGTAGGCGAATTCAATCGGCCCTTAATGAAGGCCATTTGACTTTGCATGAAATGAAGGTTGATTCTGATCCTTTTCCTAAGAATTTCTCTGTCAATACCATTGAATTACAGAATCCTAAAGTGTTGATCCGGCCAAATCAAGCCGATACAACAAAAGGAAAAAATGTAATCATTGGTGAAGTACGATCAGAACAGAAAAGGAGCAAGAAGGTATGGCAGAAAAAAGACCCTCAAGTTGCAAAAAGGAATTCGACGCTCGGGGGGCAAACCAAGAGCAAATATGCTGGTTCTGATAGAACCGGTGGAACCGGTTATTCAAACCGGTATAACCGATTTGCGCCTGGAAGTTCTGGTAGATCAAAGGAAAAGGTGAAGCTGACATTTGAAGATCTTCTAGAAAAATATAAGAAGAAGGGACCTGTCCAGAAGCAGAAAATTCAATCACGTAGCACTGGAGATACAGATTCAACACCAAGATATCAAGGTGAACAAAAATTTCATCAACACCAAGGTAATTATGCTGCACCATATTATTTTGGTGGATCATATATGCCGTTGTCTTGGCCATATCCTTGTTATTATGCTCCTAGTGACTATGGTAGTATGTACATGCCACCACATATTATTTCTTATCCAAGTTATGGTGTCTTACAACAACCGATTGCTTACAATGGTAATCCGGTTAAAAAGGATGTATGTACTAATCCTAAACAGTGTGAGAACAGCAGCAAATCAGATTCTAAGTATATGCAGCCGAGGTGGTGTCCCTCAGGCTTAACTCACACTCAAAAGAGGAAATTACAAATGATGCGCAGGCAATCAATGGAGCTAGAAGTTGAACAAAGATCAGCGGCACCTACAAGGATGGTGTGGAGACCAAAACAAGTTGCTTCAACTTCAACATAGGCGAGACGCATGGCATGGCCGATGCTTTGTATGTTTAAACATCGTCCAGAAGAACAATTTTGATCTTAGAAGTGTTTTCTAGTGCACTAGTTTACTAGAAAACAGGGGGCATATGTTAGCGATCAAAATTGGCAAGGAATAGTTTCTGCAGGGAAACCGGTGGAACCGGATTTATAAACCGGTGGAACCGGTTTGGGTCACTGTGACGTGTCTGACAAGACAAACCGGTGGAACCGGATCTGGAAACCGGTGGAACCGGTTTTCCCCGAGTTGTGATAGGTTTGGACTCTTTTTGTAGATCCGACTTGTATTTGGACTTTCCTTGCGGGGCAAGACCTCCCCACCCTATAAATATAAAGGGTTGCGGCCGATTGAGTATCATCCAATCGATCAAACACAATTTATCCTTTATTTGTCTTTACTTTATGTTCTTCAAACCCTAGCCTCTTCCAAACCCTAACTGCTGTTCTTCCTTCGTCTCCACGGCGATTGAGGGCGTTCTAGGTGGCCTGACCGATCCTAGAACAACCCAAGGTGCGCACACCCTGACGGGGTCCCTCCCGGGAGTGCGTTCGTTGGTCTTCGCAGGAAACCCTAGCAAACCGGTTTCACCGGTTTCACCGGTTTCTGCGCAGTCAGATCTGCATCTTGCGATTCCGCGCGTGTGAGTGTTTGGCGCGGCACGTTTTAGCGTCAACAGTTTCCTTTCTAGAGAATTATCAATTCGCATAAGTTTTAGTGACAGTATCCCTGGTTGGCCGGTTTCCTTTATTTTCTAATGAAATGATTTGATTTATTTTTTCTATGTTCTCAATATATATGTACTTGCTGTTTATGTGGGAAGTGAGAGAATGAAACTCTGGTCGGCAGAGTGATTGTAAACAGCAAATATATATATTGATTGACTTATTGTTATATATAACAGTGAGATATCATTACTCTGATCCACAGTATAGCTAGTTTTATATATGTTTGTCCTAAATGATATGTTTTTAATCTATAACCCATAATATTTTTAAAAATAATTTATTTTAAATATCAAAGAAGTTTACATGTCATAGGTTGGTTTCACGTTGAATCTACTAAGTACTAACACCACTTATATGTCGCCAATATTTATGAGTTTTTTTTACTATTTAGGAGTTTTCCTTAGGCCAATCTCGATAGTAGTTCCATGGAGAGTTTCATCAGCATTAAATTCAATGCCACATTCTCGCAGATGTGGTGGCAAGTTGTTTATGGGAGAGAGAAGAAAGTGTTTTATCATATGCGAGAGGAGTTTCATCCCATGAAACTCAAGCGGCATAGTTATCTAGTTCCTAGTCTAGGTAACAATTCAATAAAACTGTGCATTGAGACTGGCCTTAGAATGCAACTGTGCTGCTGTGGTGCAAGAATAGGAAGCTGGAAGCATGCATGGATGTCTGAACAATTTTGCGCGCTGTCGACCCCGCCGCCGGTTACGGTGCATCATTGTGTTGCATGCTGGATCGGAGTGGAGCGCGCGTGTGGCCGTGGACTCGAGCCGATAGCTCGCTGGGGCCGTACAGCACGTACGTGTGCCCTCTAGGTCGCCTGCCCTGTCCGCGCACGCGCACAAACGTACACCGAAAGAACTGGCCTGTCCAGCGCTGTCTGGGCATAGTAGACCATGGTCCATGGATCGATCGCTCGATCCAGCACCATGTACAGTACTACGCTGTACGCTCGAGCCTCCAGCTCGATCTGCCGCCTGATGATAACATAGCTTGATCGATCCAAGCCCATTCATGGCGATCGAGGAGGAAGACAAGAAAGCCAGGACAGGTGGGACGGGATGGGCCGGGGCGATCAGCCGGTGCCACCGTACCGTGCCAGCAGTTTGCTGGCCCGGCCTCATCTGGGTGTCTGGCATCGACCGGCGGTGGATTTGCCGTCGGATCGTGTACTCGTACCGGGCAACTAACTAGGACAGGGCCACACGGCAGCTAGCTTTCTGCTGCGTCTTTTGGTCGGAGGCTACGGAGCCAGCTCCACGTCTTGTCCACGTCGTCAGTTCCGCCCCCCGGCCCACCCGTTTGAGCGACCTGCATGCATGTGCTTCCCGTGCCCGATCGATGCGCTCGCTGTAGTAGCCGCGAGTGTCGGCTCGACCGTATATCGTGCGGCTGTGCGCACAAACAACATCGCGAGCTGCTCCATCCTCAGTTTACGCATGTCCTTCTAGCAGTAACAATAATTTATAAAATATGTCTTAATTTAGCATCAGGCAGAATAATTCGTATATCCCACACACTACCGACTTATCGTGCAGAGCGTGCACGTGCAAGCAGGGACGACACGCGTGCAAGATCTACGTACTGTCGTTGGCTCCGGCCACTACTACAGCAGGAGCATCACAGGCGGTTCGGTTGCCCACATCACAGGCGGTTTTCAAAAGTGGCGCTGGTTAAGTGGCGCTGATAATCGCATTTTCACAGTCGGTTTTTAACCGGCTGTGAAAACTGATTTTCACAGCCGGTTTTTCTCTTGAACCGGCTGTGAAAATAGTTTCACAGCCGGTTTTAGACCTTCAAAACCCGCTTCGTCAGGCGCTACCACAGCCGGTTTTCATCCAAAAAACCGGCTGTGAAAGTATATTTTCACAGCCGGTTTTTTTCTAAACAAAACCGGCTGTGAAAGGTCATTTTCACAGCCGGTTTTCGTCCAACAAAAACCGGCTGTGAAAATCAGTTTTCACAGCCGGTTTTCTGGGCAAAAAACCGGCTGTGACAGGGATTTTTCACAGCCGGTTTTTTGGGCAAAAAACCGGCTGTGACAGGGATTTTTCACAGCCGGTTTTTGCTCAAAAAACCGGCTGTGATGCCCTTTTTCACAGCCGCTTTTTGATATTTTCACGGCCGGTTTAAACCGGCTGTAATAACTCTTTTTAGTAAAAATAATAATAATTACGCATAATCTGGCAAGCACAATATTGCAATATATATCAATCCAGAACAAACAAACAACAATACATCAACTCCGAATAATAATATTACAGTCTCACATTTGAGTCCAAACATATCGAGTCCATACATATAGAGTCCTTACATAAACCATACATATATCAAAGTCCATACATGAAACCATACATATCAAAGTCCATACACCTAGTCCTAAATCACACAGAACTCACCACCTGGTGTCACAACATGGTCTAAAATAAATCCACATAGTTGTTCCTGAAGTGCCCAAATCTCACTAAGAAGCAACTCAGAAGTATGGAGACTACAATTCTGCACACAACACCATAATAGCAATGTAGTTACTGACAAAATATCAATGAATATTTAATATAGGCAGAAGTATTGCATGCATGCATCTTACAAATATTTAATATAGAAACCAAAAATTGGCACACTCTAATATTACAATTTGTGTTATCTCATGATATACCGACACTGGAAACCTCACATTATTTACCGTTGCACTGAACAGATTGTCACGAGCTGACAGATTGTTACTAGCAATAACCATGATTCAGAATTATGAAAGCATCAACTTTCAATGTGGCACAACATGCACCTTTCTTACAAACATTGGTTGATACAATAATTATAACGTAATGGGCACGCTTCTATACAGGTTGGCCGCCCCAGGTCAACGCAGATGAACCCCTTAATCACAATATTGCTAAACAGAACATAAGAGGAGGGACAATAGAAGTTGCCAATACATTGTAGCCATTTTTCATGCATGCCATGTTCTCAAACGTAAGATCATGCATGCAGCCAGTTTTGTTTATTATATATATTTTGTTGTTGTGACTTGAATTAATGCGGCCATGTATAAAGGAAGATTGATTTCTTCATGTACCATTCACTAACAATTCGTTGCATGGTTCATGAGCTTTTGTTTTCCCACATCGATAAGTTTATCATTAATAGTAAACAGCAAAATTCAGATGCTAGCAATGTAAACTTTTTTCTAAGTACATCTACTAGAAAGCTAACACACAGCAAGAATAGTTTTTAGCTGAACTGAAACACCCCTCGATCTGCTTGTTCTCCGAATATGAAAAGTAAAACAATGAATATGAAAAGTAAAACAATGAATATGAAAAGTCAAACAATCGTTGCGTACCTGATCTGCTTGTTCTCCGAACTCATCATTAGTTGCGCATAGCATATAATGCATCACATAGAAGCCGCATAGATTGTTTCCAGCCGGCTGCCTAAGAATCCATTTCTTTTGAATGATATCAAATTTTTTTGTAAATGGCCTAAATATAATGCCCCCTTTCTTCCTGTACTTGGCAAAAGCACTGCATACATTACGAAGAATTGGTAACATTAGATGGTAGATTATCTAAAATACATATACACATTGAAAAGAAGAAAATGGTTGTCCTGACTTACGTGTTGAGGAGGTTGATGAGAGGTTGGATGTACTCAAGCTTCCTCCGTTTCGAGTCATAAACCTTAATAGTGCTCTGATCAAGGCTAATGTCGATGAGAACATGGTGAAATCTGCATTTTGGATAAAACCAAATAAATCATTTCTAAAATTGACCAAAGAAAGTAGTGATTTGAAGACACTTACTTGCAATTGTATGAAAGAAGTATGCGCTTCTTGTCCTGCATCTTGAGCATAGCATGCACCAAGTAGGTTAAGCAGTGAGGCTTTTTAATCTCTTCCTCATTAATAGCTTGAGGGTCTAAGAATCCTACGTCTGTCGTGCCTTCTTCCTTCAACTTGTGTGCCACCATGCTACAAAATGAGAAACTTATTAGACAAGGTTTATTCATTCTATAAGTTGTAGGAAAAAGATAGTTTAGACACTTACAGAGAAAATAAACTCATGATTGAACAATCTAAGGCATTCTGCTGGTACAACTCATATAGCGACTCGAAATAAACCCAGATTATTGCCTCTTTTGACTTGGACGGTGGCTTATGAAAATGTTCTTCCTTGTATCTCGCCCCAAACGCCTCACCACTCTGACCTTTGTACCATTGATGCAAATTCCGCATTCGCGTGGGTAATTGAGGTATTTGCCAGGGTTCCACAAGATCCCCGCCCGGTTGGAACGGCCATATAGGCGGCGGAGGTGTAAGCTTACCATCCTCTTCCAACTGTATAAGGTCTTCCTGTGTGAGGTTGTTTGCTTCTAAAAACTCTTCCCTTGCCTTCTTATTTTCCAGGAAGTTTTGATCGCTTAATTTTCGGTTGGATTGTTTACATATAGTGCGCCCGAAGTCTGATGGAGGCTTCCAGTTATTCCCTGTCTGTGGAACCATTGCTAATTTGTAGAAGTGAAGTACCGCCTCAATGGGTGGTGGCGCTTGGTCCTTTTCTGGCATTAGCGATGTTATACTCGTATTCACTTGCTTTTTCCTAGTGTCTTGGTTAGATTTGGTTGGCCTTTGCTCTTGCTCTTCCTCTTGCCCACATGGTGTATTAGCATACACTGGATTCTTAGAACATAACATAGCAGACTGCATGCTCTTTTCCCTTGTGCTCGGTGGCGTGCTCACCCTTGAACATCGGCCCTGAGAAACACGTTTTTTGGGCTTGGGGCTTGCTGATCGACTTTCAGATCCTTCTGGCTGTGGGAGTGCATCATTGTCAAGAACAGGTGACAATGGACGTTCATCCGACTCACAGTCTGATTCTTCAGACTCGTCGTCAAATGAGATATAGCGCTTACGCCAAGCCACGAAGCAACCAATGTTGTCCCCAATTTCTTCTTATCATCCTGCCCGGGGATATCTAGCTCCACTCTACGGAACCTTTTCTTAACAATGGCATCAATGGTGACTTTGGCGTATCCATCCGGCAATGGACGGCAATGCAATTGAACCCCTTCGCCCGTAGGCCATGCCTGCCCAACCGCAACCTTGGTCTTCCAGAATTTGTCCTGGACATATAGCTTGCATTGTCTTGGTTCTGTGATCGCATCCACTGGGAAAGAAAGGCCTGCATCTTCCGCAGGAAGCCCGACACTTCCGCAACTACTACGGTGCACGACAGGGCTAGTGTGAATCTCACCGCCTTGTTCCGGAAGCGAACCTTGGTGCCGAGCCTGCTCGCTGAATTCCTTCCGAAGCTTCTGGGTTACTTGTTGAGTTACTTGTTCGGTTACTTGCTGGCGGACTTGTTCGGTCACTTGTTCGGCAACTTCCTGGCGAACGGCTTGTATCATAGAATTCCATTGGGACTCTCGTGCTGCCTTGCTCCTTTTATGGCTTCTGTATGTGCTTGCATCGTCTACGAAGGCAAGGCCCCAGGGAACAACTCCGGTGCCTCTTGTGCGTCCAGGGTGCTCTTTGTTTCCTAGAGCACGTGTAAGCACGTCATTCTCTCTATTCGGAATAAAGAGTCCGCCCTCAACTTCACTTTGGGCTTGCTTTATTTTACTAGCTATTTCCCTGGATTCTTGTGTGCGGTAACTAAGGGAGCCATCAGGGTTGTAATAAGCACCACGAGCAAGCAGGTACCTCACGGCACGCTCATCCCAACCATCTGTCTCAAGCGTTGCACCAGAGCTTGTCACCGCTTCAGCCATCTCCTCCCAGTCGTTTATTTTCCCAAGGTACCCACGAGACCCACAATGATGGTGGCTGGTATTCTTAGAGGAATTAACTGTATTTTTTGAGCAGGTGTCTTGTACCTTAGGCGTCTCATAGTACTTACAGAAACGTTCCCAATACTGCTCCTGGTTCGGATAGTGTTTCCAGTTAGGCACCCGACCTTCCTTCCTCATCTTATTTAGTACCGTCCTAAAATTATTTGCTGACTTGCCCATCGTTTGTAGTACTCTACGCTTTGCAAGTGCCTCTGAGTTTGGATCAGGGAAAATGAAATGTTCTTTCATCTTATTCCAACATAGTTCCTTTATCGGATTAGGAGGTTGCATGTCCGTTTCCTTTGAATTCCAGCCATGATATATGATCGGAACGTAATCCTTCACTATGCGCCCTGCGGCAGTCTTGTAAGGCCCTATAATCTTCTGTGGTGAGACTGGCTCCTCG
>CM014274.1:74902918-74957289 GCA_004135705.1 Alloteropsis semialata
GGGGGGAGCATTTTGCCTAATACAGATCAACATATACATAAGGAACATGTCTAGTTACGTGCACTTGCTGATTGCGATGCTGAATCAGTGAATTGCTGAGCCACTGACCAAGAAGGAAGAAGCCTCTGACCAACTAGCCGCTAGGACAGTAGGGATTGGGGGATAGGGGATGGGGATTGGCGATTTGGGAGATAGGGATTGGAGGATTGGCAGCCAGAGTCAAGAGTTCGGGACCTAGCAGTAGCAGCGGGCGGTGGAGGACGGCAAGCGGCCCACGTTGGCCCACGTCTGTCCCATATTTTTTTGTCGTTGTGGTCTTTATATTTTTAGAACCCTAAACATAATTCATATGCCATAAAAAATCTCACTGTACTAGCCACTTTGGCAGCCTTACCATCTTGAGAAAAAGATAGCATCTCATATTCTTAGTTTGGGCATCAGTTCCATCTCACATATTTTTTATTGTATCCCTAAGTGTAAGTGGACCTTTATGTTCATGCTCTTTTGAACGTTATTGGGACTTCAAGCTACGTGGACTTCAAACTATGTCCTACATGTAATTTTGGAATAGTTACCATATGGTTATGGAGTAATTATTGTGCAACTTTTGCAATATTTCTTTTTTTTTTACATTCATATTATGCACTCATTTATTGGCAGCTGAAAACACAAAAACAAACTTCGTTTGGCAAAGAAAATTATGATTTCATGTTAGAGTGTGTAAGTTTTTTTCAGATGTCTTTCCTAACTGTTTCATTATATCTCAACTTAGGGTTTTACATATCCTGTTCGGAATCATTTCCTGGAAGATATTCTCGAGTTTACTGGACACCGGTTGACTCCTTACAATCAAATTGATGACTATGGTCAAGAAAAAAGTTGGAAGATGCAAAAACAAGCAATTCGAAAGAGGAAGAGCCAAATCGCTTCTTCTGTGGAAGTACGGTGTCTTCTCTTTTTTTCTGGCCATTTATATTCTTCCCAAAACTTTTGTTTCTAAAGACTGCTTTTGAACAGGATGCGCTTGAAGCTGCTGATTTGAGGAACTATAGTCCACGAACTCGTGATTCTCTGTCCTGTTGGAATCCTGATTCAATTGGTTTTAATTTAATAGAAAATGTATTATGCCATATTTGTCAAAAGGAACGACCTGGTGCTGTTCTTGTATTTATGACTGGGTGGGATGACATTAATGCACTAAAAGAGCAGCTGCAAGCAAATCCATTGCTTGGAGATCCAAGCAAAGTTTTGCTGCTCGCTTGTCATGGCTCTATGGCCAGTTCTGAGCAGGTATTACCAGAACTACTACAATCTGTACTGTATTACTGTGGCTACATTTCAGCTTTTTGCAACAAAAAAAAGCTCGGTTCTTTATTTCAAGCAATAAAATGTTGATTTAACCGTGGCAGTAACCCTGACGCTATATTGCCTGATTGCCATGTTGTTACGCTTCATAATAATATACTATCTGTTTCACAATATATGGCCATTTGCTCAGGAGTCTTTTTTGTTCGCAATATAAGCTAATTGAACAAAACAAGGGTGGTGTTAATATTGCTACATTTTCACTCACTACCCTTACTTTAATAGTATGAAAGAGGTAAGATTGTTGTTGAATGCAATTTGATAGGGCTATGTGGTCATTTGGCATCAATTTTTTCTTAGATTTGAGCCTCCTTGCTCTCAACGAGTGGCGCATGGGCTTATATTGTGAAACGGAGCAAATACTTTAATAATGCTGATTGTACAAGAGAAACTTTGTAGATTTATGCTGTTATTTTTGTTTGACGTATTTAAGATATTAGGATCTTATTTGTTATTACCTGTAAATTGCTTTGCTAATGCATGTTCTGCAGAAGTTCGGCATCCTGATTAAATTATTTTTTTTTCATTTCTTCGATAATTTATGTTAATGTGTTGGATTCTTGACGTCCATATTTTCCTCCCATTATCCTGAATAGTTATCAGTGTTCCATTGCACAATAGACATTTCTTGTCATGTTATTGCACAATAGACATTATGTTATGGCATAATGCTGTGGTCATGTTATTTCCATTTTTATCATATATATCTCATGTTGTAATGAATATGGTTTAATCTGTTGATTATTTTGTCCACCTGTGCAGAAATTAATATTTGATAAGCCTGAGCCTGGAGTAAGGAAAATAGTTCTTGCCACCAATTTGGCTGAAACTAGTATTACTATCAACGATGTAGTTTTTGTTGTCGACTGTGGCAAAGCAAAAGAGACATCTTATGATGCACTGAATAATACTCCCTGTTTGCTTCCGACCTGGATCTCCAAGGCTTCTGCCAGACAAGTAATATTTTCTTGTTTAAATATCACTAACCCTTTTACCTTCTCCTCTGCTTTTACTTTCTTTGATGATTACAGATGTCAATAGAGCAATTGCCATGTCTTTTAAACTTAAGTTTAAATTTTTATTGCCCAACTCATTTCTATCTCATCATTTACCCTGTTTGGTTTTGCTAACTAAATGAATATAATTTAGAGACGAGGACGAGCTGGCCGAGTCCAACCAGGGGAGTGCTACCATCTTTATCCACGATGTGTATATGATGCATTTGCTGACTACCAACTACCAGAACTTCTAAGAACTCCTCTCCAGTCCCTCTGCTTGCAAATAAAAAGCTTGAGGCTGGGAAGTATATCAGAATTTTTATCCAGAGCTTTGCAGTCACCAGAATCCCTATCAGTAAGTTTCTTCTGCTATTTGTTATTGTGTCTGACAAAATTTCTACTCCTGCTTGTCTTCAAATGGATTTGATAAATTAATTGATCATTTTTCCAGGTACAAAATGCCATCGAATATCTTAAAGTCATTGGAGCATTTGATCAGAATGAAGAGTTGACGGTTCTTGGTACAAGATTCATCCTTTTTATTAGTTTTGACATTATCATATCTTAATCTCTGCATATCTGTAGCTTTTGCTGACTACAGTTGATGTTTGTCATTCTCAGGAAAGCACTTGTGTATGCTTCCAGTTGAGCCTAAGTTAGGCAAGATGCTTATTTTTGGGGCCATCTTTAATTGTCTGGACCCAATATTAACCATAGTTTCTGGACTTAGTGTTAGAGACCCTTTCTTGACTCCCTTCGACAAGAAAGATGTAAGTACGTCTGCTTGATATTCCTATTTTCTTCTTCCTTTTCTGTGGTGTCCTTGATGTATATCATGTACTGTCTTTTGATTATTATTATGATTATTTTCCTTGTTAGTTTCTTCACTTCTACCCTTTTTCTTCGCTAATGTAAATGATGCCACATTTGTCCGTGTAGCTTGCAGAGTCAGCTAAATTACAATTTTCATGCCGGGACTACAGTGATCATCTTGCACTTGTTCGTGCATATGAAGGATGGAGGGAGGCTGAAAGAGATCGTGCTGGCTATGACTACTGCTGGAAAAATTTTCTCTCTGTGCAAACCTTGAAGGCAATAGATTCCCTTCGGCGGCAATTTCTCTTTCTTCTGAAGGATACTGGCTTGGTTGATGAAAGCATGACTTTGTGCAATAAATGGAGCCGTGATGAAAACCTTGTTCGGGCAGTAATTTGTGCAGGGCTGTATCCTGGTGTTTCCTCTGTTGTGGTGAGTTGCTTTTAACATCTAGTGTAACATTGCTTACATTTTTCACACTTGTTATGCTTCAAAAGTTTACCATGTCTATTTTGTGAAATGTGAATTCTTCATCGGTGATTTTAATTTGCCTCTTGGTAATTTTAGAACAAGGAGAAATCAATTTCCCTCAAGACAATGGAGGACGGGCAGGTTATGCTTTATTCGGTAAGTCTTTGCATTCAAAGTAGCATAAATTCAACTTGTGTCAGCGGCTTGACAAAGTTTCATCTAGTTGCTCTTTGTTGTTTTCAGAGTTCGGTCAATGGTAAAGAAGCCAAGATTCCATTCCCATGGCTAGTTTTCAATGAGAAGGTGAAGGTGAATTCTGTTTTCCTCCGGGATTCAACTGCTATATCTGATTCGGTACTGTTGCTATTTGGAGGAAACATTAAACAAGGGGGCTTGGTATGTTCTTTTGCATTCCTAGTATTGTAAATGTTAGTATCTTTCAGACTAGCAAACACATCATTTGATATTTTTGTTGTATGCTACAGGATGGACACTTAAAAATGCTTGGAGGTTATTTGGAATTCTTCATGAATCGTGATCTTGCATCAACGTATTTGAGTCTAAAGAGTGAGCTCGAGAATTTAATCCATTGCAAGGTATCGGCGATTCCTAATTTCTTGCTCCATACCATCCCTTCATGCACTTATATTTTTTGTTTCTTGAAATTACTACCTCCATCCATCAATGCAAGGCCTATTACGAGAAAGTCTAGAACAATATATTTTGACCATTGGATTGATTTACATTATAGTCAATTGCTACTAAAGTCAGCATCATCTTAAAGGTTATTTGAAGTTGTTTTTTATGCTGCTTTTGTGCACTAAATATGCATGTAGTTTGACTAATTGTTGGTCAAAGTTTGCAAGGTTTGACTTTTCCAGAACAAAATACACCTTACATTGATGGACACAGCCTGTCAATAGGCAGTACACATTTGCGCCCAGTTAATAGATACACACTACGTTTCCAGTACCTTTTAACTACCTGGTTCCACTTTGCCACCTTTTAGCTACCTGTTGGATGCTGTTGTGTTGTCATTTGGTCAATATCAGTCGGAAATCAATCATGTATTGGTTCTGTAACTTGCATTGTTTGGTCCTTTGGTTGAATTCAGTTAGGAACCAATCACCTCTGACCTCAATTGGATTCTAGATGTCGTTTTTTGGGTCCCATGTATTGTGCTAATAACAGTTTTCCATCTAACAGCTCCAAAATCCAAGGATGGATATCCAAACGAGTGAAGAGCTACTATCAGCCATCCGTTTGCTGGTCACCGAGGACCCATGCAGCGGCCGGTTTGTTTATGGTCGACAGGAGCCAAGATCCAAGAAAGCAAAGACAATGATCTCATCCTCCATGAATGGTGGAGGTGGCAATGGCGGGGATAACGCCAAGAACCAGCTCCAGACCCTCCTTACCCGGGCCGGGCACAACAACCCGTCCTACAAGACGAAGCAGATCAAGAACAACCTATTCAGGTCCACGGTCGAGTTCAACGGTATGCAGTTTGTAGGGCAGCCATGCGCGAACAAGAAGCTCGCGGAGAAGGATGCTGCGTCGGAGGCGATGATCTGGCTCACAGGTGATGGTGGAGGCGCGGCCACTCAATCTATGGACGCCCGTAACACGGACCCCATGTCTGTGCTGATGAAACCGCCACCGGCACGCAGGAGGCGGCATAGCCATCGTAGGAGGAACTGATGAGAACAGCATGGCTTTTTCTATTTATGTAGCAATGAAGCATAGTTGAGCATAGGTGCTAGCGAGAAAAGTTACTATAGTGGACTTGGATCGTAGCAATATTTTTGACGGAGGGTGCCTCGGCAGTGAGTTGTGTGTGATGTCGTAGCAGTAGAAAACTGCAGAGGGTACTGGCTGTAGCGGTGGCCGGTGGGAGGAGGGCGATCCATTTTTCGTTCGAGGTATTGATTGATTTTTTTAGTCCCACACAATGAGTTAACAACGTCTGCACGGCTGTAAGGGATGGGAATGGGTCGGCCCGGCCCCGGCCTTGGACCCGGCTCTCATGGCCTAATTTTAAGGGCCACGGGTCGATCCAATTCTAACTTTAATTATGGCCTCGATGACCCAATGGGCCGCATGGGTTGGTCCAATATATTTTTAGACTATACTTATACAAGTACTTTTAGATATATAAGAGATGCAAATTATATTAATAGTATCTTAAAACACAAATTTAAGGTTTTGGGTTGGCTCTACTTGACCCATTGGGTCGGTAGGTTCTGGCTCTTATGGTCCCTTTTCTATTTGAGGCCGACCCACATGACCCATTGGCCTTGCTTTTTTAGGTCGGGCCAACTACCCAATGGGTCGACCCGGCCCATTCCCATCCCTATAAACCCAGAGTTTTTGAAGAGTACTACGCAGTTTAATTATTCCCAGATAAAATTAATTGAAGAGTAATTGTAGTGGATATGTATCAGGTGCAAACCAACCTCCCCGTGCAAACTATGCAAACCTCAATCTGGACCACATGATCTTGATCCAAGGGGGCGCGTAGAGAGAGGTGGGAGGAGGGATTTGCAAAAGTGATCTTGCTGTGATTAAGGGTGGGCGGTGATTTTGCAAATCCCCCCTCCCACCTCTCTCTACGCGCCCCCTTGGATCAAGATCATGTGGTCCAGATTGAGGTTTGCATAGTTTGCACGGAGAGATTGGTTTGCACCTGATACGTTGCCTAACTGATCACACAATCAGCAGCGGAATGCAGAGAACCAGCATTCACAGTTTTGATTTGGTGTATGCAGCTCGCACAGGAAGAAGCAAGAGAGGTCTTGCTTAACGCGCTTTCGTCTGGGCCTGGGGCAAAACAAGTGGGCTGGCCGGCCCAGGAACCTGCATGTAGCATGTTTATGGATGGGCAGGCGAGCAGAGATCACAGACTGGCACATGCTGCCGAAGAGGCCAGACAGCGAGCCTGAAAGAAACCAATTGCGCCGCAATGGCGGTGGAGCCTTGGGAGTGACAAAGGCTGACGAGCGATGACGTACGTGCAAGGAGATCGAGGAACCGTACTGGATGCCTCGGAATCCCTACATCCCTACAGGGAGAGATGGATCTGCAAGCCGTCAAAGCCCATAGTTTTCGTTATCTGGCCGGGTGGTGAGATCGTGGCTGGGATCCCGCGCACCGGCGCACGTTATCACAGTCCCTCCTGCATGTGCTGCTGCTCCGGCCACCACCTCCGTCGCCCGTCGACCACGCTGGTTGGAGCTCGAGGAACAGCCGGGGGAGAGGCCCGGTCGACAAGCTTCGGGTTTTTTAACCGCCGATGCCCTTGATTGCGCCCCGTGTCTCAGGGTTTTTTTTACCGTTGGGAACCGGTCCGGTTCCCACGGTTACCGCTCAAACCGCCCCGGACCGATTAGGGTATTGTTCATCGGTTACCGAAAAAACCGATACTGTTCATCGGAAACCGGTAAAAACCGGTCCGGCTTACCGCTACCGCCGGCCGACGGTAGCAGGTACCGGTACGAGAAAAAAAACCCTGGTCTCCACCTCCCCTTGGTGTGGAGTCAGTGACACACATGTATACTATATATGTATAGATAACATATATGTAAATGCCAGTCAGGGGTGACGACGGATGAGATGTGGTCGATCAGATGCATATGCACGAATCCCGTGCGTGATCCGCGGTGCACCCCCCCCGCTGCGTTGATTTCGTGGCAGCTAGCGGCGCTCAGGATTAGTCTAAACGTTGACTAGCGAACAAATTACTAACGTGCAGGGAGAGCGTGCAGCTGCGTCAATTAGCGCTATGCTTAACTTAAGCTAGGTGCAGTTAACTTAATTACTTTGCTTGTCGACTTGATGAACCCGGCCGGCTGGCTGTGGGTATCCCGTGTCCGGTTCCATTCGCTGAACGACTTGAATGCGTGTGCGTGCACGAAGCAATGAACATCAGAACAGGGGGCAACAATAGGCGCGGATGAATAGGCTCAGGGGATGTTTAATTCCGGTGAAAAATTTTGGTGAAAAATTTTGCAAAGAGAATCTTACCATTTAGGAGTACTAAATGTAGACTAATAATAAAACTAATAAAACTAATTATAGATCTCGCCTGAAAATCGCGAGACGAATCTAATGGCGGTAATTAATTCATAATTAGTTGATGATTAGCGGATGGTTACTGTAGCATCACTGTTGCAAATCATGGCCTAATTAGGCTCATTAGATTCGTCTCGCAAATTTACCCGGGGTTATAAAATGGGTTTTGTCATTAACACACGTTTACTACTTCATGCATCGTAAGATTTCCTTTGGTGAAAAATTTGGTGAAAAATTTTAGTGAGTTGAACACCCCCTCAGATTTGAACACCCTCCCCGCGCGCGCGCGCGCAAGGCGGGGCCAATCAAATTTGGCGGCAGAGCGCAGCGGCACTGTGCAGGGACAGCGCTGACCGCGACGCTGCGCGCCATGATTAGCGGGCAGGCACGCGTGCAGGAGGCGGCGCCCAGACGGCCGCCAATGCTCGACCCGCAGCGCCGTCCTCGCTCGCTCCCGGCCTCCCGCCATATGCTCCTCGATACTGGTTGTGGTAGACTGGTAGGCTCGGAGGGCGACGGCCGACGAGGGCACGTGAGGAGGAGACGCCGCCGCGTGCGCGCCTTGTGCCCGTGTGGTCGCCGTGGGCCGTACGTGCGTGGTAGTTGGGCCGTGTACCACATACTAGTACTACACTACGTACTACTGGGGTAGCGTACGTTATGCTATGTACGGATTCCAGCTTCTTCCCGTACCAAACCCAAAAAAAAAAGCTGCATAAGGCATTAAGGACATGTTAACCAGTTTTGCCGCACATTTTTTATTAAAGTGACTAATCTTAGTTTTTGCCACACTTTTGTGGCAAGAAAAATGACCAACTAAGTTTCGGCAAAGTTAGTCAAAAAATTTAACTCTATGACAGGTGGGACATGATTTAATTAAACGGATCAAACTGCGGCAACAATCAAACACTGACTAATAAAACTATATCTATCTAAGGTTAGCTCTGATAATTTTTAATTGTAAACCAAACATGCCCTAACTACGATAGACGCGGTGTTGGCTGGAGTTGGACGGATCATTCTGCCCGTCGGCCGGCGGCCTCATCAGGTGGCGCGCGACCGGCCGGCATCTCCGGCAGCAGCTGTGGGTCAGCGCTCAGCAAGCCTCTGCCACTCGGCGCAAAGCTCAATGGTCCTGCACCTGCACCTGACCTGCGCTAGCAAAGCCTTGCATTGCAGCTTTCCTTTGCCGACTCTCTCTCTCGCTGACCGGCCGAGCTAAGTTTGCTGCAGGGAATTACTCTGGCTTTGTTTAATTTATGAAAGTTGTAAAAAATAAATTGTAAAAGTTATATTGGGAAGCGTGTCGTGAGAGAGAGAGAGGCCGTTTTTCAATATGCAATTTTTACGAAATTTGCAGAAACTTTCGCGAACTAAATAAGACCAGTGAATAAGCTACTAGTGAGTACTATGTGCTTTAGATTACATGCTCTCCGGCAGGCTCCTCTCGTGTCACCGGACTCGTCGCCAGGGTAACGGAGATTAACTGGTTGAGTTATTGAGTGCCGGATGGACGGCGCAGTGCAGGCCTTAATCACCGGAGGCACGTGCGGCTGCATTGCAGGCCCCTGTCATATGTGCCGGCCATGCCAGCATTGTTTACAACCTTTTAATTTGCAAGCTGATGGGCACACCAAAATATGGCTCTATTTAGTTTGCGAACTTTTTTCATCGCTACAGTTAAATTCGAATGTTTGAATACGAATTAGAAGTATTAAATATGGATAACTGACAAAACCCATTCTATAACCCCCGGGTGAAATTGCAAGATGAATCTATTAAGCCTAATTAGGTCATGATTAGACAATGTCGTGCTACAGTAAATAATCTCTAATGACGGATTAATTAGGCTTAATAGATTCATCTCGCGATTTTGCGTCCATCCGTGTAATTAGTTTTTATAATTAGATCATATTTAGTTCTCATAATCTTTGGTTTATAATTGCTACAGTAAATTTCACAAAGTTTTTTCACCAACTAAACGGGCCCATAGTAATGTAAGTTCAAACTGTATGCACGATCGGTTGTGCTTGTAGGCGGCACCAGCATTACGGCATGAATTCCGGCAGAAAGCTAAGGGTCTGTTTATTAGAGTTCTATCTGATTCTCTATGGGAGTTGATTTTTCGAGAGAAGTGATTTTGTGGCTGAAAGTGATTTTTTTTATTGTCTAGTATAAATTCTTAAAATCAGAATGGGGAATTACTTCATAGAATCACGAGAATCTACTTTTTTAAAATCCCAGCTTCACAGTTCATTTTAGAAAAAAAATCACTTCTTTCTGTAAAACCATTTGATAGAGCTCCTTTTGGAAGCTCTGGCAAACGGAGCCTCGCGTGTTTGGCACAGCTCCAACTCCAGAAAAATAGCTCCACTCCATCAACTCTAACTTTTTCCATGCCAAACACGTTCAGCTCCAGGAACTCCAACTCTGAAAAAAAAACCTGGAGTTGGAGGCCAACTCCATGTTTTTCTTGGAGCTCCTCAAGGGGTACTCCAAAAACTCTTGTTACAAACATCCTCACGGAGTTGGGGTAAAATTACCCACCAATGTCACTGGTTACACAGGATACCGGTTCGTGAAAAAATAGAACGACGCCTCACACCCGTCCGTCAGATGCCCTTCTTCCTCTCTTCCGTTCGAGACCGGCTGAGCTCCACACCGAGTCCGCCCATCCTTCGTCAACCATTCGTCCCCATGGCACCACCACCACTCTAGCTCCCTCCCTGACTCATCCTCGTGATGATTCGGCTACTTGAGCGCAGGTAATTTGAGATCTCGCGGCTGGTCGCCATGCCTGTCAAAGCTCGTGGGGGAGAGGTCGGCAGCGCCGCTGCCGGCCAATCTCGGTGAGCACCTCTGTGTGGTCCCTGGGCTGAGGCGGCGGAGCATGGCAGTGGACCCAGCGAGCTCCTCCGCACCGCGGGGTCGAGCGCCGAAGAGCCCACCAGCCCCAGCCCGCCTATGGCCATGGAGGTTTGCCGCAGGGTCCCGCCACCGCATGTGGGAGCGCCCGCGGGGCACCGGGCTACGGCAGCAGCGAGGGGGAGCGGGTGCAGGTGCAGACCGGGGACGCACTGCCGCACGGGAGAGCGCCCGCGGTGTGCTAGGCGGCGACCGACGGCGAGGGGGAGTGGGTGCAGGCCATGCAGGCGTCGCTGATCTACCTCCTCAGCTTCTTCGGAATCGCCTTCGTGCAGCTCGGACCGCAGCTGCGAGGTCACGACTCCGATGAGGCGGGAGGCCGGGGCAAGGCTGCCGTGGTCACGCCGAGACCCGCGGCGGTGGCGTAGGGCGCGACATGCACGGGGCAGGGAGGAGGGAGCAGTAGCAGGGCACGGGGTAGGGAGGAGGAGGAGAGGGATTCTCGTTGTAGAGAAGAAGAAAGGGGAGATAAAGGAGACTAACATGTGGGTCCCAATTAGAAGGGTATATTAGATTTTTCACGACAACATCCTCTTTTTTAGAGCTAGATCTGTGAATTTTGCCAAACATGTAGGTAACTCCAGTATTTTTGTGAAGTTGGTGGAGTGGAACCGAAGAAACGTGAAGTTGGTGGAGTAGAGCTGAAATATTTGGTGTGGAGCTGTGGCAAACACGCCCCTCAGTCCTCTAACAAAGGTCGCGCGCGCGGCTCTGAGACGTCGACTACCCATGGATATTGACTGTCACTCTTCTAGAGTAGTCCCTGCGGTGCAGTGGCCATTCGTCGTCCTTAACCACGATGCACAACTTCGTAGACTTGTTTCTGATGATTTTTTTAATCCTAAATATGACGTAGTAAGTGACTAACTTCAGATAAATTGGCCATGCACAGACATTTGAACGTGGACTTGATTTTGTTTTACTAGTTTATTTCTCTCATGCCAATGATGTCATGTAAAGTATATGCATGTTCCAAGAGGTTCTGCTGATCTCAAGACAAACAAGCAACTTCAGATCAGTTACCTTTTTTAAGTCATTCAAATATAAAATTTGATTTTTGGTTGTGACTGCCTTACAAACTGATGCTCATTCAAATAAAGGATTCAATTCTTTATTACATTAAACTGGGATTTTATTTGATTTTATTTTTGTCTATACCCGGTAAACTTAGACTAACAAACTAAGCGCACTAATTATGCGCCGATACATAGCTAAACAAATTGGCGGTACATAAACACCAATTAGAATACTTGGTCAGACGTGCTGGCACCGCACTGATTAGGGTTGTGAGTTATTTTTACTGGTGGACTATTAAGCCGTCACATATAGTTGGTCAGTCTTGCTGGTTATTCTTGAGGTATATGCGGTAGCGTTAGTTAGAGGTAAAACGTTTTGATTTTGATTATAATCTAGTAACATAGTTATATATTTATTTATATGATCGCTGGAAGTAATATTCGCATGACACTCAAGCGGACAGTAAAGGCAAACTAGCAACACGCTTGTATGCGTCCCGGTCCCGGCGCCCGGCGGGGGCAGCTGGTTGTCAAACACTTACACACTTTGCGTGCATCTTCACACATGGATCACGTGCGTGCGTGCGCGTCACACGCGTCCCCATCGATCGTCCGTTTCCAGGGCACCCCCGTCCATACGACCAAAAGTAAAATACCTGATGCCACATGTAAGATAACATTCAGAAAGCATGGCAAGCCACCCTGACTGAAAGCAAAGCAAAGCAAAGCATGACAGTCACGGTGACGCAGCATGTCAGCATCAGCAGTCGAGAGCAATGCAAGCCACCACGACCGCGACAAGAAAAAATAAATGCCGCGGTTGTATTATGCAGAAAAGCAAAGCCACACCAGCAGTTGGCTTGAATGGATACGTTGTTGCGTAGCGCGGGCGAGAGCAGCAGCAGCAGCTCGTGCTCCCGTCCAGGCTGTGCGCCTGTCGACCACTGCATGCGCTGCTCTGCTTCCCAATTCGTGGCCGCATTGCCTCTCATTCTGCTTCGGCAAGCTCCAGCCGCAGCCTCCTCGCTAGCTCATCCCATCCACCCGTGACGCGCCGTGCCCTAGCTAACTCCGACCCATCGCCTATGATGGTCTCCTGGCCAGCGGCTTCCAAGCTAGCCTGCTGGTGGTTGCAGCGTCCTGGCCAGTTAAGCCCATCTTCCATGGCTAATAATCTCTGGTTTGACAACCTTGGATCGATCTGCACGTACTTCTCTGCTCCAACACCAATCTCTGCACATGTGTGCATGCGTGTATCCCACTTGCTACACGCCTCTGACCACTAGTATAGAAGATAAGAGGGGGTTTTCAGAGGCGGCATCAGTCCTTGGACAAAGGCATATGCATGCATATTTGATTCTAATATATATAATATGGCCGTTCTAAACAGTTTCAAAGATACATCAGCTGATTCTCTGCAGTGCTAAATCTCTGCTCCCTTTTATTAATTCTATATGCTCTCTGCACTGCATTTTTTGAAAAAAGAATGAAACAAACGGCTTCTACTGTTCCCCAACAGGAATGTCTAGGACAGGACATGTCTTCTCCTGGAGAGAGCTACTGCCGTCGCTGCTCCTGTTTTACCACAAAGAATTCAGACAGGTGAATCATTCCTACCGGCAGTGAGAGAGAGGCTCCTTTTTATCTTTTCTTCATTCATTCCCAACTCGACAGTGTACGACTTCTTACTATGTTCTTGTCAGGCTCCAGCGCTCCAAACACCGGCCTAGCTGCTATCTATGTGCTCATTATTGCAATGTGCCTGCAGGCAATAGGATCGCCAACGACGACAGTAACCTGACTGGTGCTAGATCACTGGTTGTCACCAGGAGCATGTCCGGAAAACCACCTATATCTGCCGGCCGCATATGCAACACCGCAACAGTGCCTCTGATTCAGAACCAGCTCATCATCGATCACATTTGCAAAAGCAGCACGCATAGATTCTGTTAGCCATCAGACAAACCTTTGCAGTTGCATATGATTAGGATCGAGATGCGCAGTGCATTATATTTCTAGTGAACGCCTTTTGGTTCCTGTGAAGTATCCATGTGATCTTTGAGGTGAGCACAGAGCCTCCCGTGGCCGGCTATGGCACTTGGCGTAGAGACGCGTTCCATTGGATCTCTGCAACCTTGACCTGCCTCTACGTCTGCACAAAACTCTCTGATCAATGGCGGCAGCACAGATCATCATGCGTGTATAATACATTTTGCATCGCTGTATATGCAGCATTCTGACATTTCTCAGAAGCCTCCTTTGGCCCAGTGAACCTTTCATGCATCTGAAACGGTCCCAGTGAAGGCTACGAGTTGAAGTTGCAGCATGGAATTGTCCTGCTCTTCTACTTCACTTTCCAGACATTTTTGCCGTCCTACTGTAGTAGGGTGCTGTTGACCGGACACCGGCTAGAGCGATAGGCAAGGCAAATGGTGGTGGCAACGTCGGTGATCCGATCCCTCATAATAATATATAGGACCAACAGTGATGACGAAGTGAAAAATCTTACATTTTCATTCTTCTCGATCTTGTAACCATTGATACACGTATATGCTAATTTAAATGTAACACTGCACCTTTCAACCCAAATTACTATTTTCAGGTTTCACTTTTGCTCACAATGTTTGACTATTCGTCTTATATTTAAAAACGTAGTGCAAATATATGAAAAGGTAGGTCATGTTTAAAGTGCCTTTCATGATAAAAACAAGTTGCACACAAAATAAATTACATTATTATTGTTTTTAAATAAGACGAGCAATCAAATGTTATGAACAAAAGTCATCATTGAATAGTAATTTGGGAAGGAGAGAGTATTAGTTTTCTTCCTCTAGCAAATAATTTCGTATGATAAAACTCAGGTTCTTTCTAGAACTATTTTATAATACTGTTTTGCTGGGTTTTCTCTTTAATTTATTGGATTTAACAGAGCATCAGGAGTTCAGGACACAATCATGATTTACCGAATATTAAGGCAGCCTTGAAACTAGTAATTTTGTGTTTTTGAGGGGAGAGAGACACATCTGAACTTTAAAATGCATTGGAAGCCGCCTGCAGTTTGTTTACATTTCACAAGTTGCTTTTTTTGCTGGTAACATTTCACAAGTTGCTGATGCACGTCTCTTGACGGCCGGCATGTACTAGCACTTGTTTGCTACTTAAAGTAGAAGGAGACAGCATCAGATGGAGGAGTTAACGTGCACACAGCACAAACACAGGATTATGTGGATGCATGTACTTTACAGTATCTATCTCCTCACGTCGAGGGCATCTTCTGCTACCCCATGGAAACTTCGCTTCTTCCAATGCCAGCATCAGGCGATGGCAACTTGATCTGTGCAGCACTAGTTTAATTATATCATAAACTTGTTGGAATACTAACAATAATGCTTGTCTAGAGCTATCCAAGACTGATTCATGGAGAAAGGCAAAGGCCTCAAACTCAAAACACCAAAACATGGCATGTTGGGTAGCACAAGGGTGTGTCTCTCGTAGAATCATCTTCCTCTTGTCCTTTTCTTATTGCTGCATTTTTTTAAATCAATTTGGTAGAGGAGGATTTGATTGATGTGATCATCTCCTTTTAGAAGAAGAGACCTAGTTTTGAGCTGGAGCTGATCTCTGTTCCATGCATAGTTGTTTCAGAGATCTCATCCGATTCAACCAAGAGCAACAGATAATATTAATTTCATGAGATGAGGTGCCACAATAATCCAGATCTCTCCTACCACTCCAATTATCATAAATATTATTGCAAAAAAATATTTTACTGAATTAATCAAAAGAAACAAAACAGTGGTATCCCGCCATAAAGATTTTTTAAGAAATAAATAGTTTCCGGCCTCTATGACCGCACATAACCAAGTTTTTACAGAATTCTCAGCTCATAAGCTGATAAAAAAAAAGAAAAGAAGTATGCATACGATAAAAAGAAATCAAAATCAAAGTCTAATATTATTGCTTATCCATTCACCTTGGCAAAGATATTAAAATGACGACGGCGTCTTACTTGCCGAACAGATAGTCTCTTTGTTGTGTCCTCATGCTGTAATAGGTACTAAAATTGCAGCCACTACCTGAAAACAACATGCATAAATAATGTGAATTATTTTTTATCAAAAAACCACATCGTTACATGTAACAAAATCAAACATCTATCATTATGAGCATATGTGTTATTGACTTTGGTAGGGTTAACCCATAGCTATATTGACACCTCCCCAAATTATCTGTTCATAAAAATATATTTTAAGATAATGAAAATAGCGGTACAAAGCCGTGAAATTGTGGTACACAGGAATCAAGAAAAAAACTGAATATGCATCAGAAGAGGGTCAGGTGGGGTATCAGATTGTTGGGAACATTGACTGGGACATTCTTTATCGTACCACTGCTGCACGAGTAACTGGTGATACTGAGAGTGATGATGCAGCTTCAGCTCCAGCATTATGGAGCTCTCCTACTTTGTGCCGTCCTTGAGCTGGCAGCTGAGTGATGGTGAACTGAAGCTCTGAAAGGCCTTAGATGGATTTTGTTTCCTTGCCATTTGGACTCGAGTCGCCATGCAAGCTTTGGTCAGAAACTTATGGAGCATTGCGAGTTAAATGTACTGCTGCTGCCCTGGAAATTATTTATGAAGCAACCACCGCTGCGCAATTCAGATCCCATGATGATTGCGCTTACTTCTTTATTTGTTAAGAAAAATAGAAAATTTCATATGTGTAGTGCAAGAGTAATATTTTCACTTTTTTTTACAAGTCATATTAGCCTTGTCATAAGTCAGAATGTCAGATTGTCTAACTTCGACTAAGTATATAGAAAATATATAACACATCTATAATAAAAAATTGTCTCATTGAATCTGTCAGCCTTGAATAAGTTTGACTTAAAAACTAATATGACATGTAAAAAAGACAGAAGGAGTATTATATATATATATTCCTCGGTTCTAAATACGCTTCACTTTAGCTTTATTCTAAATCAAGTTTCTAGTAAACACCAACATTTACAATATCCAATTAGTTTATAGTTTTAATTGAATCTATTATAGAGTATGTTCTGATAGTGCATTTGTTTTGGTACTAATAGATGTCAGTATTTTCTAAAATTTTAATCAAAGTTCAAGAGTTTGACCTAGGACAAAACTAAAATAAACTGTAATGTGAAACGGAGTGATTAACTCATTTGCTATCACGCAATTTAACATTCTATCATGAGAGAAGTATCAAACACTTAGTGAGTTACTACTCGCATATTTTAATTTGTCAAAAATACTACATAGTTAATTAGATCATACTCTCTCTTCGTTCTGAAATGCAAGACATCCTAGAGATTTCAGGATAGATTAGGTGGATAAGCAAATGACACATGTTCTCGTAAGTTATGCCGTGGAGAGTTGTGTTGTCTGGTTGATTTAATGCAGACAATGAAGAGCCCACTTCAACTAATTCCTCAATCAGTCAAAATAAGAATGCAGACTTCAACAAAATTAAGTGAACAATTGTGTCCATACGTACAAACAATGCCTTATATTTAAGAATAAATTTTGAATTTTTAGACGCCTTATATTTCAAGATGGATGGAGTAATTAATTAGCTGCTTAATCCAATGTTGCTCCTGTGATTTTCTATGGCTATCCAACGAAAGTAACAATGAAGGAGCAGATGGAAGCGAACACTCAATTCTCTTGTTTTCACTGTAAAAAGAACTGGAGCGAATATCTTCAGTTATCTTCGTCGTTAAGTTTCTAGCTTGAATGCTCAATTCTAGACAGGCTCAATTTACCAGCAGGGTAACAGTGTTTTATCCTGGAAAGATAAATGAGTAATAAATGAGTAAATTAACGCACTAAATTTATGCTTTCTGTGTGGTTTTAGCCTTTTGCTGGCATCTGAGCGTGGGCCCGGTTGCTGGGGTCGTCAGCCATATTGACAGACCTGATGATTGACTGAGCATTGTCGCGTTGTGCCAGCTTGGATCCACCGACTGTCTATGCAGCCGGCGATTCAAACACTTCAAACTATAGAAAAAAATTAATAACATTTATAGTAGCAAATTTTTTCATCGAATCCATTGTTGTGTATATTTTGATAGTGATATGTTAAATAACATAGTTGTTACTATATTTTCCCTAAATTTGATCAAAATGTGTTAAGTTTGATTGAAACAAACCTAATGCAACATGTAAATAAAACGAAGAGAGTATATTTCAAGTTGCCCTAATCTTGGCATGTCAGTTAGGACATCCAAGAGGAGAAATATCAACAATATTTATAAACATATAGAGCAATGGTATAAGAGGTAACATATAGAGCAAAGGTATAAGAGGTAAGACTATATCAAAATTGGATATTTTTAATTGGACACAACCGTCTTAGCATTACTAAGGGCATGTTCAACAGTTAGACAGCTGCTGTCTGCAAGATGCAATCCACGTCATAGATAGACACTGAAATAGACAACTTGTACAGTGATCCATCTATTAGGTTGTCTGCAAACTATGTAATTCATCCATAAACATTTAAACCATTATGATCAAGGTTAAATTTTATATTTGTAGCCATTTTGTTGCTTCTATAAGAGAACACATGGTGAATTCAAACAAGACACATGAATTTGTCATAGAAGCATAAATATAATATATATATATATAACTCAGAATACATGATATATGATTTGATAAATACAGAATATAATTTCACCCTTCTGTTGCTGCCTCTAGCGTTGCGCCCTTCTGTTAATCTGCTAGTGCTGCCGCCACTGCTAATCAGCTATTGCGCCCTTCTGTTGCACTGCTGCCCCCTGCGCCCTTCCGCTGCCACGGCGCATCGCCCTTCCACTCCCGTGCTACAGGCCGCAGCTCCCTTCTCCTCCCGTGCTGCCTCTAGCAGATCTCACGTCCCCGCCGCCTCCCGCTGGCCATCGTTGCTGGTTTGTAGGATTAGGAACAGACTGGAGAGGTGGAGGGGAACCGAATTTTGCAGGACTGGGAACAGATCGGAGAAGTAGAGGACATCCGAATATATGGAAGAAGATGGTGCGAGTAGATGGATTATTGGCGCCATATTTGTGCGCTAAATCTCGGAGGGCCTCGCCGCACAGGATCGCTAGTCGTCGTCGACGAGTCATACAACAGAATGCGAGCTGCCGATAAAACTTGGGAGCACGAGCCTGTGCCGTCCTCTCGTGAGTCGACGGCACGCTTCTCTCCCTTCCTTAAATGTTGTACACATCAGATAAATTTGCCAGCGTGGAAACATACAGCCGACCTGCAGACGGCCGTTGTACTTGCCCTAATTGGAGGCCTTCTATCGAAGTCTCTATGTTAATCCTCACGAAACATGAGAAAAAAAGATAACTCTAAAAATTCTCACAAAAATCTGAAACCATTTGTTATGTTTAGATCTGGGCATCCATCTGTATACTCTAACCATCGTACCCATTGATGATCTATTATGTTTTCTAAAGAATTACCCACTTTTGCCATTAGGAAAATATCGTAAAGTAACCCCTAAATTTATAGGTAATTACCCACCTCTGCCATTATAAAAAATAAACTAAAGTAACCCCAAATATTCATCTAAATTACCATCTATGTCACTATAAAAAAAATTTAAAGTAACTCCCTCAATTCCATCTAAATTATCTACATTTGCCATTATAAAAATAACCAATACGACATTATAAAAACGTCTAAAGGTACACCAATATATGATTGTAAATTACATATTTCTTCCATTAGTTGTTAATATAGAAAATATTAACTTAAGGTGGGTATGCATGAAATATTAACTTAAGGTGGGTATGCATGATGTGTCTGACCATGTAGATCATACATAAATGTACATAGGAAACTATGAAAACAAATATCTTTATGTCCAACATGTAGCCCAAACTCTAATCTTGCATCGAAATTACCCACATATGTCATTAAAGAATTCTATAGTACACCACATATAATTCTAAATTACCTAATTTCTACCAATGTTAATATGAAAAAAATGATAACTTATGAAGGTATACGTACAATGCTATATGATGAGTGTGACCCCATGTAAGCTATATATACATGTATCGAGAAAAACAATGAGAATAAGAATTTTCATGTTAGGGCCTGTTTAGATCGGTGAGAAACTTTGCAAAATTTATTGTAGCAATTTTAAACTAAAGATTAGGAGGACTAAACATGATTTAATTATAAAACTAATTACACAGATGAACGAAAAATCACAAGATGAATCTATTAAGCCTAATTAATCTATCATTAGAGATTGTTTACTGTAGCACGATATTGTCTAATCATGGCCTAATTAGGCTTAATAGATCCGTCTCACAATTTCACCCGGAGGTTATGGAATGGATTTTGTCAGTTATCAACATTTAATACTCCTTATTAGTATCCAAACATTCAAATTTATTGTAGCGATGAAAAAAGTTGGCGAACTAAACAGGACTGTCAGCCGCGAAAATAGCTGACTAGTGAATTTCTTGGGATTGTGTGTTAAGGCCCGGATGGTTCACGAGAGGACACAAGGATTTATACTGGTTCGGGCACGAACGCCCTACGTCCAGTTCGAGGCTGCTCGTATTACTCGCGTGAAAGCATCTAGGCCCTCTAATTGTGTTTTGGTAATTAATGATGACCATATTGGACTAACTATTTCATTGAGGATATGAGAATAGGTTAGTCCCGTGGGATGATTGAGCTTCAACGGTTGATTAACGATGGATATGTGATGGAACCTAGGAGGCTCAAGGCAAAGGTAAAAGATAGGATATTTTCTTTTACCGGTCATGAGGTGCTTAGAGAAGATTTTTGACTGGGTTGGTAGGCTAGATAGCCGTACTATCAAGAGGGGTCAATTTCATTTGCATGACGAGTTTCTAGTGCCACTTTGCTCAAATGGTTGCATTGCATGCATGAGAGCTAACATCATTGAGAAAGTGGGAAAGAAAAAGCGAAAAGATCAAGTGCTGATTGTGGTACTGCGGACGGTCCGCAGGATACAGGCGGACAGTCCGCGGGTGGCGGACAGTCCGGCCGGTAGCATGCGGACGGTCCGCATGCCAACTAACTTTCTGTGAAATTGACTAAGTGTTGAAAGGGTCTGCCGAGACTTTGAAGGCGGACGGTCCGCTGGGAATGGCGGATGGTCCGCCTGTCATTTTCTGTGAAGCGGACCGTGGTGGCGGACCGTTTACGCAGGAACGTGTTTTGGGGGTTCCAGGCCTCTTTTATATGGCGGACGGTCCGCAGTTAACTTTGGTGGGTCCTTAGTCGCGTGAAGAGCTGTGCATCTAACTCTGAGGCGGACGGTCCGGCATGAGGGGGCGGACGGTCCGCCTACCGTGTAACGGTAATCTCTGACACGTTTGACTTTTGGACAGTAGCCGTTGGGGCTTAGGCGGACGGTCCGCCAAGTGGGTAGCGGACGGTCTGCGAGTCCTCTGTTTTCACGGGATTTGAAGGTAACGGCTAGTTTTGAAGGGGTGGAGTATATATACTCCACCCACGGGGAAGGAGGCCTTCACTTGGCACTTCTGAAGCATAATTGACATACTTGAGCCTTCTTTCACCTCTCACTTACTCCTATTTCTTAGAGTTGCATCCTTGTGAGTGTGAGAGAGTTCTAGTGCATTGCATCAAGAGTTTGAGCTTTTGGGCACTAGAAGTTCATCAAGCAAGCGTCATCGACTTGTTACTCTTGGAGGTTGCCGCCTCCTAGACGTCTTGGTGGTTGTGGCCGGTTGAAGCACTTCAAAGAAGATTGTGAAGTTGCTCCCGCCTTGATTGTGAGAGGTTTGTGCTCATCTCACCGGAGTGGGAAGAGCAACACTAGTGGAATCGAGGTTTGGAGAGGTTCATTGATTCAAGCCGGCTCATACATCAAGCGAGGTCTTGATAGAGGAGCGGTTGAAGCTTTGGATCCACCTCAACATGGATTAGGGGTGACCGGCAAGTCATCGATACCACGGGATAAAATTCGTCTCTCTTGTTCGGTTATTTCTTTGCTCTACTTGTTTACCTCATTTACTTTGAGCAATTTACTTTCCTAGAGATTGATTTGTATCTTGTCACCCTAGGTTGCAAACCTTGACATAGGCTTAGACTTAGTAGAAATAGGTTTCACCTTGTGTTACTAATAAAACTTGTTGAGTTTTGTGATTGAAGTTTAAAACCGCCTATTCACCCCCCTCTAGTCGGTATCCTAGATCCTACATCGCGTTGCTCGTAGTAGGGGTTACAAGCGATCGAGAGAGGGAGGGGCTCCCAAGTCTCTGTGTGTGCGTGGGTGTGTTGGATGGGTCGAATGAGTTCGTCGAGTCTCTGGGGGCGAGAGAGAGATAAGGATGACCCTCTTTCCCTTTTATACTTTCAAGGGAAAAGACCGGGTCGGGTACATAATTTTGATAAAAAGAAAAGAAGACCTAGAGGGGGTAGGACCTAGAAGGTCGCGCGGGCCTTCACTCCTTTGCTCGTCGCCGTGTCCTGCCTTGGGGATTGTAGAGAGTATTCATGATGACACCTCTGTATCCGTCAGTGATAGTTGACATTTGTGTGCCGTGCGCCAGGGCTCCATTACGGGGGGAAATGATGATCGAGCCAGGTGGAGCTGGGTGGAGCCAGGTGGGGTGTTTAGTAGGGACGCACGCGTCCGGGCCTTTGCCCGGGATCGAACGCGTGTGCACGACGTCCCATCGCTTGTTTATGGCGAAGCAGGTGTTGAGCATGCCGGCCCGCCATGATTAGGTTAGGCTGAGGAGGCTGGTGTATTAGGCGTGCGGCGCCTGCCTTGGTGTTCAATGCGGACGGCCGTTCCGTCATATCTTGGGTCTGCCACGTCTGACGGGCCCAACCCCCTCATCATGATGGCCTGTTGACCAGCTGGTGGGCCCGCACTTAGCGTGGGTCGGGCGAAGCGGACACTCTTGCCCTCAGCGGTTTCCTTGTCCGACCCTCGTCAGGTCGGGCGAAGCGGAGACACTCGTCTGGTCCCAGTCGCCTCCTTAATAGGGCAATGCGAACTGCGATGCGTCGGGCCGTAGTTGGGCCATGTTTGAGTCTTAATTGGGCCATGACTACGTCGTTGTCGTGGCCCGGCTGTTTAGCGGGCTGCCCAAAGGGTAGTGTTTATCTGGTTTTTAGGAGTCTTACCCTCGTGGTTCAGACGCCCCGGATATTTATATCCGACAAGGACCTTAATCGTATAGCTCAAATTGAGGATTCGATCAAACACATCTAGAAGTACCATGTAAAGTGAAAAAAATACTTAATTAATAAGAGAGAGATCACAAGGTAAATAACTTATATTACATATGGGTGTATATTTTCTTGAAATTTTAATGCTTATGCTTGATGTGCCGCACCACTGCCAATGGACCCCACAAAGCTAACTATCGTGATTTAGACATCCATTGACACTAAGAAAGTCAAGAATCTAAATATGTAACTTAAGAGTTTCAGGACCTGCAAAAGCACAACATACAAGTTTTTATCATGAATTTGCCAGAAACGATGGCGAAAAAGGTGAGAACAACATATTTTTCTACGTACATTGAGACTATATATCTACTCCGTACTAGACTACCGGTAAAACGTACCACTGTCAAATGTCAATATGAAAAAAAAGCTTATTAAGGTACACGTACACCTACTAATCAACAACAGCCGGTCTCACGCTTCGATGTGACAACACATCACACAGTTGCTCCTAAAACCTAAGTAGTATCTATACTATCTAGCTAGAGATGATAAATTCCACCGTACCTATTGTCTCCTTTTGAGCACTGGGAAATCTTTTCACTCGTGCAAGAATATCAAACTTTTACTTTTGAAGGTCCTCTAAATTAAATTCCCAGGGATTTCCTGCGTTACAACTGCAACCTCAATTCATGTGCAACGAAAACAGAATATTGCTCCCAATGAGTGGCTAAATAGCTTTAGCAACATGTTCCACCATTTTTTCCTTGAGTGACCTACAGTTTTTCTAGCATAATTTGTGACTTTTCTTACCATCACAAAATCACCAAACAAATTTCATTGCCCTAGTGGGAGGCTAGCGGCTATATAAATTAAACATACTAAGAAACCATGGTAATTTGCAAACTAACTCAAATTTCTGATATATGTTGCCTGAAAACCGAGCTGGAAAATGGTGATAATTGTGGAGGAATATTCTGGAGGCGTTGGACGAGCTAGTATATTTCCGTGTGGAAGGTTGTTGCAACTTGCAACACTACAGCACATCTGAGTGTATTTTTGTCGCCGGCCGGTAGCAGTAGCGTCAGCGTATTTGCTTGTGTATGTACTGACGTGCTGTCGGCCGGCGAGGCTCTTACACACAGGCACACGGCCTCAGCTGATCGCTACATTTAATTTGCAAGCTTTGCATGGAGGCCCCCCCAATCCTGTGCACGGCTGTTGGGCTGCGACTGCTGCTGCTGATATGCATGCTCGTGCCTTTCATTTGCTTCAGCAGTCAGTCCTTCATTTCTTCAATCCCTGAGTCTGAGTGGTGGTTCAGCTAAGCTGCTGCAGGCCAGTCATTGGCCGGCGCGCCATAAAATCTTCACAGGCGCATGTGTTCTTGTAGGAATTTTCTAGCTAGCCAAAACATCATTTTTTTAAATTATTCTCGTCATTTTAGGTTTTCACCACTCATTGTCTAACTTATATATAGCACTAAGGGGCCGTTTGGTAGAATTCACCCAAAACAGAGCTGTTTTGGTGAAGCTGAAAAAACTAGCTTTGCTCAGCTTTTAGTTCATTTTTAGATCGTTTTTCGAAACAGCTTCACGCTACAGTATCTCGTTTTACACAAAACAAGTGAATTTGAGCTGCTATAAGTTCTACCAAAAGGGTCCTAAACCAATGAAAACAGCTTGCAAGTGCAATGATTGGGGTGACAAGTCCTAAACTCCCTCCCTCATAGGAGCAATTATCACTTGTTCTAGAACATCTAATGATGGACTCTAGCTTGGCATGCATGTTACTACATGCAAATTTGCCAACAATGACAGTACAAAACCATGTTAGGACATGTTTTGCCATGTCAATGTCATACCATGACACCATTAAAGGCATGAGGGTGGGAAAGCATATCATGGCCGTGTTCGGATGAAAGGGATCAAAAAATTGTTCCCAAGGAATCTTGCATGCATGGAGTACTAAATGAAGTCTATTTACAAAACTTTTTCACAGATGAGTGCAACTTTGCGCGACGAATCTAACGAGCCTAATTAATCCATGATTGCTATAGTAATGCTACAGTAATTATCTTCTAATCATGCAGTCAAAGGCCTCAATAGATTCGTATCACGAATTTGTCAGGGGGTTGTGGAGGTAGTTTTATAAATTGACTTTATTTAATACCCCCTAATTAGTTGTCAAAGTAGGGTGCAAAAAATTTGCCCCCCAATCTGAACACGCCCATGGTGCCCGTATTAGGCTCCCAAAACGGGAAAGCTCAGGGTTAATGTCCAATTTGTGGTTGGGTGCCTGGTCAGTTTCTAGGTCATGGGCATGTGACCCAAATAACTGTTGCAAAAGGAGGATGGACCAGATGGGGTTCATATTCCAGCCATTTATGGTTTGGCACTTACCCCCACCACATCTCAAGTTATTTTTTTCTCTTATGCAACTGTACTTGGATGGGTTGTGTTTTTTCTTCTTCTTTCCTCTTGATTTTCTGATGAGTGATCTGATCACCATCATTTTTTCCCTTGCCACATGGTCAAAGCCCTGTCCACATAATTTTGAAGGAGACTGATTGATGGCTGTCTTGTGGAAGTACTGTTTGCATCAGCGGCATGGAAATCTTGTCTATCCTCCAGGGTCCTTGAACAAGAAAGTGGGCTTTACATGTTCCTATTTTTACCCCAACCTTTTTCTTTATTCCCCTTTTTCATGAGAGGAAGGATTCCATTTCTTCTCAACCCACACAGCTGGGAATAAATCATATTGTTCATAGCGATTAGTGCAGATGTAATAAGTTTGGTTAATTTTTTAACATCTATCTCCTATCAAACTAAACTAACAAATCCATAAAATTCTACTGTAAGCACAGTTAAAAAAATCATCTAGTCCCACTCTCTTATTTGTAAAGAAATTAAACTCCTCATTCACTATTTTAAGATTTTGCAATCAGTCATTTCCTATCCGTGTCATAGTACAGTATGAAGCCCACTTTGTCACTGGCAGTGGTAAATAAATAAAGAATAAAGGATTGTAAAAAATGTAATTGCAGGAAATGAATGTACCCTCAAGCCCAAAGAAATTGAATAAGCACCTCCACTGCTAGCTAACACAGTGCAAAACTATTGAATTAAACATATGCACCAGCTATATTTACAGCTCGAAAATTAAAAAATCGCCTCAAGTGTCGCATTAGCCGTGCTTAACCGGCACAGTGGCACTGGACTGGGGGACATCGATTTAAGTTGGTTTTGGCGTCTTACGTTTAAAATCAAAGAGGGAGAAGATGGTGGTGGTGGCCGCGGGTCCCACCTATCAGGAGGATGAGAGAGAGAAACAGCATCGAGTCATCAATGCCCCAATGATCCGTCGTTAGACTTCGGGTATTCTCTCTCTCTCCATAACCTCTCTCTCTCTAACCTTTGGCTTGACGTTTGACTGCCTCTCTCTCTCTCTCTCTCTCTATAAAAAAGAGATTCGCACTTGGCCGCTGGAGAGGCTACAACGAGACACTCCATTCTCTTATTTCTACTACCCATCTCCCCTTCCTCTCTCTCTCTGTGCAAAGTCCAACAGTTTGCTGCTGCAGGCGGCGGCAGCTGCTGGGCCGGAGGAAAGCAAGCGCGAGGAGAGGGACAGCGAATCCCTGGGTCGCTTTCGACGGCCTGGATCCCCCCGCACGCGGGATCGTACGGCCGGCACGCGGCGGCTGTCGCTTTCCACCGCGTACGTGTTTCTCCACCACCCCCTCTCCAGTCGCCTTCCTTCCTTCCCACCTCTCCGGTCGCCATCGCCGCGGAAAATCCCGGGTTAGCTAGCTTCCCCACCCCGGCAGGGAGATTAGTCCCGTTTCTAGCGCGCGCGCGCCGTTGGAGCCCTTGCCCTCCCGCGCGATTCTGCCCCGGGGTTTTTGTTCTGTTGCGGCGTTGGCGGCCGGCGAGTACTTCGCCACGGCGGTTACTGATCGATTGCTTCGGTTGCCCTTTGACTGGACTGTTGTGGCCGCGGATTAATGCGCTCCATGGCCGTTCGCCGGCGAACAGCCCGAGGCGCGCGGTTTCTCGCGGGCGTGCGCAACAAAACGCCAGCTTTCCGGCGTCTCTTGTGAAAGCTCGTCTTTTCCTCGATCTCATTGCCGGCATTACTCTGCGTTTTGACTGCTCGTCGAGCACAACTTTTGTTGCCTTTTATTTACCCCCGAGCATTCGTCGGTTGGCGCGCTTTCGTTCCTGGGAGTTCTCGCCGGCGGTCGGCGGATTTCGCCGGATTTGATGTGCGCACCGCATCTCCAAATTCTCTCGCCCCTTTTTCGCTGCGTTGCAAAAGCTGCTGCTGGTGTTTAGCTTTTCTGCCTTCTTAATTCGGAGGAGGCGTACGGATCACTGTTCGCCCTAATTATTTCCACGGTTGTAAGCAAGCCGCCGGTCTTTTTACGTGCACCCTCTTCCTCTTGAATTGCTCGATCCTTTTCGCTCCTCTTTTTCGAGCAAGCGTGTTCTTCTCGCGGTTGCGCCTCGCTGTTTCAGGTTTGGTCTGTTGTGCTCTGCTCTCGTGCAGCCTTTGGTTGCAGCACAGAGCACACCCACTCCACTCCTGTTATTTTGGAATTTCCGGAACGATTTGGGATATGGCACCTAGCGGGAATGGCACAGAAATCGTTTTGGGGATGAGTAGGACTCATTAAGAGATCTCTGGCAAATGATAGAGCAAACAATACAGGACCTGTCCTTGGAAAGTAGGTTTCATGCTTCAAGAGTACAGCTTGATGTTTTATGCCAAATTCTTTTTTTATACGGCAATTTTGTTTTTGTTTTTGTTCTAAGCAAGTGATTATTCCCAGATATGCTGGACCATTCATGACATTTTATCCACTTGTACTGTACCTACTGGTTTTTTTTCCTTGGCATTAGTGGCACATTATCCAGATGTTAGTTATTTATTTCACATGAAGACTGGATATTGTGCGTCTGTAGCAAAATGCTGCTTTTTTACTGGTGAAGTGGTGAATTTAATTTTTGCCTTCCTCAAGGTCAATAGGATTATGCTTTCTCATACGCAACTATGGATATTCTGCAGATGTATATTGCCAAGGCTGTTGCAATGGAGGTCAATGGTCATCACAAACCTCGCAGAGAATATAATGGCAGCGGCTGCAATGGTAGTGTAGGACCTCCTAATAATTTTGGTGATGTAGATCCATGGACAGAATGGTTATACAAACCTCGAACTATCTCGCTCTTGCTGATGGGAGCAGTCTTTTTAATGTGAGTTTGTAATCTTTTATCCGTGGAAACTTGTATGGACTGGAACATATGCTTTTTAGAAATGATAATAATGATGTGCTGTTGAATATGGTCCTTTGTGGCGTTTAACCTTTTTCTTGGATTTGAACCACCATTGTTAGGATTACTCAAAATATTAATCTTAGCAGATTGTTTCATGTTCTTTATCAGTTGCGCAAGTGGTGTTCTGGATCCAGAAAGGAGCATAACTGCTGATCGAGTTTCGTCGGTTAAAAGGTACTTGTAAGGATTTGCCCTGTTCTATTTTTTTTTTGCATCGCTATTTGCTAAGAAACAACTTGGTTTTGCAATAGATTTTTTTATCGCCATTTTTCTTCGCCTCCTGTGCTTGTTGCCACTTTAAGGTGGACATTTGCACTAATCTGTACTATCTCTTGTTAACAGGGGTGTATTCGCGATGATTGCTGTTTTTTTGGCTTACTCTTTTCTTCAGGCACCTTCAACGTGAGTTACAGAGCTCTTTATCTAAATCTGATTTTGTTTTATCACCATATTAAAAAAAAACTCGACCTATGGGGATGGGGAGAGAAGTCCCCCTGTGCATTGCGATTACGGTCCAGCTTAAACACCTGCTGCACAGGACACAATCATGTATATCTCTAGAAGCAGTTTACTGAGCGAGGTACCTTGTCACCATAAGACAGATATAATAAGGATAATAGACACTTGTTGGTACAAAAGTGGTGCACTCCTGCATACCCTGTGTTCAAATAAACATCTTGTTAATATGATTCAGCAAACAACCTTTCCCCATAGATTGCTTCATTTGTTGCCTTCCTCGAACTCAAAGTCTTCTCTATAGATTTTGTTATTAAGGCATGTGAAGTTTATGCAAAATGCTACTGACATTTGCTTCCACTTGATAGCGTACTTATTAGACCACATCCTGCCATTTGGAGGCTGGTCCATGGGATGGCAGTTGTTTACCTTGTGGCCCTCACTTTTTTGCTTTTCCAGGTGAGTGCAGTTTCTCATTTAGCTTGATCGATAATTCTTTCACTGCATGAACTGTCAAAAGTGTTTGCATATACATCCACATGTCCCTGTCCTTGTTTCCTGCTTAGCATAGTTCCTTAATTTTACTAGCATCTGAGCTCATTCTTCACTTAAATTAAAGATAATTCATAGATTTTTGAAAAAAAAGAGGTATTTAGCAATCATATATATACAGCAATATGATATAAAAGTATGACAAGTGTACTGAACAATTTGGTGTAACCTGGAATTAGTATAGCTTAGTTTGAAAGTTTTTCTTTTTTGCGGATAGCTTAGGTTGATACTAGGGTGGCTAAAGACAGTCACTGGTAGGTCTTAGCTTGTTTATGCAGTAGGACAGATATCGTATGATACAGTATTTACAGAACAAATAAATGAATTAGCTGACTGTTTGACAGAAGTTGATTTCAGCTCAAGTTTAGTTCATTCTTCATCGCAATGTTTGTGCAGTTAAAAAATTGTGTAACTACTTTAATACATATTTTCCATATCTTTCTTCAAAGGGTGCTTTCACCCCCTCCTGCTGAGGATTGAAACCAGGTCAGGAGCTGCACACTCCTGTGCTTCCCACCATGTGAAGCCAATTGCAGTGCCAGATTTCCCTCCATATCTTTACTCTGATGCTAAAGTTTTTATTACATCATGCTTCATCCTCATAAGATAAAACCAGTGTTTCAGCAAGTCTGAGTTCAGTGGCGAAGATATTAAAGAGGAGCAGCAAAATCTAGTAAGCGTGGCATTTCATATTTTCATTTAATTCATTTTGCAGACTCGTGATGATGCTAGACAATTCATGAAGTATCTTCATCCCGATCTTGGTGTCGGTAATGCATTTAATTTTCTAATCTAGTTCATTAGTGTAGATTTAAGTGGTTGAATAAATGCTGATTTGATATATCTACTTTGAGCAGAATTGCCTGAAAGATCTTATGGAACTGATTGCCGCATATATGTACCTGACCATCCAAAAGGCAGGTTTAACAATGTTAATGTATGATGATTTCATTCCCTGGCTTATTTTCTTTTTTGTTCAATTTGGTTGCTCATATACTTCTGACTAAGCAGTCTTGATTATTCAATATGCTTCAAGTTACTGATTTGAATATAGGTTTTTCTAGGAGATCATTTTTGATGAGTTTGTTATCGCTCATATCCTTGGATGGTGGGGTAAGGCTATAATGATACGAAACCAACCACTTTTGTGGGTGTTATCAATTGGCTTTGAGTTGATGGAGGTAAGTCAAATTCCTTCTGATTTGTACCTTCCAAACTTAGATTCCTAATGTAATGTATATGCACTGCAGCTCACATTTCGTCATATGTTGCCAAATTTCAACGAATGCTGGTGGGATAGCATTGTCCTAGACATATTGATCTGCAATTGGTTTGGTGAGATTTTTATGTGGCTTTCAGTATTTTTCTGCATAGGCTTGTTTGATTGGCCCCTGCATAGCTGTATTTACCACATATTGAAATCCACCTTTCGTTTTATGGTTTTAATATTTATTGATTCACTGGCAACATAGGTCTACTGTAGTATAATACTAATAAAGTGGTATTCTCTTATGCCCTCAACACTTTAATTACATTACAATACCTTAGTGCTTTTACATGCCCTGGGAACATTGTTGGTTAAACAGGGCACTATGCTGAATCGACAATTGCTAACAAGAAAGAGCAGTCTTCTATTAAGTTTTTTTTAGGTTTGGATGTGGAACGGAGTTATGGAGATTTGCTGGAATTGTACTTCATGAACTGGTTTATTAGCTGCTGAATTTATTCATCTCTCTATGAACTCAATGGTTGCCCTCGTTTGTCATTTCTCTTGAATTTCTTGGTTTTTACATGTCATCTTTATACACATTTTCCCAAGTCTTAGATTGAGCCTTGCCTACTTTAGCTTTCATCTGCTACTGCTAGGTTTCAGCACTTCTTGGCTGATGCCATTTTGTCTATGGTTCAGGTATTTGGGCCGGAATGAGAACTGTGCGGTACTTTGATGGGAAGACATATGAATGGGTTGGCTTGAGCCGCCAACCCAATATTATCAGTAAGGTACGTTCATTGTATAATTAGGCAATGAGCTGTTCTGCAAAGCATGCAGCCTGCTGGATCTTATTCCCAGTTTTGGTGGATGTTCCTCTTTTAGGGAACATTTTGGTTCCCAAACTGTACATGATGTTTGTCCTACTTTAGTCCCCATGATAAGGTGATAAGTCCTGGGCATGTGGGATGTGTTTAGGAACTAAGACAAGGACCCTCTTTGTTCTGACTATTAAAATGTCCTTTAGCTGGCCTGGACTTGCATTATTTGAGTACAATCTCAAGTTTTTCAGTGCAACAGCTCACACTCTCGTATATGTTTGATAGACTAACTGCAAGTGTGCAACACATAAGCCTTAACATAAAATAAAACTATTAAAATGTAGAATTTCCTTTCTCTGTTTTTCATTGTTTGTAGAAACTAATAGCTTCTATGAGTTATTTCGTTTTTCAGTAATTTTCTTTCAAGCTATGCATGGCTATTTGTTTCAGAAACTATCAGCCTATTTGAATCTTGATGTAACATTGAGAGCTGAACTTTCGTGAGTTTATTTATTTTAGCATTTTCTTCTTCTTAGGTCAAAAGGACGCTAGGCCAGTTCACACCAGCACAGTGGGACAAGGATGAGTGGTACCCTCTGCTGGGTCCTTGGAGATTCATCCAAGTGCTGAGCCTTTGCATTGTTTTCATGGCTGTCGAACTGAACACATTCTTTCTCAAGTTCTGCCTGTGGATTCCTCCGCGGAACCCCTTGATTGTCTATCGGCTAGTTCTTTGGTGGTTGATTGCGATACCAACCATCCGCGAGTATAATACCTACTTGCAAGACAGGTATAATTCTGAAGTCGCTTGGTTCTGACTTTACAAAACTGCTATGCAGTAATCGGTATGCAATTGGGATGGCCTGTTTCATCCCAGCACTACTGCTGTTCCAATAGCAGGAATTTTGGGTGCTCAGTCTACGAACTCTTTGCCATGCTCACATGCTAGACTTGACAGTGTACATGTGCTTGTATGTTGGCTATAAATGGCCCCCGTCTACTAGACATGGGCTGCATGTGAACTGCACATATAATAACATTTTGGAATCAACAATCCAATTTATAAAAATAACATCCCAATCTTGCCATTAGTTATTATTTAATGTTTTAGTGAAAATGATTATGTAATATTATTTTCAGGAAACCCTTTAAAAAGGTAGGATCTTTCTGTTGGCTTTCCCTGGCTATATGCATTGTAGAGCTCCTAATCTGCATCAAGTTTGGACATGGTGAGTGTGGCTCCAATTTATCTGCGCATGTAACTTGCAAGTAATCTTTACCTCCTCGAATCGTGCTGACTGCACTGGATCCTGAACAGGTCTCTTTCCGAAGTCCATGCCGTCGTGGTTGATCACATTCTGGATGGCAGTCGCCTTGCTTCTCGTGCTCTTCCTTCTTGTGTGGACTTGCAAAATTTACCGAACAATGATGATAAGGAAAAGGTTATAAATTGTGACCAAAATTATTTATTTGTCCCCCATTCTTTGCCCAATTCAGTGTTGCCGTGTACATAAAAAATCATTCAAATTGTGTACATGTAGTGGTAGCCAACCTTGGTGATCTGAAAAGGATTATCCATGAGAAATTTTCATGCCTTGTCGTTCGATTTTTCATCAGCAGAGGATAGCAGCTCCCCCTTATTTTGTTTGTAATGGTGTACTTTGCCAATTGGCTCTGAAATGTGGACTTCCCTTGATGCAACCTATGGAATAATGGGCGTGTTTGTTTCCGCTTATAATCAGCTTATGGTCAAAATAAGCGAAAATCCCACCCAAACACCTTGATTATTTTCGCTTATTCTCGATTCTCTGATAATCCATTTCAGAGATTTGAACTACAATAATCGAGAATCGAGAAAATTTTCGCTTATCTTAGAATCTAAGCATGGTTGAGAGAAGCGGAAACAAACACGCCCAATGAATGAGGATTCAAATCTTTTCAGTTGAATAGCTGTTGAAGTATTTTGAGTTACATTGATGCAATCTTTTGTGCTCGGAATCCCACTGTTGAAAAATGTTTCTGCATGCGCGGGAAATCAGTAGTTTCAGTTTTTACCATGTCCCTCGATTCTGAAGGTCGCTGTTCGCTGACACCTCTCTCTAGGGAGGTGGTGTGTTCTGTTTTCAGATCTGCTGGTTGCAGTTGCAGGGCACGGCCTTGGGCACGGGAAATGGGAAATTACTACATTTCCAGTGTAGCAGCAGTACTGCTCTGCTCGATGTAACTGTATGGTGTGAGCCCGTTGCTGATTTAAAAATGGCTGGTGGTTCAGGTGTTTCATTGTGATGTGTGAAGGTAGGGGCGTAGGCCTGTAGTACTTGTGATGAATGTGCTCATGTCCGAGCCTGGGTCACTCTACTCTAGGTCGGTCCTCCGTGTGGTTCCAGCAGGCCTATGCAAAGATTCTTATTGTTTGCTCCTCTGTTCACTTGTTCAATGTCGTCGGACCTGAATGATTTTTTTACTGACTGCCGATTTAGCTGACTATTTCCCATGCGCAGTCCACCTCCAAATAGCAGCCATCGGGTGCGGCCCAAATAGAAGCCTGTTTAGATGGTCAGACATCTTGGAGAATCCATGTAAATGGGCCGAAACTTGAACTCAAATACCGGCGGCGCACCGAACGGTAACGGGCCAACTAGAGGCTTGTTTAGATGGGCTGACATCTTGGTGAATCCATATGGATGGGCTGAAACTTAACTAAATCCCAGAGGCCCATAAAACGTTATCGGGCTAAGATACGGTTATTTTGGCATTTCCAACATCCGAATCCGAACGAGGCCATGCAGATCTATCACCCTGACGGATTCGCAAATGATTGATCAAGGCCATAACCGCGACCTGCTAACCACCAATGAATAGATTTCGGTTCCTGATTCCTGAAAACTGGAATGGCATGTCCTGCATAATCCAGAACGCATCTCGTGTCGTTTGCGTTGCTCTGTTACGGGCTGGAACGATGCGGCTTCGTCACCTCCTCAAAAGGAAAAGCCTTCTGGATTGTGATGCAGCACCGATGACTGATCAGCGATCCTTCCTCCTCTCGGAATCTCGTCCCCCGTGCTAGGATCGAAATCAAGCCTGTTGCTCGTCCTGGGCTTGCTCGCCATTTCTACACATGTCTGATGTCTCTCTTTGCCTCTTTGTTCGGTTGAACGCACACGTCTGAATGTCTGGTGCTCCAGTCGCCCGTGGACGGATCTCGATGAATGTGAGCCGGAGCTATAAACTACAGGCGCAACTCGAGCGAGCTCAAACGTGCGGTCCTCTTCGCGACACGGCCCCGCGAACCACCGCGTCGGCAGCGTCGGCGGCGGCCATGGCCATGGCGGCGGCGGCGGCTGCCGTTGCGCCGTCTTTATCAACTAGCCTGGGGTAGGTATATCCTCCTGTGATCGGGTACGAGGCACCCAGACCCAGCCAGGGTTGACACAATAGATTCTCCCTTGGAGCGGCGTGCCTCGTTCAGTTGCACAAACTTTTTAAACTTTTCAATATTTACCCGTCGCATCAAATGTTAGGATACTAATTAAGGGTATTAAACGTGGATTAATGACAAAACTCAATCCATAACCCCGGGTAACTTCGCGAGACGAATCTAATGAGCCTAATTAGGCCATGATTAGACAACGTCGTGCTACATTAAACAATCTTTAATGACAGATTAATTAGGCTTAATTGATTTGTTTCACGATTTTCCGTCCATCCGTGTAATTAGTTTTATAATTAGATCATGTTTATTCCTCCTAATATTCGGTTTAAAACTGTTACAATAAATTTCGCAAAATTTCTCCACCAACTAAACAGGCCCTGCCTCCAATGGCTCTCCCGTGCACGAAACCTGCACATGTTCTGAGATTGGACAGGTGTTTAGAATATGGTTGGCTAAACGAGCGAGCTGGGGCTTCAGGCTTCAGTTATCGTTTTCAAGAAAACGAAGCCTCAGCGTCCACAATACGTTTCGTTCTGAAGATCCGTCAGCTCTCACTCTCAGTTTGTGTCGGTGACCGGTCTGAAACAGAGCTCCAAACAATTTGTCTTAGACCTTGTTTAGTTAGGAGTGAAAACTTACCAAAAATGTCACATCAAATTTGAGGATACTAATTAGAAAGAACTAAATATTATCTAATTATAAAACTAATTACACTTCAAGTTTCAGGTTCTGCTGCAGCATGTTGAATAGTCGATGCAAGTGATTTTGCTCGCACAAGCAAAATTAAATCACGCGAATCACGAGATGCGAAGTATATTACCTGATGTCTGACGACCCGGGCGACCGATGCCAATGTGCGCACGATCTGCAGAGAACGAGTGTGGCCGACGGCGACTCGCCATCTAACCCCCGTGATCTTAACCGCCAAGCTACTACCTGCAGCTGCGAGCTCCGCCAGAGAGGCTAGCCAGTAGGCACAGCTGCCCAAGCATGACCTTTCAGCTTCAACCGCGGTGATTTGTGCGTTCTGAATTCCTGATTGGTGATGCATTCAGGGAGTGTTTAGTTCAGCCCATTTTGCAAAATGGTGCAGCATTGGGTTGCGTGCATAGAGAGAAAAAATACATTGGGAAGTGTGTATTTTGCAAAATGGAGGAGAGAGAGGGTGAACTAAACACAGGTACTCTTGCCGGGTCTTACTGCCGATGCTCTGAAATTAGAGGTTAAATCAGGTGGTTTGTTACGACAATCAGCAGGGGATTGCAACTTGTGAGCCAACAGCAAGGTGAGTGAGGACTACAGGCATAGGGGGCCTTGATCAGCTGGCTGCCTTGCACAAATTGGTTTCTTGGCGGTTCTGATCGGAGCTCGTTTTCCTTGGGCATATGCAGCGTCGTTGCCGTGCGAGATAGCTGTCCTTCGTACAGCAAAGGTTCACATCAAAGATTAGTGCACTATATCTTCACAGATAAGATTGAGCTACCTCCGGAGATGGATCTCATCATTTGGTTTCCGTACTTATCTCCCCTTAGCCCCTCGTGAATTAGCTCAAATGGTGAATACTACATAGTACATACTGGATTTATATCTTTTTTTAGTCAGGTACCATACCACTGTTTTTTTTACGCAATTTCAATTTATAGAGGTGGTAATACTTCAGTTGAAGTGCTGTCCTTTTCTTTCCAAAAACACTCAGAGTGCCTCGTAGCATCTCAACTATGCTGAGGCTACATGACGCAAGGAATTTCTTTTTTTAATAAAAAAGGTGCTATTACACTCCATCCGTTCCAAATTATAGTTCAGTGTTGAATTTTCTAATGTACATTTGACCATTGGTTTTATTCAAAACATTTACGTTAGCATAATTTATTTTGTTATTACTTATTTTATTATAAAAAAATACTTTCAGTACGACTCATATTTCTATTTATTTGTACTAATTTTTTGAATAAGACAAATGGTTAAAGTTATATTTTAAGCGTCAACAGTGAACTACAATTTGAAAATGGGGGAAATAATAAACTACAACAAGTTGAATGGCGCGCGCCCATGCGCGCAGAATGTTGATTGTGTTATATTCTGTGTTGCATGAAATAATAGTATGACGATGATGTAAAGGATAAGCAGATCCATGCAAATAGATAATTAACAATAGATATAGAATATAAGCAGACACAAACTAACTGAAATAAAAGAAGCATACTAAATGCAAAAAGTCTGCCAAACTCAATCTAGGAACACGATTTGATTCCTTAAAAGTACGAGGGCATAATTAAAAAATGAGCACGCCACTCAATGTAGAACAATGTTGTTCACTTGGGAATGTGGGAGCCTAAATATAAAACATCAGCACCTATACCTAGGACTGTGGGTTCGGTTTCTTAGAAATGGGATGGTCTGGACGTAAAAAATTGACGGTTTATCGCTAGCCGTCGGTACGCGATCGGACGGTGTTGGGTAGATTTTGTAGAAATGTGAGGGTCTAAATGAAAATGTTTGTTACACGCAATCTTGAAACACGATTAGATTTCTAAAAAATGCGAGGGAATAATTGTAAAATGATCACGCCACTCAATGTAGGATAAAGTTGATTTATTGGAAACACGAGGGCCTAAATACAAAACACCAACATCTATATCTAGGACCATGAGTTTGATTTCTGTGAAATATAAGGGTTTAAATATAAAAGACCAATGGCTTATGGGAACGGATGAAAAAAAATTTGAGGAAACGTGAGGGTCTAAATACAAAACACCGGCACCTATATCTAGGACTGCGGGATTGATTTCTTAAAACACGAGGGTCTAACATAAATATTTGGTGGGATTTGATTTCTTAGAAATGGGAAGGTCTAAATGTAGAAAAATCGGAAAGCATACTAAATGCAAAAAAGTCTGCCATATTCAATCTAGGAACATGATTTGATTCCTTAAAAATGCGAGGGCATAATTAAAAAATGAGCACGCCACTCAATGTAGGATAAGGTTGATACAAAGGCTAGGGGCTGCGCCCAGAAAACCAGTCTTTATCAGTCAAACAAATCATTTGACAGAGTCATTGCACACCCTGTCGGCCATTTCCGCTATCAAGCCAATAACAACACCATCAATAATCTCGTTAGCCATTCGCCGAAGAGTATTAGCATTAGGAATTAATCCCTGAACAAAATAAAAAGAAGAAATTGAATCAATAACTAAGAAGCAGATCCATCATCTGCAAGTTCATTTTCTACAAGATCCTTAGCTAGATAAGTATAACGAGGAGTACAAATTCCTTCATCTACTGGTTCAGTTTTTAGCTCTAGAAGCCCCTACGCAACACTATCGTCACCACGATCTATACGACGAAGGATCCGACGAATCCTTCACTGCGGCAATACACTAGAATCAAAACCCCGCCAAAAAGCCTTCGCTTCAGCGTTACGCCTATCATAATACTTCCGATGGCGAGCCAAGAAGTCATCGACTCCAAGATCAGGATGACGACGCTTAAAGTCATCATAAAGAAAACCAGAAATCATAAAGTTGCCCTGCCGATAGGTTAAAGCAGCAGGTTCTAGGATAATTCCCTGTGCAGAGTCCTCAGCTGGGACCTGTGCGGGCATAGAGTATTAAAATTACAAACCAAATGTTCAAATAGCAAAAACATTACACAAGAACTGGAAGCTCATTCAACCTGGCCACCAGAGGCACCCGCAGGATCAACGTTAGCTTCTTCAGCATGACCTTCAGGGATGGGAGTAGCAGACAGGTTCATAGGCGCATCACTTGTAGGAGCCGCGACAGAAGTAGTAGGAGCAGTGCGAAGGGTAGCCGAAGGGGTAGCCATAGTAGACGACGAAGGAGTACTCGAGCCACCAGAAGCCTTCCTCTGCAAATCAAAAACCAGGCCCTTTAACACCCCTCAGCAATAAAGTACAGCAAGGCGGAAAACTGCTACCAACCTTGGTTCGGTTGTGCTCCGCCTCTTCTAGAGCAAGCTTCATACCACAAAGAACCCAAAAGTGCCTAGCAAAGTTCCTCGCGATCGATGCAATCCCACTACCAACTGTCTCATGGCTCATATCACTAGGATAATCAAACTTTGTATTGCGCATGTGATCGCAGCCCAACTGAGTCATAGTGAATGCAAAGCTTCGAACTGCCACGACAACCGAAAAGTTGGAGAAACTGTTGGCCACAGTCCGAAAGTCAACAAAGGAACTTTCAAACCAGTCAAAGAAGCCAGAGATATCTGAGAAATCAAAGCCCTCCAAAACCTTTAAGTCAGCACCAAATGATTGCACAGCTTTGTGAACTTTTTCAGTAGCCTGTGAAGCCCTATCAGTCAGTGACCGCTTGAAATTACCAAGAGAACGAACAGCTTCCTCTTTCAACACTCGCTCCTCATTTAAGCCATTAAACTGCATCCTCCTTAAGCTTTCTCTCCTGCTCCAAAGCCCGAAGAGCATTCTCAAGTTGCCCCTTCGCATCAACAAGCTCATCTCCCAGATCAGTGGCCTTCGCTTTCAAGTTCTCGATCTCATCAAGCTCCTTGCGAAAGGTCTCAAACTGTTCAAAAACTTTCCGTTTCTCCTCAACCAATTCCAATTTCTCACGCTCAAGGTATTTCTCACGTTCACTAGAGATAGACAACTTCTCCTTCAAAACCTCCGCACTCTCTTCAAGTTCAGAAATATGAGAAGCAATCTCCTTATCAAGCCTGTCTGTTTCCCTGAGGCGGTCACAACTTGACTGAAAAAGAGCTCGCAAGAGGAGCAAACCCTTAACAGCATTCGCCTCAATCGCATAGCGAAGTTCTGGCTCAATGCGAAGGCGTAGCTTGTCCTCGAGCTCAGGAACAGCAAAACTACGCATCACGCCATCATAGATACCAGCCTCGTAAGCATTAGGCATCATCTTCACCTTGCCAATATTACGCGTAGATATAATCCGGGCCCCCTCAGGAACACTGAGGTGCTCACTGAAAAAACGAAGATCTTCAAGCTGATGAGCCGAAGACCTTGCAGGAAGTTCAGAACTAGGTGGTGATCCAATGCCAGCACCCCTCATAGCTAAGTCCTGAGAGCAGTCAGTGACTTCAGCATCAGCTGCATCAGACCTTTTCAAAAACTTGACCTCATCCTCAGCGGCTTTCGCATCCTTCTCCCCAGCTATATCAGAAATCTTGCGAGACTTAGCAACCTGAAAATTGCCGGCGAAAGTATCAGAGAATTCAAGAGATTTACCGTTGGAATGAACACTTTCTTCTGAGTCCTCCTCAAGAACATCAAACAACTGGAGCCCAGTATCCACCTTCTTTGACGAACTCTTCTCAAGAACATCAGCTAAAGCCTCCGAGGCCTTCGCCGATGAAGGTCCATTCAAGAGTTCACCACCATCCTTCGCAGCCTCTTCAACAACACCAGCATGAGCGTCAGTGCGAGCCTCCGCTTGATGAGAGGAGTCACCTTCACATACAACAACACTTGCATTAGGCTTCTTCCGCGAGACAAAAATATTGTTAGCATATCCAAACTCTAAGGAAACCCAACGTTGAATGCCCGCATCAGGAGAACGTTCATTGCGATACTCAGGCCTACCTTTGGGAACAACATACTCCTTTGTGGCGCGCTGAAAAGTGGTGCTCCGTATAGCCCTTCGCTTGCCAAGAAGATCATCAGCTTTCATTGATACAAGCAGAACAACACCCTCATCAGAAGCAACCTCCCTAGCTGGCGAAGGCAACCTATCAGAAGCACCATCGCCATGGCCGGAACCGGAAGCATCCCCAGCACGTTGGCGCTTACTGGACCGACCACCTTTATTAGAATCATCACCTTCATCACCCCTAGCACTGGTAACAAGATCAGCAACGCGAGAAGCAGCGCGAGCTCGTTTCGGACCTTCGCCACGCCTTGGCGTCGTCGGTACTGGATGGTCACCATACTCAATCCGAAACTCATCATAAACTCGATTGATTCGAACCTCAAGCCCACATTCAACACGGAAATCATACTCTTTACGAGTGTATTGGCCAAGAAACATAGCCACCCTGTTCTCAACATCAGCAACACTAATCTTCACACTTTCTCCCACCCTGAAAAAACTCTTCCAGAACAAAGGCCTTCGCAAATCCCCCTCTTGAGTGATAGCAAACCCAAAAAAGGACCAATGCCTACGAATCGGCCAAACATTAACAGCAGCATACTCATCAGCCAAATCTCGAACAGACTGATACTTGCTTAAAAGCCTCCAAGCTGTAACAGCATCCTTGTCAACAGATCCCAATCTAACGTTGGGCCTCAAAACAAAACACATATTCTTCAACTAAGGAGCAAGAGGATTGCTTTTACCATCCGGCAAAACAACGGCAGGGGTGACAGTCTGATACAACAACCACTGGCTCCAATCATCCTTCCATCTGTTCTTATACGCAATAGCCGGACCATCACAGCCTTCACGATAAATAAAATTCACACAACCAAACTGAAAATAAGTTGGCTTTCTGTTGTCTTCACCAGTCCTCAGCTGCCAATGGAGCTCATATTGGGAGGCAAAAGCCTTGCCAGTAGCCTCACAACCCTGACTACGAACACCCCATATGAAGCTATTCAAGCGAACAATGGCGTTCAGGGTAAGATGATGGAAACCAATCTAAAAGATGTCAAAAACCTCAGCAACCATTGGATCCACAGGAAAAGAAAGACCAGCATCCAATTGGTTAGCAAAAATAGCCGCTTCATCAATCCTAGGGCTCGGTACAGTCTCACTGCTTGGTGCCCGGACGAATCCGAGGAAACCAAACCATTCTCAACCAAACGAGCATGATATGCCGGAGTAACCTTGGATTTCCCAAATCGAACGGATTTCCGTAGAGCATCAGCCTTTGGGCCCATCTCCAATCACGAATCAAGACAAATCTGAAAGAAACGCAGAAATAGATCCGATCTAAGAACACAACCCAAGCAGAAGTGAGAAGAGTCACAAAAAAAATCGCAATCAAGATGGCAAAATACTTACCCAGAACAACTAGCAGATTAAGATTACCCACGCACCACCGCCAAAACAGAAATCAGCAGCAGGCGTTAGGCAAAACAAATAAGATGAACAGGCAAAGTGGGGAAAAGTTCGAGAGAAAGGAAACCGAACGGACATCCCTCACCCCCACCCAGTCTTATATAGAAGACAAAGCCCGAAAAAGGGCAAACCCGCCCATCCGTTTCGAAAAAATCCAAAGCGCGAAAATCGAAATTCTAACGCCGTCAAAAAACGCTCCTCACACCCAATCTTAATGGGATGGGCACGGAACGAACGGAGCCATTAACCAAATTCACGCTACAAAAAGGGTTCGCTGACATCACACCGTCAAGATTGGGCCCTCGTCCGCGAGGGGCTACTGTTGGGGAGGCATGAATTTGTTTAACTCCCAAGAGCTAGGAAGGAACGACCAACTCACCCCTTTACGTTAGTTCGAAATTGAAGATTGGTCAGTTTCATGTAGTACACCAGTACATGCATGTGATCGTCATTGACTCATGATGGTATCTGGTCCCACATATACAATTGGAAAAGTCATGCACTAGGGACAAGTAGCCTATGAGTACAACTTAGCAATAACGAACAGTTGGGGTGTATGCTTCATATGAGACCAAAATAAATGCACTCCTTAATCTAAAAATAGGGACAAATCCAGTGCTAAAATAGTATCCACCCAAACATAGGTCTCCCTCCCTCTTCCATTGTATACGCCCCCCATGTGATGCTGTGACCACAAATGTCTCTCGTGGTGTCCCTTTTTTCAAAAAAAAAATCTTTCAGGGAAAAAGATCAGGAGAAAAAAAATGTACATCCGTATAACAATACAAAGGCTCCAACTAATTAATGTACGTATACGTATACATGGCGGCAGTGCGTATCTACTACGTAGCTCTGTACTCGGCTACTGCGCGAGGTTGTTGAGCACCTGGAGCAGCACTGCCCTGAATCGTCCGACGTCGACGGTGATGTCCTGGCCGTCCATGAGCGTCTGCCTGATGAACATGAACCCCTTCTTGTGCAGCGCCGTCGGGTTGGTGAAGATCTTGTGCCCCCTCGGGAACTTGTCCTTGAGCGTGCTCTCGCCAATGGCTACCTCGTACTGGACGTACTTCAGCCCCATCGCCTCCGCCGGTTCGCCGTAGTCCGCCCGCGCCATCCACTGCAGCCCTCCCCACGGCACGATCTGCACCACCGTTGCCCCCGGCGGCAGGAACATCATGTTCGTCAGCCCGGCGCCGTGCACCCCCACCAGCGCGTCGCACGAGTTGATCAGGCCCCCGACCTGCGAGATGTCGTTCCCGACGTCGGACTCGTTCACCACCGCCTCGAACCCGACCTCCTCCGCCGCCCGCACCACGGCGTCCAGGTTCAGGAGCAGCCGCGTGCGGTGGCGCGAGATGATCAGGAGCCGGGGCTTCCGCCCCGTGCCGTCGCCGAGCCGCGTCGGCGCGTCGCGGGGCAGCGACAGCGCGCGCCGGAGGAACCGCGTGAAGTCCGGCGTCGCGAGCCCGTCGGCGCTGCGCTCCCGCTCGATGATGAGCTCCCTGTGCGCGCGGAGGCTCACCACGGCGTGGTCGAAGCAGTGCACCTCCCCGGCGGCGCCGGCCTTGGCGAGGTCCAGCGGCGGGTGGCGCGACAGCGCGCGGAGGAGCTTGTCGTACTTGACCAGCCACCACGACGCCACGTTGGCCATCACCAGCTGCACGTCGCCGCCGTACCGCGCCGCTGTGTTGTACAGCGGCACCAGCACGTCGGAGAAGTCGTGGAAGATGTTGCCCGTGTACCCGCCGATGGAGAACACCACCGCCGGCGCCTCGCCGTGCGCGGCGGTGCACCGCGGCGCGCCCGACGCGTCGCCCGTCGACCGCACCGTCACCTCCGTGATCCGCCCCATGCACGTCTCGTCGCCCTTCCGCGGGTACGGCCGGACCCGGTGCCACTGCCCGTCGCCGGCCCCGCCGGTCGCCGGGTCCACGACCACGAACGCCGACGCGTTCGCGTCCATGCGGATGTCGCCGGCGAAGTCGCAGATGTCGCTCCGGAAGTCGGAGAAGTCGCACAGCGGCGGCCGCGGCTGGTGCTGGTGGTGGTCCCCGCCGGCGCCAGATTCTGCACGCGCCGTGACGTCATGCGTTGGGTAATTCGTTTCGGTTCTGACAACTGACAAGTCTCTGATTCTTCTTTCTCAAAATGAAATTTTTTAAAAAAACAACTGGGGATTAAATTAGTTTTTTTAGGAAATGGGGATTAAAATAATCGACATGGTATGGTCTGGTCCGGCGTCGCTGTCGCCGTTCCATTTCACCTACGTGCTGGTTCGTGGCGCGCCTCTTGCCGTTGCTGCAGAGCTGGCTGCTCCTGGAGCTTGCTCTGACCGCCGGCACCTTGCTTCGTCTTCTCTCTGCAAACGACACGAATCGAAATGAGAACGTCACGTCGCACAGATGCTGTTACTGTCCCGTCCATAATGGTGACCGTCATCCGTCGTGCACGGCATGGTGGGTTGAGTTCCGTCGGGGAGCACGGACCTGGCCGGTCGGGCACGGTCGCCGTCTTTTCCGCGGCGGGTTGTGCGGTGGTCGTCGCAGCGGCGGCGGCGGAGGCCGTGGTCCCCACGGCGTCGTCCTGGACCGCCTTCGTCTCGGCACCTGCCGGGCTCCGGAGGTTAGTCAAGCTCAAGTCACGTCTCGGCGCTTGTGGAACGGCAAGTCTCGTTCCCGCGTGGACACGTACCTGGTGCTGGCTGGTCGTCGGGGTTGGACGCGGCGGCAGCGCCATTGCTGCCGTCGCGCTCGGCCTCCTCCGGCTCCGGCTCGCCGGCCTCGGCGTCGCTCCTCTCCTCCACGATCACCGTGTCTCTGACCCCTAAAGGCCAAAAAGGGGGAAAAATATTTTCACGAACGCTGATACTACAGAGCATGGTTCATGGTTGGCACGAATGGCGACGTACATTCTGTGGCCGTCGTGTCGCCGGCGCTCTGCTCGACGCTCTGCCGCAGGTGGCCATGGCTGTCCCCCTGCCGGAGGTCCACATGGAAGTCTCGACCTGTCCAAAAAGCACGCACGTTGACGCCACGGGTCCAAGCAAAGGAGAAGATTACTGCTTCGTCACTTCATCAGCGAGCTACTAATCTTATTTTCGCTTATTTAAAAGAAAAATCGGTGCGAAATTCGGTTCACCGGGGTAATCGATCACCGGCGAGTTAATGGAGGAGCGTACCGAAGCGGCCGGCGGCGGAGGAGGAGGTTCGCACGGTCTTGACGGCGGCCGGCCGGCGCGCGCCCTCCAGTGCCGCCCTGGGGCTCACTGCGGCCAAGCAAGCAGCGTGGAAGTGTCAGCAGTCAGCACGCGACGGCAGAGCGAGCGTGAGCAACAAGCCGCCGCGATGGGGGAAGTGCCGAAGTGGTGGTGGGAGAGGGAAACACTGACCGGTGTCGAAGGCGGTGGCGTCGGGGCGGGAGGAGAGGAGGAAGACGAGGCAGAAGACGAAGCAGCCGACGACGATGGACAGCAGCCGGAACCGCTGCGACTCCAGCCGCAGCGGCTGCGTCAGCCTCCCGCCGCCGCCGCCGCCCCTCGCGGCCTTGTCGCCGCCGCCGCCGCCACCCTTCATGCTGCCGCGTGCGTCTAACTAGTTTACTGCCTCAGGAAGCGCAGCGCTCGTGTGCTTCTTCCTCCAATAGCTAGCGTGCAGACGCAAAAGACCGGAGCGAGACCAGCAGCCAGCTGCCAATGGCGTCGCCCGATCCAAGACCCTCGCTCTCGTCTCTCTCCCTTTCTCCTCGTGCAGGTCGTCTTCGCACTCGCAGGCTCGCAGCGCTGGCCAATGGAGGAGAGCGGATCGCGGGCCTGTGCGAGCCGAGAATAAAAATGGAAGGCGAAGGGAGCAGCGCCGCTTATATATATTACTCCCTCGCCGTGGCCTGTGCGTTCACGAGGCGGCGCCGGTTGGTGACGATGACGACGAAGCGTTCGGCCCGGGGTTGCTAGAGCCCAGGCCGGCCGCCACCCGAGCCGGACGTTTGGTCCTGACGCCGGTCGGCGATCGCGTGCTGGTTGGACCCGGCGCGGGCGAGGTTGATTTGATCGTGCCGCGCGTGTATCGTTGGTGTGGGAGCATGACCCGGCCATATTCTTGCTATAGCTCGTCTGCCCAGCTCAGCCGACGCGTCGTGCAGGGTACTACTGCTACGGGCGTTCGTGCAGGGCCATTTGTTTTTCATTTTTTTTTTATTTCCTTCGGGTCCTTGGGAGTTTCCAAGTGATTCTTTTGTGCTTTGCGTGCGCCTTGGCGGTGGCATGTTTGTGTTCATTTCTTTCTTCTCAACTTTTTGATTCGGGATTGCTAACTTGCAATTTTTTTAATAGTGGGGTAGCTTTATTTTTGGACTTTAATTTGACTGAGTTTTGCACAAAACCCATATGTTATTATAGGTTCATTCTGGCTTCAAAAATCAAATGAGCGGTCATTAAGATATTAAAACTTGTAATGACATTTTAATCTACAATTGGGGTTGCTATTCAGCGGTTTGACAATTGGGTAATTCTCACCCTCCTCTTCATGACTCTATTTTTTTTTCTTACCCAATTGCAAGCTATATATATTCGCGCCGCGGTGAACCGGCGATGATTGTTCAGGACTTGAGGTTATCATAAACCCTAAATCTCCAACAAGCATTCCTCTAATGTATGGGACAGAAAGGAAACACTGGCCTGGCCTAGCAGGGGAGCCGGTTGATGTGTAATGGGGCTAAGCCATCTCATGGGTGTAGGTTAGCAGAGGATGGTTAGTGTGGCCAATGTGGATGATTAGGGCGAGGTGCATTCACCGCAACAAGTTGGCGTGAGCAGGAGCAAGAGCCGGTGGAGAAGCTTTGCCAAGAGGAAGAAAACTACTATAGTAGGCTGGAAAAATGACCAGGCAATTTTCCTTTGGGCTCAAATTTCTTTAAGACTAGCACTAGACCATACTATGCTTCTTCACCTAGATCTCGCCCCATTCTCCTCGTTACCCGGCCAAGTCAAATGCGCCAGGGATAGAAAAATAGATGCCGAATTCAATGGGCAACAGCTGATCGCCACCACGAGAGCAATTGACATACACAGTATAGTAGCAAATTACACGCAAATCGCTCTCTGACAGTCCTGTATTAGTAACTGTATCATTTGTCACAGTACTATGTCAACTGTGGCATCCTCCACCAACCATCAGTTACTGAACGTAACGGTAGTGTCAAAAGGGATTAAACATATTCATACACTTGGGAATACACCTACTTCACAGTTGAATGAGAGGACGATGCTTCTATTTTTATTTTTACTAGGCAAACATACTTGGGTGTTGTTACAAACGAATATGAGCTGATGCTCGGTTTTACTGCCATGAGTGAGTGAGCGGCCATACAGACGACATCGGAACGCCTGCCTCTAGACATCTCTTACCGTCAACCTCTATCTTTTTTCCACAAAAGATCATGACTCTTAGGATTGGTTGGCAGGTATATGATCCGAGCTATTAACGCCGTATGTAGTACTGTATTTTTTTTTGTCAAAGAAAAAACTAATGCCCAAAGTATTCTAAGTGGCGTGGTCTCGTACACTTGTACCACTACGAGCACGGTGCTTGATAACTTCACCGAAACAAACAGATCCGAATTTAACACAATGCCTACCGACAAAAAAAAAGAAACCATTTTTTATTTTCTTGACACGAGGCAACTGCTAAAGGACAACCGAATGGGCTTCCATTCCAAACACGTCCTGATCTGAAAAAGAAGGGGCTTCTAAAGAGAAGATTACAAAGTGTCGAAATGTGCTCATCTAAGCTTAACATAAGTATCCAAGAACACCCGGACATGCAAATTCCGGATTGACAACGTCTCTGATTGCTCCCCAAACATGACAGTTGACCGACACAAGCCAGAGGGAACGGACAGAGAACTTGCACCACACACCACAACGCAAAACCAGCGACAACTCGTTGTTGGGTAACGAGTGCTAATACAGCGACTTAGAACCTGCCGATAAAATCAGAAGCTTCACTGAATGATAGCAATTCTATACCCTTGTGTGCACTGACATACAGCAAAACACAGAGCCTAATTTTATCTTTTTTTTTGCGTGAAACAGTGCCTAAATTCTATGCCATTGCTACACTTTGTTTTGGCCTCCAAATATGCCATCACGATCGACACAAGGGTGAGGGGAAAAAATCACAAGCTGGGGATTCCAGTGTTGTATTGGACCGACTAGGGGACATATTCCGAGCCTGAGGGTGGTGCCTGGACACACGTATCGCCTTTTGCCATGAATCATGGATGTGGTCCTCGCCCATGGACACTGATATTCCTTTCCTTGTACACAGTGGAGTGAAGATCAGATGGTGATGCGCCACTAACCTCCAGTATTGTATTCTATACTCTCTGTCACCCTGTCTCTCTCCACCCAGAAGCTACGGCTCTTATATGCGCTACCTAAATCTTCACATGCAGCATTCGTACTAATCATTCTTTGGCCTAAGAACAGAGACCCTCAACCCCCTCGTTTTTAGATTATAGCGTGTATGAAGCCATGCCACGCACAGTATTCCGTCGGAATTCAGAGTGCAGCATGGATATGAATTAATTCGAACGTACGTCCTTGTCACTGATCGTTTGGTGGCATGGCTGGATCAGCTGGGGCTTAACAACTTTTGAACCATAGAATAACTGACAACTTGATGGATCACGGTGGCAAATGATCCAAAAAATTATATTATGGCACAATTTGGAATTTTCTTGGCGGGAGAACTTGTTGCTCGTTTGCTAGCGGTGCATTGTGGTGCATCATTTTTCACTGTGCTTGTCTTGTTTAACCGTTGCATGATAACGTGCGTGCATGACACAATTAGTGCTTGTATTATTGCTACCTGCTGTATTATTGCAAACAAAGCCGTTGACCTCACCTAGAAATACACTGTATACACAGAAGTATTCAGTATTTCTTTTTGAAAAGAATCAGACAAAAAAAAGCTGCTAATTATATTAAAACAAAGCATAATCTAGACTCGGCGCTACAACGAACCAAAAAAATACAAAACTGAAGAACAAGGTCTCAGTAACTCAAAACTCCAAACTGTTGACTTGAAAGGATCACTAACAGTGCACATAGATCACGGGTGGATCTTAGTCATACACATGGATACAATCTTAGGGTTCCTAGATCTACAACAATGTACTAGTGGTGAGGGTCAGGAGCAGACCGTCGGTCGTCGCGGGTGGATCTGTCGATCGATTCGCCATGACGGAGGCCGTAGAGGAAGTAGTGGTCGCAGTGACATCGCTCCTCGGGCGGCGACGGTCCGGCCTGTGGCACCGTCTCCGGGCGATGAGGGTGGACGGATCCGGCGGCGGCGGCGGTGGAGCTTCCCGCTGCTCCAGTGCTCCCTCGGGTCGGTAGGGTTTGTAGGGTGAGGGTGTGGGGGCGGTGAACCTCGTGACCTACGCCTGGTGCCCCCACCCCCTGTTTATATAGCACTGTGCAAACGGGGGCCCACCAACCATGGATTGGTTGGGCGCCCCCGACCAGGGCGCAAGATCGAGTCCGTCACGGCCTTTGGGCCGTGACGGGATAGAGATCGAACTAACATTCTCCCCCTCGATCTGTCCTTACCTTTTCTTATACTTTTAGCTCTTCGCCAATTATCCACTCTATCATGTATAGGTCTATTGAGCATGGGTCATCATGACTGAAACTCCAATCAGATTAACCAGCCACAGTACACCTATCCACTTTGAAGGATATCTTCTTGGGCCCCTATCCAGAGATCATAGGCTTTCCCTTAAACCCATACCGGTAATGTGCTCTCTAAACACACTGGGTGGTAAGCCTTTTGTGAGCGGATCCGCTAGCATATCTTTCGTACTTATATGCTCCAGACTTATTGTTTGATCCTGGATTTTATCTTTCACAACATAGAACTTTATCTCTATTGTTTTGGTAGCATTACTCGACTTGTTGTTGTGAGCATAAAATACTGCGGGCTCATTATCGCAGTACATCTTAAGTGGTTTGCTAATGCAATCTACCACTTTCAAGTCGGGTATAAATTTCTTTAGCCACATTTCCTGCCCTGTTGCCTCATAACATGCTATAAACTCAGCATACATTGTAGATGAGGCAACTAGAGTCTGCTTGGAACTTTTTCATGAGACGGCTCCCCCTGCGAGAGTGAATATATATCCCGTTGTGGATTTTCTATCATCTTTATCTCCCGCAAAGTCCGCGTCCGAGTACCCCTTTATCTCTAGAGTATTAGATCTTCTATATGTCAGCATAAGGTCTTTTGTGCCTTGCGCATACCTCAATGCCTTCTTAACTAACTTCCAGTGCTCTATGCCTGGATTATCTTGATATCTACCGAGTACTCCGGTGATATATGCTAAATCAGGGCGAGTGCACACTTGTGCATATTGTAAGCTACCGACTGCTGAAGCATATGGAACCGCTTTCATTTGATCGATCTCATATTGGTTCCTGGGACATTGATCTTTCCCAAATTTATCGCCCTTGACTATAGGAGCAGGTGTGGCTTTACTCGTATGCATATTATACTTCTTTAGGATCTTCTCCAAATATGCCTTTTACGATAATCCTAAAACCCCATTTCTTCTATCTCGGTGAATTTCTATGCCCAAAACATATGAGGCTTCACTAAGATCTTTCATATCAAAGTTAGAGGACAGAAACTTCTTTGTTTCTTCTAACAATCTGATGTCACTGCTGGCAAGCAAGATATCATCCACATATAGGATTAGAAAAATATATTTTCCATTCTTGAACTTGGCATAGACACAGTTGTCCTCTACATTTGCTTCAAACCCAAACTTCTTAATTGTCTCATCAAACTTTAAGTACCATTGTCTAGAGGCCTGCTAGGCCATAAATGGATTTCTTTAGGTGGCATCCCATATTTTCTTTTCCTTTTACGACAAAACCCTTTGGTTGAGTCATGTATACATCTTCAAACAGATCTCCGTTCAGAAAAGCTGTTTTCACATCCATTTGATGCAATTCTAAATCATAATGTGCCACCAATGCCATTACGATTCTGAAAGCATCTTTACAAGAGACTGGAGAAAATGTCTCAGTGTAATCTATCCCTTCTCTTTGCGTAAAGCCCTTGGCTACAAGTCGCGCTTTATATCTCTCTATATTCCATCTGTAGTCACATTTGGTTTTGTAGACCCATTTACAGCCCACTGATTTGGCTCCTTTAGGAATTTCTTCTAAGTCCCAAACTCTGTTGGTCCTCATAGACTTCATTTCTTCATTCATGGCTTCGAGCCATTTTTTAGATTCAGCGCTTCTCATAGCTTCTTCATAAGTTGCGGGATCATTTCGCACTGAATTTCTTCACTATCATAAACTTCATAATCATCAGGGATCGCTGGCTTTCTAGCCCTTTGAGACCTTCTTATGGTCTCCACAGCTGGTGCCTCATGCACTGGGATCTGCTGTGTTTCTGCTTCTTGTGCAATGATCTGTTCTTCCTGCTGAACAGGTTCAACATTTTCATCCACAATTGGCACCGGTGGACTAGCCACTGGCGCTGGCTCCTCAGGTTCCACAATGGCTTGCACAGGTGGAACTAAAGGAATTGGCAGCTCGAAGAAAGGTTCCTGAATAAGCGGATTAGGTACACAGACCCGCTTTTCTTCAAGATCAATCTTTCGCGCTATCATGCTCCCCCTGATCATTTCATTTTCTAGAAATACCGCATGTCTCGTTTCCACAAACTTTGTGTGTCTATTAGGACAATAAAAGCGATATCTTTTAGATTTCTCTGTGTAGCCAATGAAATGGCAACTGACTGTCTTGGGGTCTAGCTTTCCAATGTTTGGGTTGAATACTTTAGCTTCTGCAGGACAGCCCCATACACGCATATATCTTAGGGAAGGCTCTCTGCCCGTCCACAGCTCATATGGCATTGTAGGTACTGACTTGCTAGGTACTTTGTTCAGGATATGAGTAGCTGTCTTTAGCGCCTCCATCCATAAACTAACTGGTAGAGTGGAATAACTTATCATACTTCTCACCATATCCATTAAGGTACGGTTTCTTCTTTCAGCCACTCCATTCTGTTGGGGCTCGCCCGGTGTGGTATACTAGGCAACTATGCCATTGTCCTGTAGGAACTTTGCAAAAGGTCCAGGGACTTGGCCATACGGGGTATGACGACCGTAGTACTCCCCTCCACGGTCTGATCTTACTATCTTTATCTTTTTATTGTGCTGATTCTCTACCTCAGCCTTGAATATCTTAAACTTTTCTAATGCTTCTGACTTTTCTTTGATTGGATAAATATACGCATAGCGAGAATAATCATCTGTGAATGTAATGAAAGAATCAAAACCATCCACAGATGTCACGGGAAAAGGACCACAGATGTCTGTGTGTATAATCTCTAAAGTTCCCGTGCTTCTTTTAGCATCTTTCTTTATTTGCTTAACATACTTGCCCTTTATGCAATCGATACATTGTTCTAAATCTGAAAATTCTAGCGGCGAAAGAATTGATTCTTTTCCTAGACGCTCTATTCTCCCCCTCGAAATGTGGCCTAAACGACAATGCCACAATTTCGAAGAGACGTCATCAATTCTTTTGTGCTTCTTGCTTACTTTTGTAGACAAATCTTTTTCAGTCTCACACATAATCTCATTACATGCATACACTTTATCATGCACAGATAACATATAAAGTTGGCCTTGTCGGATGGCAAGACCCACACAAACTTTATTGCGCTGAATTAAACATTGTTCAAGGCCAAAAAGACACTGAAATCCATCATCTGCTAAACATGAGACTGAAATCAAATTTCTACTTAAAGAGGGAACATAAAGCACGTCATGTAGTCTAAGTGTGAAGCCATCATAAAGCCTTATGGGGAGTTCTCAAATTGCTTCCACTTCAGCCTGCACGCCGTTTGCAATTTTAATTCTTCTTTCTCCTCTTGGCAGGGTCCGGCTCGTAACGAATCTCTGCATAGAATTAGCAACATGAGTAGTTGCACCTGAATCAATCCACCATGTGGACTTATCATAACTTAAAAATAAAGACTCATCTACAAATGTTATGATGTCCTCACCATTCTTCCACATGTACTCCAGCCATTCAGGGCACTTGCTTTGCCAATGTCCCTTTTTGCCACAGTGTAGACACTCATCCTTGGCTACTTCTTTCTTGGGCTTTTGAGAGCGATCAAACTCCATTGGAGCTTTGTTCTTTCCTTGTGAGTTAGAGGGGCCACTCTCCCACTGATTCTTCGCTTTGAAGTTCTTATTGGGAAAGTTCTTTTTCTTGTTATGCTGGATATAATTCACTGAACCGCCAGCATTGGCATTTAGCCTCTCCTCCTCTTGCACACACATCGCTATGAGCTTCTGCAAGTTTCACTTCTCTCCCTGTGCATTATAATTGACCTCAAATGTCGAAAATACAGAAGGGAGTGAAGCAAACACCAGATGGACTATGAAGTCCTCTGGGAGAACCATCTCCATGGCCTTAAGCTTTCCACTCATAGTACTCATCTTGAGAATGTGCTCTCTTATACCGCCACCAGTGTACTTCATAGTCACTAGATTCTTTATCAGAGTACTTGCATAGGTCTTGGAAGACCCTGTGAATTGGTTCTCTACCAACTGCAGGTACTCGGTAGCAGTATATGGGACATTTTCTGCATTATTTTGAGGGATGGAACCCTTAATGGCCTCTGCCATTTTTGTTTTCATTATCAACAAGCACTTCTTGTTGCTAATGTCCCATTGCCTCTTCTCGAGGTCATACTTAGCTCTCACGGGGGCATGGGCACGCTCTCATGCCGCCCAGTCCGCGTCGCTCTCATTTTCCCCTCTCACCGGATTCTCTGGAGCAGTAAGACACGGTGAGTTGATGGCCAAATCTATGTCAGTCATCACAATAGCCATATCCAGCTGACTGCGCCACTCCACGTAGTTGTTTCCAACTAGTGTGGGGATAGCCTGAATGTAACTCATTGCATTGGGTCCTGAAATTGACAATTCATATAGAGTGAGAACATAATATATCTGAAATATTGCATGTATCAATTTAACTTTGGTCAAAATTAATACATACATCATCCTTTTACACCAATTCTATGTCAGCTTTGGCCAGAAAATAGAATCAATGCATAATTACTTGAACTTAACAGTTTACAATAGTGCAATTATCAGCTTTGGCCAGAAAATAACAATATCGTAAATAATCTCATAAAAAACATTCTACTTCTCTAATCAAATATCCCTTTGGTTCAATTTAACTAGAGAGTAAAATACGCAGCGGAAAACATCAATAAAATACTTATTTTCAGAAGCATTCTACTCTCTGCTAAATTTTATCCTTTGATTCAAATTTAAACAGAGATATTACTTGAAAAACATGCAAATAAGAACAAAAGACCATTCAAATTTGCTTCTGAAATTCAAAACTTAAAATGCGACAAGGCACTGAGCTCATCAGCCCACGCACGCGCGTCCATCAGCGCGGCCTGCTTCTGTGCATAACGGCCCTTCGGCCTGCCCCCGCGCTCGCGTACAGCAGCGCAGCTGGCGGCCCAACTGGCCCGGCCCGCAACACGGCTCGCTCGCGCGCATGCACGGCAGCTCTGGGCGGCCCAGCAGC
>CM014274.1:74957297-74981890 GCA_004135705.1 Alloteropsis semialata
TTCTTGTGATGCCACCGCGGGCCCCCTCGCCGACGCGCGCGCCCTCTGTGGAGCGCGCCGCCGTCGAGCGGCTCTGCCGTGGCATCATCTTCCCGCACGGCGGCGGTAGCAGCGACGAGGAAAGGTAAGTCACCCCTCTCCCCCGCGCGCGGCTCTTTCTCCCTCTCTAGGGTTAGGGTTAGTTGATTTCTATCTTCTGATTGCATGAAAAAGGCTTTTCTTTGTTCGATTCACTTTGAATCTTGTCTCTGGTGTTCCCCTCCCCATTTCTTGGATGAGAATTTCAATGGGAAACCCGAGAACTACCCCGGATCTAAGCTCTACTGCTAGTATGGCTTTGATACCAATGTTGACTTGAAAGGATCACTAACAGTGCACATAGATCACGGGTGGATCTTAGTCATACACATGGATACAATCTTAGGGTTCCTAGATCTACAACAATGTACTAGTGGTGAGGGTCAGGAGCAGACCGTCGGTCGTCGCGGGTGGATCTGTCGGTCGATTCGCCATGGCGGAGGCCGTAGAGGAAGTAGTGGTCGCAGTGACGTCGCTCCTCGGGCGGCGACGGTCCGGCCTGTGGCACCGTCTCCGGGCGATGAGGGTGGACGGATCCGGCGGCAGCGGCGGTGGAGCTTCCCGCTGCTCCAGTGCTCCCTCGGGTCGGTAGGGTTTGTAGGGTGAGGGTGTGGCGGCGGTGAACCTCGTGACCTACGCCTGGTGCCCCCACCCCCTGTTTATATAGCACTGTGCAAACGGGGGCCCAACAACCATGGATTGGTTGGGCGCCCCCGACCAGGGCGCAAGATCGAGTCCGTCACGGCCTTTGGGCCGTGACGGGTTAGAGATCGAACTAACACAAACAACGCAAACACCACATCCACTCCACAAGCTGCACTCAAGACTAGGCGATCACTGAAAATACACCACCATCACCGAGTATTCAGTATTTCACTGATTTATGTCTCTTCGTGGATTTTCAGCATTGACATCTGATCATCTCTCGTGACCACTCACCATTTAATGGAGTGAAATGGAGACTCGATCGGAAGTAAACCGTAAAAACTTTAACTTAGTCTGCAGTTTCAGAAAGCTAATTGCATCATACATATTTATGCAGATAAATATGCATGAGCCAAGGGAGTTATATAGGCTGTATGTTGAAATCATTGATACCGGCCCAATACAGATGTTACAGCCCTTGTGGGCCGAAAACAAAATCTTCTAGTGTTCGTTCTACTCTTCACGTTGCATTTTTTTTTCTCTTCTCTCTTGTCGAAGTTATATTCGGCAGATATTTGGTTCTTAGGGCACCCTGCTTCCTGCAAAGAACGATCATAGTAGACGAATAGAGATAAACAGAGACAAAGGATTTTTATACTGGTTCGGGCCCTCGAGATCGAGTAATAACCCTACGTCCAGTTGCTGCTTGTATTATTTCGGCGAGTACAGGGAGTACAATATGGTGTATGGAGTATCGGGTGTTGGATTGGATACCCCCTACGTACAGGATCCCCCACTATTTATGTTCGGGGAGACTTGCATTACAAGACAAAACAGACCTAAACCTATCAGGACTCTATCTCCTGTCTTCGGGCTTTCCTTCCTTGAATAAGCTGTCGTGTCCTGCTCGGAGTCTCTCGTCTGGAGTCGTTGGTCGGTAATCCTCGTAGTCGGGTACCCTGGTATTATGGCCACAACAGTAGCCCCCGAGCTTATCTTGTCCAGAAAAGGTTGTTGTTTTCGTTCATCGGGTCTTTTTATTCTTCGGGCATTCGTAGGATATTTAAAATATTCCTAGATGCTTTTGCCGAGAATTTGAAAAGACTGAGATCCCTGGTAAAATAACCTGCATCTGGATGATGAGCTCGAAAATAATCAAGTGCCATAAACAGGGTTGTGGTGTCAGATGCCTCGAGATCTTTAGACATTAAGAATCTATGATCAGGCATTTTATAGTCATTGAGACTTACATAATTGAAGCTTACTATTTTGAGAACTTTGTGATCGGGCACTTTGAGATCGGATGCTCGTAATCTAGTCCTCCGAATATGAGTAATTTTATCATCGGTATTACTCATGATCGGGTACCTCGCAATTGGGTACTTTGCGACTGAGTATTTTTTGGTCGGGAATTGGCTGTCAGCCCCCGAGCTCTTCTTCCAGCAGTGCTGACTCTGCTCGGGATATTTGGTATTCGGGAATTTGGATTTCAGGAGTTGAGAGTCCGATGTTTGGTAATGGGGACTATTAGACCTCCAATGACCGAACGCTCTGCTTATCCTGGTTTTGACCTTCCCGAACATGCCCCAATAAATTAAGCTGTCGGATTTGTTAGCAACAAACATGTTGATATGTCGTGCATATAAACGATGTGGTAGCTTTCTGCATTTACCTTTGGCTATCTAGAATGTTTATGTCATATTGGGGAATTTTTCAGCATTCGGGACTCGTGCGGTCCGCCGTACTGTGTATTCCGCGCAATAGACTTTGAACATCCAGAATTGCTTAGGATTTTCAGAAAAACCACGCTGTATTTGTTGTTGTAGAACCATGCTAGTAGATGGCGATGTCGACGTTGAAGCCCCGAATGTGTGTTTGGGTGGATCAGCGATAGAGCCCCTGAATGTAAATTCAGGTGGATGATTGAGCCTCTGAATATATTCTGTTTCAAATTCTCAAAACAAAATAATTAGTAGAAATTATAAGAAGAAAATAACATAGTAAAAATTGAATGTTGCAGAGAATGAAAATAGATCAATATAACCAAATGAAGTGTCCTTTAGCTTGTTCAGGCTATTTTGGTAGTACACAGTGTTTATTTGGGGCGTTAGCAGATGAGACTCAGGCGGTCTTCCATGCGTTAGTCCCTTGAAACAAGTGCACATGATAAATAGCTAGTTTTGCTTTGAATCAGCAACATTTGGTGATATGATATGAGTATTGTAGTAGCCCCCGACTCTCTATTTGGTTAAAAGGTAACCAATTAGAGAGTAGAGCAAAAGTAAAAAAAGAAGTTTGCAAGTGGTAGCCCCCGACTCTCTATTTGGACGTTGATATCAAATAGAGAGTAGAGCAAGTATCGCAGAAAATAAAACTTGAAATAACTTATCTGATATGTCAGACATGTTGATCGAAGTAGTGTTGAGCGTGACAAACGCGATCTGATTGCTAGTAACAGGTAATCTGCAAATAATAAATTGACTCGCAAATGTGATAGTTTAAAACTGTAGGAACGACTAGAAAGTGTCGTGAATTTGTAGCCCCCGACCAGCATGTTCGGGGCAACATGTTTGGAAAAGCCCCCGAGCCTTATACTCGGGTTTGTTGAAAATAGAATGAGTACTTTTTACACTTGAGACCAAATACTGGGCATGTATTATAGGCACTCTTGTGATAGTACTATCGATTATTGATGAGTACTTTGATCACTTGAGGTCGAGCACTTCGCCAAGCGCAATGGACCCTCTCATGATGGTACCTCGATATTTTTGTACTTGGATCATTTGAGGTCGAACACTCCGTCGAGCGTAACGGACCCTCTCATGATTTGTACTTTGATATTTATGAGTACTTGAATCATTCGAGGTCGAGTACTCCGTCGAGCACAATGGACCCTCTTATGATTTGGTACTTCGGCGTACTTTGGACTCGCTCAAGATCGAGTATTCCGTCGAATACAATGGACTCTCTTACGATCAAGCACTTTTAGAATAATAGAGCACCTTGGACCCACTTGAGATCAAGCACTCCGTCGAGCACAATGGACTCTCTTGCAATCAAGCGCCATAGGAATTTGAATAGTTCGAATATTTGAGATCGGATACTTGGACATGCAGTATCTCGGAATCAGCTCAATAGATATTGTAAATATGAATATTGAGGCTTTGAATAGCCACTGATGCTTATGCGAAAAGGCAGTTAGTAAATAATATAATAAAAATAGAGATGCCTGATCTGAGTATGTGTTCGGGTATGCGAGGGAGCCCCCGAGTATATACTTCGATAGAAAAAGGCTGTCTACACACCCGTATTAAATTTTATGCCTTATTGCGTTAGCTGGACTAGATAATTTTGTTACTTAAATTCAATTTAGGCGTTTGTAATTTCACTAAGGGCGAGATGTTCGACGATCTCTTTGATGCCCGTATGTGTTAGACATAGTCGCCCGTCATCAAATTTAAGCAAGATTATTGCTAGTTCCACATTTATTTATCACGGATGTATAGATCAAAATATTGAATAGATTAATAGAATAACTGCGAAAGTATTGAAATATCGCTTAGCTCGATCTGTGTCCGAGTTGGACAATTGGAGCGTCGCCCTCGCTTGTTACACATGGCAACGGTCGCCCTTGCTTCGGCCTGGATGTCTCTTGATCACGCAATTCGATCTGTAGCCTGTAGAGGGAAAACAACTCGGATACGGCCATGCGTGCAACAAGGTCACGTTAGTTAATTAGTAGACTGAAATAATCAGGAGTATGAAAAATACATATTGGCTCATTTAACTGGAGCAGAAAATTGTAAATAGGAGAACAAAAAGAAGACTCAAGTTGATTGGAGGCTGATGCGGTCAACAAGTCCTCCTCCGATGTTGATTGAGCTCCTCGAGGTCTCGTCGTTGGGGGATTGTCTGTTCGGGCATATCGAATCGTTCGGGTGATTCCAGGAATCTCCTAGTTCGATCGTTACCCATTCAGAATAGATAGTCTGATTTTTTTTTACTGCTGCAGAACTTGGTAACTTGCGCTAGATGCTGCTGGTGGATCCACGTACATGGACCGCATGGAGGCTTCCAGTGTCATTGACCAGAAGAGCATGAGCATGATGTCAGAAACACGTGTCAGCAAAATAATTGCTCATAGGAGTATTAGCCTTCCCCTGGTTTGCTCGAGTCGGCGAATTGACTTGGGTACTGTGCTTCCGAACAGGCCGACGAGTTATCGGGTTATGGGAGTCGATGTCGTCGTAGACGAGTCCTGTTCCCCTTGGAATAGATTAAATCAGATGTCCAGACCAGAGCTTGCTCGAATTGGTAAGTCGTGTCTCCGGTGATGATTGACTGATTTCTTGTTCGCTCGAACCGAGGATTTGGTAGATCGGCTTGGCGAAGCTTGGTGTAGCGACAACAGGAGTAAATGTATCCGAGAACCAAACTTCTCCGAATATTGGTATGATTGATCTTCACGCAAGGGCCCCTACCTGGCGCGCCTCTGTCGAAGTTATATTCGGCAGATATTTGGTTCTTAGGGCACCCTGCTTCCTGCAAAGAACGATCATAGTAGACGAATAGAGATAAACAGAGACAAGGGATTTTTATACTGGTTCGGGCCCTCGAGATCGAGTAAAAACCCTACGTCCAGTTGCTTCTTGTATTATTTCGGCGAGTACAAAGAGTACAATATGGTGTATGGAGTATCGGGTGTTGGATTGGATACCCCCTACGTACAGGATCCCCCACTATTTATGTTCGGGGAGACTTGCATTACAAGACAAAACAGACCTAAACCTATCAGGACTCTATCTCCTGTCTTCGGGCTTTCCTTCCTTGAATAGGCCGCCGTGTCCTGCTCGGAGTCTCTCGTCTGGAGTCGGTGGTCGGTAATCCTCGTAGTCGGGTACCCTGGTATTATGGCCACAACATCTCTATTTCTTTTTTTCTTTTTATATTTATCAATTTTGATTGAGCAAAGTTCACGGAGCTGTTATATTATAGAAGTTTATATTTGGTGTAATTACCAAACTACATATCTTTTTGGTCGCCCGTAAATATTTTTGATAAACGGTTTTCATTTTACTGTAGCATAAGGCTTGAGTGAGTCCCACTATGCAGTCATAAGGCTCGAGGGGCCCCACTTTGCCTCCTTCGCCTATAGTGGCGCAATCCAGAACTCTCCTTACAGAGATTTAGAGAAATGTATTTTCTTTCCACAGTGGAGTGCACTTCCTCCAAATTTCATTACTAGCTGTTAAGAGTAAGGAAATTGTCAGGTTTACAAGAAATCACTTCTTTGCGTGCCGAATCATATCCGGATTCCAGCGTAGGGACATCCAGGCTAACCCGTGTCTGTTCCGGTAATAAAGAAGATCACTGTGAAAGCTAACCGACAGAGGGAGAGATTGGCCTGTGGCCACAAGTTTGGGCTTGCACTACAAAACTAACAAACAGAAGAAACGAGATTCGAGCATAATGCTTCTAGTTGTCTGCATAACACCGTCTTGGGAGTCATAGAAGCAATATTGCTCTATTGTTATCAGGCCTTTTTCCTGATTCTAGCATTCTCTGCCAAAAAGGAAACCAATGAGCTCGCTGAATACAACAACTCTTAAATGATTGATGCTCCATGTATTTCTACTGTGTAAATTTCGTAGTGTGGTACTCGTAATAAATAGCATGCATGGATGCTATTAGTTAGAGAAAATTGGTACAAAACATAAATAGATGGTCCTAGTCCTGGTGGGTAACTTGTATGTTGAGATAAATAGAGTTAATGACTCTTAGTGGAATATATCTATATAGGTTATATAGGTACCACAATTTGGAATGTTCTTGGCGGGAGAACTTGTTGGTCGTTCACTCGTTTGCTGGCAGTGTTGTATGGTGCATCATTTTTCACTGTGCCGCTTGTCTCGTTTAGCTGTTGCATGATGCGTGCATGCACAATTAGTGCTTGTATTATTGCTACCTGCTGTATGCTTGCAAGCATAGCCGTTGACCTCACCCTAAAAACACACTGTATATATGTAGTATTCATGTCTTCTTCGTGGATTCAGCAGACCTCTTATCAGCTCTCGTAAACTACTCACCAGTCAATGCAGTGAAACAGAAACTCGATTTGACGTAAATCTTAAAAATGTAAAACATAGCCTGCAGTTTAATAAAGCTAATTGCATCAGGCATATTTACGCAGATAAACTGCTAGTTAGTTATATTCACGCATATTTGCATCATGCGTATTTAGATAAACTGGAGCAGGACGTAATGCAGAAATCATCGAAAACAGCCCAATCCAGATGTTACTGGGCCTTTCTGGGCCAAAACTATAAGGCATTCTCCTAGCGTTCGCTATACTTTGCACTTATATCTCTTCTCTCTATTTCTTCTTTATTTTATATTTATTATCAATTTCGATTGAGCAAAGTTTAAAATCTACATGCTGTTATATCATAGAATTTTGTATTTAGCATATTTCCAGACTACAAATCTTTTTGGCCGCTCTTAAAATGTTTGGTAAGCGATATCCGTTTTGCCGTGGTGTAACTGTATAAGGTTTGAATGAGGCCCATCGTGCGGTCATAAGGCTTGAGGGCCCCACAACTTTTCCGGCTTCACTTTATAGTGGCCCAATCCAAAACTCTCTTTTTTTTCTTTATAGAATTTTGGAGAAATATATTTTCCCATGTCGGAGGAAACTTTAAATTTTGTAACTAGCTACTAAAAATAAGAAAATTATCAGATTTACGAAAAATCACTTTTCCGCACGCAGACTGCATATCTGGATCCCACTGCAGGGATTGACCAGCACCCAGAGCTAGCCCTACTTATATAGTTTCAGCGTGCATACCTCAGGAAGCCAACAAAAAAAATATCTGGATTTTTTTCTTTGTTGAGGGGACCATTAGTACTATATTTTTCAAAACTTGTTTGAATTTCAAAATATTTTGATAAAGTTTAAGGCTTTGGGGGACGAGGTGGTGTGCCACCCCACCTCCCCCCACCCCCACCCCCCGGCGCCACTTTTGCCTCCAGAAAACGCTATAGCACTACAAGGCTAACAAAACAGAAGAGACGAGATTTGAGCAAAGCACTTTCGGCTATCAGCATAGCCCCGTCTTGGTTCATTAAAGCAACATTGTTTTTATTGTCATGGGGGCCCTTCTCTAGCTTCTAGCATTTCTTTGTGCCTTCCTTTTGCAGCTTTACCCAAAAGAAAATAATTGAGTTCACTGAACAAATAATCTCAATATAAGATATTTTGTTTTTTAAATAGTCATCTTTTCTTGAAACAAACATTTGATTCTGGATTTTCATAGTGCCCAACAAATGGCAGCTGGACCGATCATGTGGAATTTCCTCCCTAACGGCATATACATTTGCACCTAGCACTCAATTACTCAAAAGAGCTCGCTCTGCACAGGGTTCCCACTGCCAGAGCCACCAGCACGCTCCACACAACAAATATTTAGCCATCAAAGAAGAGATTCCCAATAGTTTTGTCTCCAAAACACACATTGCTCATCCCAGTTTCAGTCCTCCAGACTAGATTATTGTCTTCAGCTAGAATAACATTATGTTGAGTCACGCACATGAGGAGTTTTAATTTTCAAGGACAATATTGTTTCCAAATTTTCTTGTGCGGGGCTTCAGCCTCATTGCTACAAACATATGAGAATGCATAGATTCATAGATAAGTTTGTTTTTTGGAGAAATATATACCACTGCTTTGCATAATATACATTAGTTTTGAAAAAATACAATGTGCTTGGATTCGAAAAACCTTATAAGTTTTGAAAACTATGCCATTGTTAAAAACCTAGCTAGTATTTTTTGGAACTCTATAAGCTCCACTCGTGTCCTCCCCCCCCCCTTTTTTTTTTCTAAACCATGATCTTTCACACATCTTGTTTTTAAATCTATTATTGTTACACTATTTTTTTAAAAAAAATCACACCATCCAAATCCTATTGTCTGTAGTTCTAAAAACACTACAGCCTGTTCGGTTGGCTAGCGGTTGGTGGCTGGTGCTGATTTGTTGTGAGAGAAAAGTACTGCTGGCTGGCTGGTAGTTATCTACTGGTTCCATCTCCAGAATCTTAAGCATACACTCTTCTAATCATTTGTCTTCTAAAGCTGCTTCCACGTGCAAGCACACACACAGTTTGAGCTTCAGGGAACAGTTGGTGGGGAAAAAAAAAAGTTTGAAGCCTTTGCTCTCTATCAACTGGTTCAGGTTCACTTTGGGGGCCGTCATTTCTTTTTCTCAGACCCACATGGTGAGCCTAATTTCCGGTACCTGCTTTGAAACTGCACAACCTTTCTTCCGAAACACGTCACCTCTCTCTTTCTCACTCAGACCCGGGCGTTCCAGCTAAAACCGTCACTAAAATGCATGAATAAAGCTACTTTGAGCCTGTTTAGTTCGGTGAGAAAGTTTGCGAAATTTACTGTAGCAATTCTAAATCAAAGATTAGGAGGACTAAACATGATCTAATTATAAAACAAAATACACGGATGGACGAAAAATCACGAAACGAATCTATTAAGCCTAATTAATCCATCATTAGAGATTGTTTACTGTAGCACGACGTTGTCTAATCATGGCCAAATTAGGCTCATTAGATTCGTTTCGCAAAGTTACCCGGGGTTATGGAATGGGTTTTGTCATTAATCCATGTTTAATACCTTTAATGTGTCCTAACATTTGATGTGACAAGTTTGCAAACTGTCTTTGTTCAAATACTCGCATTAATCTACAACTCCAGTGCGCCTCTGCCAGCTCATGGCTAGTAACACTAGTCTAAGACTCAGATCAGTATAATGCACGAAAAGGTTCAAACTTGGCTGGCGATGTTAGGCTGGAGATGGTAAAGAAAGGTACAGTGAAGTGGAGCGAGGGAAGCTTGGCCTGCCCTCTGTCATCATGCGCGCATGGCACGAGGCACATGCGCCATGCAGAGCAAAGATATTCAATCATGCTCATTCTTCACTAAGAAATGTCATTGAATGGTCCTTTGGGGTTTTGAAGATGAAATGGAGAATATTGTTGAATGTGCCTAGTTACCCACCCAAAAAACAAAGTCAAATTATAGTAGCATGTATGGCACTACATAATTTCATTAGGGAAAGTGCTGTTGATGATGAGGATTTCGGGTTGGTTGATGAAGATGAAAATTATATGCCAGAAGGAACTGAACTTGATGATCTTGGTGATGTAGTTCCCCAAGAAGTTGATGATGGGGGCCAAGAAGAGATAAACATGAACTCATTCCGTGATGAAATAGTTAATGCATTGTATCGTAGACGTTAAACTGTGTTGATTTGTGTAATTTAAGGTCTGAATAGTGTTTGTATTTGTAAACTATTTTTGTAATTTGAACTCATTTAATATTTGAATAAAAGTTTGTGGAATGTATGGAAGAGGAGGGGAGAGCCAAGGCATGCAGCAGCGAGCACGCCAGCGAGCCAGACAGCGAGCGCGCGCGGGAAAAAAGGGCGGGGAGGGGCAGGGGCTGGGAGAAAGAGACCCTGATCAGGGGTAAAAAAGTCACATAAGCCCATAGGGGCTTATTATAAGCCTTTCAACCAAACACCCCTTTAGACTTATTATAAGTATATGCTTATGAAAAGGCTTATGGGCTTATATAAGCCCTTCCCATCCAAACAGGGCCTAATTGCCGGTGCCTGCTTTGAAACTGCACAACCTTTCTCCCGAAACACGTCACCTCTCTCTTTCTCACTCAGACCCCGGGCGTTCCAGCTAATTAAACCGTCACTAAAAGTGCATGAATAAAGGTGCTTTGTTCAAATGCTTGCACTAATCTACAACTCTAGTGCGCCTCTGCCAGCTCATGGCTAGTAACACTAGTCTAAGACTCTGATCAGTATACAATGCATGAAAAGGTTCAGCTTGGCTGGCGATGTTAGGCTCGAGATGGTAAAGAAAGGTACAGTGAAGTGGAGCGAGTGAAGCTTGGCCTGCCCGCTGTCATCATGCGCGCATGGCACGGGGCACATGCGCCATGCAGAGCAAAGAGGGCGTATAATACGCGGGGAGGGCCAGATCTGCTCGCCTCTGACCTTTGCATCCGTTTCAGTTCCGGAGCAGGCATGGACGAGCGGAGATGAACCGGTTCTCGGATCAGATGCCGTTTCCTTTTTTAAAATTTCTTCAGCACTCGACGACGCTCGCTTAGCTTAGCGAGGTTAGTAAGCGAGATGGCTGCGCTGGGCCGCGGGCCGGCGGCCGGCAAAGGCGGCGGCGGCGACAGGCTGGTAGGCAGCAGGCTGTTGCTCGTCGGCGTTGGATGCTCCCTCTTCTTCCTCGTCTGCTTCGTCTCCTACCGCGGCGACGCCAGCGTCGTCCTCCACGCCCGTAAGTGCTGCACATTTCCGTGCACCATCTCTGAAATTGAATCACCATGGATGTACGAACACCGTGGATGAGTAAATTGGCTGTGTTTTCCTTAGGTTCGTCGGGTGGGCTTGTGCTTTCAGGCGCAGGCGACGCCCGGCCGTGGCGGCAGGGACGGAGCCACGGCCACCTGCAGCAGAGTGCCGGGCAGAGCGACGGCATCGCAGTCACGGAATTTTCTTCAGGGGTTAGCGACACGGTGATCGGAGCGGAGAGGAACGACGGCGTCGACAGAGACGCAGAACGTCGGAGCAATGTCGCCGCCGCCCCCGCCGCTCCCAGCTCCGACGAGCAAGTAGAACCGGGTACGTCTTCCTCTTCCAGCAGTTCAACGGACGCTAGCCCATAAGTGCACGGACCCAAAATTTGACCTGCAAGTCCATTGCAGCCGGCGAGGATTATGCGCGCCAGGACAAATCCTTGCAGACCGCAGCCGCCGCAACCACCGCGCCACCCGCCGTGCAGACGACGTCTCCTCCGCGCGAACTTCCAGGTGTCTAGTCTAACCATCGAGTCATCAGTCATGCACGGGAAACAGCAAAAAAGAACTGTACAATTCTAATCCCGATGCACGTTAATGGCATGTATCATGTGATGGATTTGTACTCTTCTCCAGGGGACATCATCACGGCGCGTGCGGATCCGGTGGGTCAGCGGCGGCGGCCGCTGTGCGACTCCTCCGACGCCCGTGCTGACGTCTGCGACCTCGATGGCGACGTCCGCATGGACGCCAACGCCTCGGCGTTCGTCGTCGGCGGCGGCGTCGGCCCAGCGGGCGGCGAGAACAGGCCCACGACGTACAAGGTCCGGCCGTACCCGCGGAAGGGCGACGCCACGAGCATGGGCCGCGTCACGGAGATCACCGTGCGGGCGGCGGCCGGCGCGGAGGCCGCGCCGCGGTGCACGGCGACGCACGCCGAGCCGGCGGTCGTGTTCTCGATCGGCGGGTACGCGGGCAACCTCTTCCACGACTTCACCGACATCATCGTCCCGCTGTACAACACCGCGCAGCAGTACCGCGGCGACGTGCGCCTCGTCGTGACCGACGCGGACCCGCGGTGGCAGGCCAAGTACGGCGCGCTCCTGCGCGGGCTGTCCCGTCACGCGCCGCTCGACTACGCTAAAGCCGCCGCCGCCGGGGACGTCCATTGCTTCGGCCACGTCGTTGTCGGCCTGCGCGCGCACCGCGAGCTCATGATCGAGCGGGATTGCAGCCTCGACGGGATCGGGATGCCGGACTTCACGCGGTTCCTCCGGCGCGCGCTCTCGCTGCCCCGGAACGCGCCGACGCGCCCCGGTGGCGGCACGGGAAGCAGGAAGCCCCGACTGCTCATCGTCTCCCGCCGCGGCACCCGGCTGCTCCTGAACATCGGCGCCGTGGTCCGCGCGGCGGAGGAGGTCGGCTTCGAGGTCGTCGTGGACGAGCTGGCCGTGGCCAACAACGACGTCGCGCAGGTGGCGCGGCTGATCAACTCGTTCGACGCGCTGGTGGGCGTGCACGGCGCCGACCTCACGAACATGGTGTTCCTGCCGCCGGGCGCGGCGATGGTGCAGATCGTGCCGTGGGGCGGGCTGCAGTGGATCGCACGGCTGGACTTCGGCGATCCGGCGGAGGCGATGGGGCTCAAGTACATCCAGTACGAGATCGCCGTCCACGAGAGCACGCTCAAGGACAAGTACCCAAGAGATCATGAGATCTTCACCCATCCGGCTGCGTTGCACAAGAAGGGCTTCAAGTTCATGAGGCACACGTTCTTGAATGGCCAGGACATCGTCGTCGACGTTGATCGATTTAGGGCAGTACTGATCAAGGCGCTCGAGAACCTCACGCGGTAGGTAGTGGTTGCCTGCACCGCTAGTATCATTCATGATTCATGTGTGCACATATGCGTAGTATATAGCATGTTCAGATGTTTATAGTTGGATATCTGTATTGTCAAAGGTGATGGTAAAATTGTATAAGGAGCTGGAATCATCGTCTCCATACTTATGTCTTGTTTGTTTGCTTACTCGATTATATAATCTAGCTTATGGTCCAAATAGAATGATAAAAAGCCACCATATATCACTAAAACAATATTTTAAATATTTTAAATCGCGTGCTATAAGATTTAACAGCAACGTTCAAAAACAGCTAAAAATCCCGTTATTTCTACTGCAGCAGCCAAAGCATGAGCACCCAGAACCGCTATAACGCCAATATAGCACCACTATGGCTCGCACTTGCTAAATGTTGTAAGCTTTTTTTTTAAAAAAAAAACGAACCGACAGAAGAGTTGCCTATTATATTAATAAGAGGAAGACATCCGACGGAATAAGTACAAACAAATGGAGCGATGTACAGGAAAAACGCAACGAAAAGAAAAAACTAACTATGCACTAGGGCTGACATATTCTTTGCTCCTGCCATCATCTAGTTACCGGCCTCTTTTTTTATTTGTGCGAGGACTCTTTGGTGTGTGGCCTCCTTCTTGTCAAAAATTCTCTTATTGCGTTTTTCCAAATCAGCCAGAAGGCGAGCATGATGAAGAAGCGCAAACCTTTCCTGAAGCAATATTGCATTGTAGCTAGTCTTGTCCACCAATCATGAAGATCGTGGTTATAAGCTAGATTATACAGTTTAGGAGGCAAATGACACTGCTAATGGTGTGGGTACTTGTTGCATTTTGTGCTTATGGGTCTAGATTTGATTCTAAATGACTAAATCGATTCGTTGCATCATATCTCACATCACTATTTCTGCACACCCCTTATTTCTTCCTTAATAACAAGAAGCAAGAACGAGAGAAAAACCAAGAACTCCACCTAGCTCGCTCGAGGAGTTCGATGTTGTAACGTCCCGACCTCCTAGGCCAGGCCCGCTTGAAAGCTCTCTAGGATCTCAAGACTTCACTCACAGACCAACACAAGTCTTTTTCGCGTACTTTGTCCTCACTTGTGCGCACCCGGGATGAACTTCTCGGTCGGTCACCCATCCCTAAATTGCACCGGGCCAAGCACGTTTAACCTCGGATTTCTTTGGAGATGAGCTTAACCACGGATTTCTTTGGAGATGAGCTTCCGGAAAAGAAGTTGCAACTTGTTGATATGAGTATTCTACCAATCCTATTAAGGCATGGGCAGGATGTCACAGTTGTAGCACCTTCACCCTCCTCCCTGAGCTCCCCTCCACCATGGCTTGAAGAAAGATGGGCTCCAAGCTTCTTCCCTGAGCTCATGCCTTTCCTCTGCGTCCCCTGCACCAAGCAAGAAGCAAGAACGACCTCAAGTCTTCATCCACACCCATCTACACCCTCCACCATAGCCCCTAGGCATCATGGTTCAGCTTTTTCCCACCCAAGTAAGCTATCAACCCGAGTTTCTCTGTGACTTGACATAGGGATAGTTTTTTGAATCTAAGAACACATACCATTATTCATGAGCTAGAGCTTAGAAAACTTAGTATCCGTCAAATGTAGCTTAGAACACATACCATTATTCATGGCTCTAGACATCCCTAGGAACCTCAAGGAGCATAGCCCATGCATGCAAAAACCATTGTCTGATCTATCGACAACAAGCTCGAGAGTAAGCCTCAGCCGAGCTACGAAACTCACATGGTCGGACCATGCCTAGGGTTGGTCAGGCCATACATTCCAAATTCAAACACCAAGTTTCTAACTAGCCAAGTCCCTTTCCATGGTTGGACAATGGATAAGTCGGTTGAACTGACGAAATTCACGAGAAACAGAAGCCATGAATGTGGTTCAAGGAATTTATACCAACTCGATATAAAGACATTGAATTCAATAAAATTCCCTTGTAAAAAAAAACTTATTTCCCAACACTGGCAAGGAGTGAAGGCCTTCTTATGTTTGTCTGTGTGATGGCACCGCTGCGTGAGCTCTGAATTGGTGAACTTGTACATGAACTAAGTGCGTAATATGTGGTGAACCATGTTATTTATTGTGTATATATGGTATGTGACCGGTGACCCTCTAATTTGTGGTTGTGGGACATGCACGTGGTGTGTTCAAACTGTCGTGTCAGATTAACTAAACATGTGTGTTAATTCATTTTTTTCGGCATGGTTTAATTAGCTAATATAATTTGGATGACTCCTCACAGTGTCTTTAAACTTTTAAAGCATATAAAAAATATGTTACTAAATTATCCTTATCAGTGAGCTTGGGAAGCTTGGGATCTTTCAATGAATGAATAAGACCAAGTAAATTTAACAACCTTATGCTAAAGCATCTAAGCTCCGCACCACGTGCACACCCTCATGGGTCACCTTTTATTCTTTTTGAGAAAGAAGGAGAAGGGCATGCATTATGATATGAGAGGAAGACTGAGCGTGCACGAGTCACCTTGTTTATTCTTTTTGAGAAAAAAAGAGGAATGTTGGGATTTCAGGGAAATCCAACAGGTTGAGATCGAGAGAGAGAACCGAGAGAGAGAGAGACGTTAGATGATCAATACGCTTAATTCGTTCATTCTCATGCAGGGGAGTTATATTACAAAATCCCCGGGCCAACTGCCTCTCGGGGCTCTCTTCCCCTCCTTTTATAGGCTGTTGGAGGGGCCCGGTTTACTCGGAATGCCCTCATAACCACTATATTCCTAGCATATCCAAGGGCATTGTGGTATTTCACTTCTCCGTACTAGCCTCCGCAATTTCCGGGTCCTGACGCTCCCATGATGATGCGCCACGCGTCCTGGCACATCTGCGTTGAATGGCCGTGGCCGCCTCCGATCCTGCATCTGGCCCCACGTCGAGCGAAGGGGTGGGCGCTCACCCCTTCGCTCCTCCGGACCCTTCGCCTGAGTTACCTGAATAAGAGAAAAAGCGAGAAATATGGCCAGCTCAAGGCGAAGGGGTAATTTGTTTATCCCTTTGCGTCTTTCAGAAGTTAACCAAATTCATGACTCCCCAATAGTAGCCCCTCGCGGACGAAGGCCCAGTCTTGACGGCGTGATGTCAGCGAACTACTTTGGAGCGTGAATTTGGTTTAACGGCTCCGTTCGCTCCTTGCCCCTCCCGTTAAGATTGGGTGTGAGGAGCGCTTTTGACGGCGTTAATTTTTCGATTTTCGCGCTTTTGGATTTTTCGAAGATGTTGGGCGGGGGCTTTCCTTTTTCGTGCCCTTCCTTCTATTTAAGGGCCTGGGGTTGTGGGCTGTTCGTTCGGTTTCTCGTCTCTTCGTATTTTTCCCCTTCTTTACTGTTCATTCCTGCCTGCTCCTTCTCCCGGTCGCTATTGATTTGATCCGATCGACAGGCGTTGCTTGGATTAGATTTCTTCTTCCCAGTTCGTCAGGTGAGTACTCTGCTTGTGCTTTTGTGATTCTTTTTTTGTTTTTTCTTTTTATTCTTATTGGGTTCGAACGAGTTCTTAGATTGGATCTGCTTCCGCTTTTTTCCTCCAGATTTGCTTTGATTTGTGATTTGAGATGGGCCCCAAGGCTGATTCGATGCGGAAATCAGTTCGATTTGGGAAATCAAAGGTGGTGCCTTCATATCATGCCCGGATGGTTGAGGATGGATTGGTTTCTGCGGATTCATCTCGTGCGCCTGGGAATGAGATTGTTCCAAACCCTAGGGTTGATGAGGCGGTTGTTTTTGCTAACCAGTTGGATGCTGGTTTGTCCTTTCCGGTGGATCCGATGGTTTCGGATGTATTTGATATCTTTCAGATTGGATTTCACCATCTTACTCCGAATGCCATCGTTCGATTGAACAGTTTTATTTGGGGTGTTCGTAGTCAAGGCTGTGAGGCTACTGGCAGAGCTTTTGCGTCGCAGCATGAACTTCACTGGCAACCGCGGACTGGCGATGACAATGGGAAGCCTGCTTCTTTTCAGTATGGCTGTATAAGTTTTGTTTACCGTGAGGATTGTGATGGACCGGCGGTTGCATACAAGAATAGGTGGAAGGATGACTGGAGCCAGTGGTGGTTTTATCAAACTGTTACTCCTGTTGCTAAATTGCCAGATGGTAAAAGCAATCCGCTTGCTCCTCGGGTTAAGAACATGTCTTATGTTTTGAGGCCCACTGTTCGTTTGAACTCTGTTGACAAGGAAGCCATCAAGGCTTGGGGACTGGTGGGCAAGTATTTATCTGTTCGTGATTTGGCTGATGAGTACACTGCTGTTGGAGTGTGCCCTATCCGAAGGGGTTGGTCTTTTTCTGGTTTTGCTGCTGTCTGACAAGGAGATCTGCGAAGGCCTCTTTTCCGCAGGAGTTTCTTTAAGGAAGGGGAGAGTGTGAAAATTAGCATTGCAGAAGTTGAGGGTCGAGTGGCTGTTTTTCTTGGTCAGTATACTCGTAAGGAGTATGAAGCCCGTGTTGATAGTGGGCTCGAGGTCCGCATCAATCGTGTTTATGATGAATTTCGTATTGAGTATGGTGATCGACCGGTGCCGACTGCCCCCAGGCGTAATGAAAGCTCAAAGCGGACTCGCGCTGCTTCACGTGTTGTCGATCTTGTTTCCACTGGACGGGTTGATGTGGAGGATGATTCTGACAAGGGAGATAAGGCCGACCGTTCTGCCAAGCGTCGTCGTGCTGTGGGTGCTTCTGATTCTGGACGGGCTGGTGGGGATTCTGATAAAGTGCCTTCGCCAAGAAGAGATGATGAATCAGGCGAAGGGGTCAATGTGGATGTTTCTGTGAGGGCAAAGGAACTTCTTGAGAAGCGAAGGGTCACCGAGCACAGCGCGATACGCAGTACTACTTCTCAGCGTGCTGCACAGGATTTTGTCATTCTTGAAGGTAGACCTGAGTACCGAAATGAACGTTCTCCTGATGCTGGTATTCAGCGATGGATTTCTTTAGAATATGGGTGCGCTAACAATATTTTTGTGACACGAAAGACTCTTAATGACAAAGTTGCTTTGTGTGAAGGTGGCTCTTCTGGCCAGATGGGGGCTCATGCTGCCGGTGATACTTTGCCTGGGCCTTCGCCTGCGAAGGTTCCAGAAACTCTGGTTGGCGCTGGTGAGAAGAGGTCGACCAAGGAGGTGGATACTGGTCTTCAGCTATTTGATATGCTAGGAGATGACTCAAAAGAAAGTGTTCATTCTAGTGGTAATTCTCTTGAATTCTCTGACATTTCTGCTGGAAACTTTCGGGTCAATAAGTCTCGTAGGATTTCTGATGTAGCTGGTGAGAAAGATGCCAAAGATACTGAAGATGAGGTTGAGGGTTTAAAGAAGCCTGATGACGCCGATGCTGAGGCTACCGATTGCACTCAGGATCTGACTCTGAGAGGTGCCAGTATTGCATCTCCACCCAGCTCTGAGCTCCCTGCTAGGTCCCCGGCTCACCAGCTTGAGGAACTTCGTTACTATAGCGAGCGTCTCAGTGTTCCGGAGGGTGCGCGGATTATATTTGCCCACAATATCAGCAAGGTGAAAATTTTGCCTAACTGCTATGAAGCTGGTATCTGTGATGGTGTTATGAGCAGCTTTGCTGTTCCCGAGTTGGAGGACAAGCTGCGCCTTCGCAGTGAACCCAAGCTCCGTTATGCTATTGAGGCCAATGAAGTTAAGGGTCTGTTATTGTCGCGGGCTCTTCTTCAATCAAGCTGTGATCACCTGAAGGAGACGAACAAGCTTGATGATGAAATTGCTTCTCACATTTCTGAACTTGAAGAGAATGTGGAAGTTTTGAAGGAGAAGTTGTCTATTTCTGATGAACGTGAAAAATGCCTAGAGCGTGAGAAGTTGGAGTTGATCGAATATAAACGGAAAGTCTCTAAGCAGTTTGAGGCTTTTCGCAAAGAGCTTGATGAGATTGAGGTCCTGAAGGCGAAGGCCACTGATTTGGGTAAAGATCTTGCAGATGCAAAGAGTCAACTTGAAGATGCTCTTCGTGCTTTGGAACAGGAAAAGAAACTCAAAGAAGAGGCTGTTAGTAGCCTGGGTGAGGAGCGAAGGCTTAAAGAAGAGGCTGTTTTAGCTCTTAGCCATTTCAAGGACTCTTTGGTCGATAGGGCTTCGCGTGCCGCAGAGGAAGTCCGCAAGGTTGTACAATCCTTTGGAGCTGATTTGAAGGTTTTGGAGGGTTTTGACTTTTTGGATATCTCTGCCTATTTCGATTGGCTTGAAAGCTCTTTCGTGGACTTCCAGACTGTGGCTAACAACTTCTCCAACTTCTCGGTCGTCGTGGCAATTCGCAGCTTCGCGTACACCATGACTCAGTTGGGTTGTGATCATGTGCGTAATACCAAATTTGACTATCCTGGTGACATGAGTTACGAGACTGTTGGCAGTGGGATTGCGTCAATTGCCAGGAATTTTGCTAGACGCTTCTGGGTGCCACGAGGCATAAAGATTGCATTGAAGGAGGCGAAGCACAACCGAACTAAGGTTGGTAGTAGTTTTCCTCCTTGATGTACTTTACTGGGGAGGGGTTCTAAGGGTCCTGGTTTTTGATTTGCAGAAGAAAATCTCTGGTGGCTCGGGTACTCCTTCGTCATCTACCATGGCTGCCCCTTCGGCTAACCCTTCGGCTACCCGTTCAGCTACCCCTTCGACCGTCCTTCGCATTACTCCAGTTTCTGCTGGTGCTGCGCCTGAGTCTGGCATACCTGTGAACCCTTCGGGTGGTGGTTCTGTCCCTGAAGAGGATACGAGGGCGATTAATCCGTCGGATGCTCCACCGGCTGGCGACCAGGTTGAATGAACTTTCGGAATTTGGGTGATGATTGTTTTTACTTTGTTTGAACATGTGGTTTGTAATATTAATACTTTGTGCCTGCGTAGGTCCCAGCTGAGGACCCTGCGCATGGAATTACTTTAGAAACTTCTGCCTTAATCTATCGTTAGGAAAGCTTTATGATTTCTGGCTCTCTATATGATGACTTTAAGCGTCGTCATCCTGATCTTGGTGTCGATGATTTCTTGTCTCATCATCGGAAGTATTATGATAGGCGTAATGCTGAAGCGAAGGATTTTTGGCAAAACTTTGACTCTAGTGTGTTGCCACAGCGGAGGATTCGTCGGATCCTTCGTCGTATAGATCATGGTGATGATAGTGTTGCGCAGGGGCTACTCGAGCCAAAATCTGAACCTGTAGATGAAGTATATTGTGCTCCTCGCTATACTTATTTAGCTAAGGATCTAGTAGAAGATGAACTTGTGAGTAGTGGAAACAGTTCTTAGTTATTGATTGCATTTCTTCTTCTTGTTTTGTTCAGGGATTAGTTCCTGATGCTGGTACTCTTCGGAGAATGGCTAACGAGATTATTGATGGTGTTGTTGTTGATTTGATATCAGAGATTGCTGATAGGGTGTTTGACGATTCTACTCTATGATTTATTAACCTGACTCGTACAGCTTTTCTGGGCATAGCCCCTAGCCTATGTTCTATAAAATAAGAGTTGTTTTTGATGTGGATGTGACGATCTTGTTTATTTTGTTGTCATATGCTTACTTTTCTTGCTTTATACTTTTTGAAAAGATGTGGTCTATTCGTGGTTGTCACTTTGTGAACCCGTGACTGTGCTTTTTGCTTTGTCGCTTGTGTGTACTGTGACTCCGTGACTGAGTTCACGAGCTCTCTATTGGGAATCATGGCTCACGGGTTCTCATATCGTTCTCCTCTATAAATTGCCTACGAGGTTGCCCTTGCTTGTGGAGTGCCTGCGTAGTGTTTTTCCAATGGCCCTTGTTTGGTTTTTGGTTCGTCCTCCAGAGAGATTGTTTACGTCTCTTCATCGATGGAGCTAGAAGAGTGCTTGCGACTGGGCCATGAGTTGATCAGCGCCTGAGCCTTCCTATGATATTGATTCTTGTTTTTGGCGTTTGCTCGTCGTTCTAACGGGTGATCGATCCAGATTCGAGTGAACGTAGGGGCTAGCCTGATTATCTTTTTTGGCCTTGGAGTTGTTTTTAGGTTGCCCGGAAGCTAGAAGAGAGCTTGCGATGAGTTCATGTGAACCAACCTCGGTCTTCTTGTAGCTTTTGTGTGCCTACAACTCTATCTGGCTGTCGTTGTGATAGCTGATATCTTTATACTTCTTTATGTTCTGTCTTTTAAGATAGTTTTGTAATTGTATCAGTGCTGAATGAATAAAAAAGAAGTTATGTTTCTTGTTTTTGCTCAGGCTTGTATGGGACATTAGATTTTTAGTGGATGAAGGCTTCATGGGCATTGTTGAGATGGTTTTTTATTTCGCTATACCATCTTTTGGTATACGAGGGCTCGACGAGCCTTTTTTGGTATGGGTTTTTGATATACCCTGTCGAGGTTGTACTCGGCAGATATTTGTCCGGCAAGCACCCCGCTTCGTGCGAAGATTGATCACGGTGATGAACAGAGAGACACGGGATTTTTATACTAGTTCGGGCCCTCGAGATCGAGTAATAACCCTACGTCCAGTTGCTGCTTGTATTATTTCGTCGAGTACAGATTACAATGATGTAACAAGTACCCTCGGGTGGATTGGCTAAGATTGGGAATACCCTCTACGTACAGGACCCCCGCTATTTATATCCAGGGAGACGTGCCTTACAAGACAAAACAGACCTAAACCTAGTAGGACTCTAATCATCTTCGGGCCTTCCTTCTGCGATCCGGCCATCGTGTCTTGTTCGGTGTCTTTCTTGTTCGGAGTCGGTAGTCGGTAATCCACGTGATCGGGCACCCTGGTATTATGGCCTCAACAGTAGCCCCCGAGCTTATCTTGTTCAGAAAAGGTTGACCTTGAAGATGTCTTCGGGTCTTTTCTTGCTCTTCGGGTGATTTTTGGATATGTTAATACCTCGACAATCACTTGTAGATGAGAGCCAAAAAAGTTCCCGAACTCAAGAGTGTTGAAACCTGCATCTGAATGATAAGGTCAGAGAAAAATATCAGCCATAATAATAGTAAACAAGAATTATTCCATCTTGGAAACTGAAACGCCCAAGGATTGATGTAACGGCTGCTCAGTGCATTTAAAACCCACTCCGCACGTCTCCCGGAGCTTTAGCAGCGCATGCGCGGCACGGCTCCGCCCCGGCTCCTCGATTCTCGTGCGAAGCGTCGCCCCTGAGTCTTTAAATACCGAATCCTTTGGACTGATTTGTACTTGAACCTTCCATCCTAAGCCTTTCTCTCCCCTGCCGCCATGGGCAAGAAAACGCTTAACCGTAAGTTCAAGCTCCCTCGCCTCCTCTTCGGAGACTCTTCGCGCGGCTCCGGCGAACCGTCAGCCGACAAGCCGGTGGATCCGCCGGCGACGACCCCGCCTTCCGCTCCTCCTCAGGCTCCGCTCCTGGCCCTCCCCTGGTACGGGGATGAAGGAGTCGAGGTCGAGCCGCCAGAGGAGGCGCTGGCAACGGCGTCGCCGATTCCCGAGGCTGCTCCGTCGAGCATTGCCGCCGGGAAGCGCCCTGCGTCTTCCTCCCCAGTCCCGGCGTCTCCCATCTCCCTCTCCTCTGACGATGAGCCAGCTCAAGGAGGGAGCAGAGTCTGGCCGCGGCCGGAGGCGGTGCACGCAGGCGCATCTTCGTCCTCGGCTCCGGTGGACACCAGCGGCGATGAAGAATTCGCCTGGCGCCTCTTCGTCTCCCTGAACCGCGAGCTGATCGGGATCCCTGGAGACGGAGCGCTCGTGGACCTCGTCAGCGACTCTGAAGAAGAGAACACAGTAGATGAGCCACCGTCGAGCACGCCATCGCCCTGATCAGATTGGTTGACAATCATCAACCCAAGATCAGGGTGCTTTTGTTTTTTGATTTCAGGATAGTTATCGATCCCTTGTGAAATGTACTCCTTTTGGATTAATGAAGAAATTTCACTTTAAAGGATGTAACCATTGTCCTTTTCCTGTGTTCGAAAACTTTTCCGCATCAATCTATTCGGAAAACTATTTGTTCGGAAACAAAAATCCCCGAATAAAAGTTTCTTCCGATCAGACTAACTAATTTTAGCGTGTTCGGGAAGTTTGACCCTAATCAAACATGATCGGGGCATTTCCTCGGGTCACACCAAGCGTTCGGTCATTTAAAACTGATAGCTTCCCAAACAAGCTTACAATCCTGAATGCATTGAATTTGACCTGCACATTTTTTGAAACGACGCGTGCCGCAGAAAAAGGAAAGAATCTTTTTGACCCAACAGTCACTGCGGATTGCGCGGCTCAAGGGCAGGTTTCTCGGGGTCCGTGCTCCCTCGCAGAACCATAAAGCCCCAAGCGCGGCCGCCTGGACTCCATTTGAGTCTTCATCTTCCTCATTTGCATCTGCGGAACACTCGCCATTCTCCATCTACTTTCTTCCCTTCATCCATTTGCTCCTCCAACCCCTCAGATCAGCTTTCTACGGCCATGGCCTCCTCGCACCAATCCTCATCCGGTGGTGAGTCCTCGGGAAACCAAAGCAGCGCCGCCGCCGGACGGGAACTCCGCAGCGGAGGCTCTGTCTGCACCACGGACAAGTACTGGGACAAGTCCACCACCACCGCCAAGCAATTGCAGCAGCTGGAGGATCTTGGACTAGTCCATGACACCAGCCTCTTTCCCCGGCGACATACCAAAGGTCAGACATATCCGACCCCCAACACCCTGGAGTTAGTGGCCTTCTTGGAGTTCTTCTACTGTGGATTCGGGGTCTATCCTTCTGATTTCTTTCACAGTGTCTGTGAACATTATCAGATAGAGCTCGTGCACCTTAAGCCCAGCGCCTTGACTATGCTTAGTATCTTTGCCTTTTTGTGCAAAGCCTGGTTAGGGACTAAGCCTTCATTGCTCTTGTGGAGACATTTTTATTCCCCTTCATTTTACAAGCATCAAGTCATGATCGGGTCTATTGGGTTCTCCTTGAGAGACCGGGAGATTTATATCCCCTTCCTAGTAAAGGATTGCTGGAAAGGGTATGAGCGTCACTGGTTTTACATCACCCTTCCCCAAGCCTCAGTAGCCAAAGGGAAATATTTGATGCCCTATCTCAAGGAAGAAACCAAAACCCTGCCGCGAGTTACCCCGGAGATGCAGAGGCACCTTGATCGGATCCTGGAGCTCCGTGATGCCGGCCTGACAGCGGTTCATGTGGCTGATATCTTCATCAGATGGAGATTTATTCCACTCATGACCCATGACCGCTATGCCTGGACGTTCAGGGGCGATAATGACCCGAACAGGATGAAACCCGATGGTGAGCCTTTTGTCTCTTTTTTTTTCCTTTTCGGTTATTCTTCTGAGTTTGTTCGGTCATTTGAGATCATGACTCTTAACTACCAGTTGTCCCAGACACAGAGGTGGCTGCTCGCTTAAAGAAGATGTTTGGAGCCGATCTCCCGAACTGGGAGAACATTCCTGCACCCTTCAGCGCTGACAACCCTCCTCCAGAGGTAAACTGTCTCTCAGAAAATATTCCCTTTTTGCTTAACACTATTGTAACGTGACTCTTTTCCCGAACAGGCCCTACCTGTCCTTGATGCCCCCGCTCAGAGCGGAGCCATCAATCTTGAGGAAGAAGGGGAGCAGGTCGTT
>CM014274.1:74986367-75025591 GCA_004135705.1 Alloteropsis semialata
CCGGGAGGGTGGGTGTTCACATGTCTAGCCGCCCCTCGAAAGTTTAGTCTTGAGATCCAAGCAGGCCTAAGCTATTTTGGTTAGCTGCACACCTCTCATTTGTTCATGAACTAGTCTACCAAACCGTGTTTCCGCACGGGCTAATAATTTGGAAGATTTGATTATTAAAATTTCATGAAAATCTAGACCTATATATAATAATAATTATTATTATTTACCTTGTGCTTACTCTTTTAAACTAAATGTCTTTTTCACTTTACTTCATTTGTTTTCTCCATACATGTATACATAGTCTATATGGCGACACTAATCATGTACTGTACACTGTATGTGTAGAAATAGATAATTTAAAATTATATGTTGGTGTACTTTAGATTTTTTTAATGACTCACATGGATACAGTTTGGACGCAAGTTTAGAATTTGAGTTACATCTTGAACATGAAAATATGTGTTTTCATCGTTTCATATATATATTTATATATGATCTATACATGGTGAGACACATCATGCCCATCTTAAGTTAGTGTTTTCTATATTAACAATTAATAGAAAAAATATGTAATTTAGAATCATATATTGGTGTACTTTGGGATATTATTTATAATGACATGTTTTTAATAACGGCAAATGTAGGTAATTTAGATGCAAAATTAGGGTGTTACTGTAAATTATTTTATAATTGCATAGGTGCGTACCTTAGATGAATATCAAGGGGTTACTTTACTTTATTTTTCATATTGGCAGAGGTGGGTAATTTACCTATAGATTTAGGGGTTACTTTAGGATATTTTCATAATTGCAAAAATGGATGATTTTTTTAGAAAATATAATAGATCCCATGGTATGATGATTAGAGTTTATAGATGGATGGCTAGATGTTTCTGATTCTTGTGATAATTTCTAGGATTTATCTTTTTTTTTAACACGTATTGTGAGTATTAACGTGAAGACTTAAAAAGAGTCTCCAATTAGTAATAGTTAACAATTAACTCTTAAATCTATTGACCCGTGTAGAAGCACGTTAATACTAGCTGGGCTAATTTTAACTTATTTGGGCCTCATGGGCCAAGATATTCAGGGTACACTATATGAGTCCCTCTCAGCCCATATCTTCAATTGTTCCCTTTCTTTTTTTTTAATTTCCCCTAACAATTTTCTATGTGATGTTGTAATCCTAGCTAGTAGCTAAAATTGAACTGCGACAACTTTTGCCTCACTATTTTTTTTCCTGAATCAAGAAAAGCACTTGTCATCGAAAAAGAAACATCATTTTTTCAATGCATTATAAGGTATAAGTTATACAATGCAACATTGCGATTTATACATGACTCAGAAAATAATCTGAACTGGTTTTAACAACAGCCATGGGCATATGGCACATTTTGCATGACATTATGTGCATGCCGTGCGTGTACAAACTAAATAACCAACAAAGAGGCCAATAAATATGCATGGTCAGATGTGTAAAGGACTCTACGAACAAGTACATCAAACTTCCATGGTACCTACCCACACCCTGCTTTGTTGAACAATCTCACTGACTTCAGTAACCAACCAGTAACAGAAGTACTCCCCAATATTTCCTTTTGAGCCATCCTAACTATGTTTTATTCACTTGCCATTCTGTATTACCATTCTTTTTTTTTGAAGATGTTATACTTTCATTAGCACAACAAAAGGTTGTAGCTATATGAAAAAGAATTAACTGACAAAAAATGAACTATATATGGTACAAGAAAGAATACAAAACTGCCACATTTCAGTCCCACTACATCTGGAGAAGGTCCAGGGCCTGTAAAAGTGTAGGCCTGAATCTCCTGAGATTGAGCTTCACATCCTGTGCCATGAAAATGTCTGCCAGTGCATTCCATCCTTGCCCATGGATTGCCATGGGGTCCTTAAACACCATGTGGTCTCTGGGGTACCTCTGGGCAAGGCTGCTCTCATGTTCAGAGATGTGGTACTCCAGGTACCTCAGGTTCATGCCGCGCGCTGGCTCCCCATAGAAGTTGGTGGCCATCCAGTCCATCTTCCCCCATGGGACTATCTGGATCACCACCGCCTGCGCCGGGAGGAAGACCTGGTTGGTGAGGCCGGCACCATGGACAGCTAGGAGAACGTCGCATGAGTTCACCATTGTCGCAAACCTCTTCAAGTTTCCCCTGGCCTCGGAGACGGTCACGTCAAAGCCTAGCGCCCTTGATATGGATGCCACTTGACGAAGGTTCAGAAGCTTCCTTGTGCCTCGCCTTGATATGATAAGCATTCTTGGTTTCTTGCCAGGCTCTTCACCAAGGACTAATGGTCTGGCCCTTTTGAGGCCATATGAGTGGCGCAAAAATCTTGTGAAGTCAAGCATTGAGTACCCCTTTGGGTTTCTCGTTGGATGCGGCCGAAGGATGAGATCCCTATCTCTCATCAGACCAAGAATTACTTGCTCAAAGCAGTGGACATCCTTGTTTGAGTCAAAATCAATTATGTCGTAATGCGATAGCCTCCGTAGCATTGGCTTGTACTTCTGAATCCACCACTGCTTGTAGTTGGTAATGAAGAATTTTACCCGGCCTTTGAACCGAAAAGAAGTTAGATATAGTGGGATCAGCACATCTGACATGTCATGGAAAAAGTTTCCGGTATAACCACCAATGGAGAAGATAACTGCAGGGACATCATGGCTGATGCTGCATGTGGGAGACTCATTTTCACTTGCAGCTGTTCTGATGACCACTTCTCTTACAAGAGGTAGCAAGGAGTCATCACTCCGAGCATATGGCCTGACCCGCTGCCCGACGCCATCGTGCATTGGTATAGTAAGAGCAACTGATGAGCTTCCTGGAGAAACTCGGACATCACCAAACATTTGGCAAATGATTGGCCTTGCATAAGGGAAGCCCTCATCTTTACTCTTGTCATCACAATATATCTTACTCTTAGGCTTTGGAACTTGAATATCTGTAACTGGTAGAAAGTCAAGGAAGAAACTAAAGTTAGAATTTTTTTTGCTATACTATGTGCTTTACAAAATAATATGTATCTCACTGATTGTTTCTAAATGGCCCAATTTTATGGTAGAAGCAATTAGCATTGTGATTCGTCATCTCACCTGAATGTTGAAACTTCATGAGAGGGTATGCAGGGGGGGGACCAGACTTTGCAGAGGATATATTTTTCCCTTCAATATCTGATTTCTTATCCAAATCTGTTATATTCTCGTCATTGCTGTTTTTAACTTCAGTATCTGTAGAGTTTAAATTTTGAATTACCAATAATGACTGGAAGCAGAATGACAGAAATCAGATGAATTTTTTTTTTAAAAAAAACTCTCCTTAGAATGCATGCGTCCAGTGTTCAATAGTGACATCCTAGTCCAACAACTGAATGAGTACTGTACAAGATTATTATCATAAAATAAAGCTAAGGTATAACAGTTCATAAAATTATCACTAAAGATACACATATTGAGAGTTATACATGTATGTGTAGCTTGGCTTCTTTTCAAATTAACCTCTTCAATTTCAAGTTTTTTTAAGGACACACATACTGTTTTACTATCCTTCTCCTTCCATCGGAAACAAGCATCAGGAAAGGCACTAGCTTGCAGTGACAAACACAAGGTCCTGGCAAGTTTCAAAGCATCTCAAAACACTGCTCTGCCCTAGTACCCCTAGAAGCACACCGTCCAAATGCCGAATCCCTTAACGACCCTATCACTAGAATCTATCAGCTAATGTATGATTGAGGGTCATGCCAATTATAGAACTGCAAGGTCCATTGAGAAGATCAGAAGATCCCAAACCTAGGCATGCATTATACAGTACTTGCATTGCACTGTCCCTGATCATGATGCAGCAGCCAGTACGGTCCAGCCCAGCACATTTTGGTGCCACTCCCTCACAACCAAGCAGGCAATGATCTGGCTGGACAGAGGCAAAAGGGAAAGGAGAAAGAGAAGTGTCCTGAACTCTCTGCTCACCTAATTCTGGCGAGCTCCTGACAGGATCAGCCCCAAATCTTGTAGTAGGGACTGGAGCACTAGGCCTTTGAGGTCCATGCCCCTCCATCACAATGGCCTGCTGCCAAGAATTCCCAACCCCAACACCTGCAAGTTTGAATGGTTTTGTAAGATCAAAGGAACGCAGAATTGAAGCCTCAAGGTTTCTTGATCCGTCCCACCTGCAGCATCGTCGGTGCCAGCTCGGTTTCTGTCGGCAAGATAAACTCCATTGGCAGCTACAGGCGCAAATAACTCAAGAAAGATTACCCCTAAGAACTCAAGAAAAAAAGAAGCACCATTGTTGCAGTGTATAATTGTAGGATCTCTGACTTACACGAGCGCTGCGGCGGCAGGACGGAGAGGAGCCTGGTGCCGCGGATGCAGAGCAGCGGGGCGAGGAGGCACGCCGCGAGCAGCAGCGTGACGGCGAGCTGCCTGCGCCCGAGCTCCGGCTTGCCGGGGCTCCTGGCCGCGGCCCTCGCGCCGTGCCTCGTCGGCTTCCTCTCCCTCGCTGCTGCTGCTGCTGCGACGGCGGCTCTGCTCTTGCCGTGCTGCACCAGGAACGCCATGGCTCGGCTAATCATCAGCCGCGGGTTTTTCGGAGGGGGCAGCGGATTAAGAGTGGGCGGTACTGTGATCTGTGAGACTGACTGTGAACCTGTGAGGTCGTGGGCAGGAGCCAAAGCGAGATTGCCACATGTGTGGGTGGGTTCGTGCACAGTGGAGAGAGGGACGGGGGGCTAGGGTGGAAAGCGGCCATTATTGTGAGCTCGCTTTGCGTCAGTTGATTTATTACTGCATTTGGTCAGTTGAGGACCTGAGGCAGTAGTTACAACTTACGAACAGCACCAAAGATCAGCACAAGTTTTGTTCTTAATATTACCTCATCGAAATATTTATCGCCGCTTTTTATCACAATTTTAACAATTCATCTTATTTAAAATATTTTGTGTATATTATTTATTTTATTATTATATATACTTTAAATATGACTTTTCTTTTTGTTTGGTTGCATAAAATTTTTGAATAAAACAAAATATCAAACGTTTTCGAAAAAATTAACAGCGACAAATATTTTGATACGGAGAGAGTATTTTGGGCCTCTAATGTACAGAGGGGTGGAGCCAACCCACCCCCCCTCCCCCATCCCCCATCCCCTATGGAGAAATAAGAGAGAGGAGAAGTATAAAGGGAAAAAGAAGAAGAAAATAGGAAATAGAGTAGAAAAAAAGGATCTAAACCATCCCTAATCCTAATTCCTGCATCCGCCACTGAGACGATGTCACAGACGTTGAATTCTCTTTGCAAAGCGGATGTGTTAGAGAAGCAGCAATGTGAAAGGCTGTTTACCATTCTGAAATGGTGTACTATCAGTAAAATCCAAAAAAAGGTCTGCATGTCTCATGCCTGTAAAAAAGGTTATTTCAAGAAAAAAAAATGTATGTATAAAGGGCACGGGACAAATGCAACGTCTAGTGTACAGGCACGGGTCGTGTACTCGTGTCGTCGCCCTCCCTGATTCCCTGCCTCGCCGTCTTCTCTTGTGTTGAGCTTTAGCTGCCACCGACGCGGATGCTTGTGTAGCAGCCGCCCATGTGGCTGTTGGGGCAGCGAAGCATGTCACGAGCTGCTTTGCTGCTGCCCAGCCGGGTCTTGTGGAAATATGGTTTTGTGGTCAGCTGCCAGCTCCTCCCCCCGTTTCTTCTGTGCACACACGATGCAGTTTGGATCACTTGGGGGGATCATATTTTGGATGGTGTCTATTAATCTAAGCGCATTAAGATGCTAGTCCTGCAAGGAGGATGAGAAAGATAGTCCAGATAGGGCATGTGCCTCTGTTCCTTCTCGAGGATGAAAAAAAAATGTTCACAGAGTCAAATCCATAGGTCATCGAAAGGATCTCGGATGATTTATCAAAGCACGAAAGCCGGTTAGAGAAAGCCGGTTAGAAAATGATTCCTATTTGAAGAGTACGGGGCCACTGCTAAACCAGCTGGAATTAGGCAGGCGTCCATTTCAACAATTCATATCCTGTTCGTGTAACCTCCAGCAACCCCGCTGACAATACTATTGGAGATTTTCATAACAAAGCACCCCTATGTATTTATGAATGAATATATACGCATTTATTACATTTAAAATTTATCCACTAATACAAGCATTGCTGTAGTATTCCACTTGGTCGAAGCAACCCTCTTTAAATTTAAATTAGGTTAGTCTCAATGCATGGTTTCATTGCACAGTTATCAAAACTGCAAGAGACCATTACTATTCTAACAGGGGCAGCGGCTTTATGTTGGGCAATATGGCGTTGTCGAAATGATATTATTTTTGATGACGTTAAACACTCATCCTTTATGCAGGCTATTTTCAGGGGAACCTACTGGCTGCGATTCTGGTCACTCTTGCAGCATGAGGAGAAGACAAAGGATCTATTCATGAAGGCGAGCACTTCTCTGGAGATGGTAGCCTTAGATTTGTTTGCGAATCATGGATGGAAGCATAATAATAGACTTTGTCAAGCTTAATTTTGCTTTTTTGTTCTCCTCTAAATCCAGCAATGAAGCTGGAGTGGTGTAATAATTGGGGCTGCGTACGTTACAACGTAGAGGCCGGAAAATTTCCATTATCTAAAAAAAAAGATAACTATAGCAAATGAGTATCATGGGGATGAAACTTCTCTTATCTCATGAAATTTCCACCTTCTCTCTTTGCCAAGTCATCAAATGCTGATGTGACATTATCTCTCAATCAACCTTGCTCCTTGTATGGCTACATGCAATTGAAGGTCAAAACCCACTTGGGCCCTGTTTAGTTTACAAACTAAGTTTGCAAACTAGTCACATCGAATGTTAGGATACTAATTAAAGATATTAAACATAGATTAATGATGAAACCCATTCCATAACCCCCGGGTAATTTTGCGAGACGAATCTAATGAGCCTAATTTGGCCATGATTAGACAACGTCGTGCTACAGTAAACAATCTCTAATGACGGATTAATTAGGCTTAATAGATTCGTCTCGCGATTTTTCGTCCATCCGTGTATTTAGTTTTATAATTAGATCATGTTTAGTCCTTCAATCTTCGATTTAGAATTGCTACAGTAAATTTCGCAAACTTTCTCACCGAACTAAACAGGCTCTTGGCTAACTTTAAGAGTTTGTGGATCTGCACGTGCCATAATTTTTTCCTAATTGTTTTCTGGGCCGTTTTTCGGCATGAAAGACTATATCTTCGCTGATTTTGGCCGTGGGTTCACAACTTTGGTTGCCAGTGCATGTGCATGATAAATTCGAAAGAAATATATGTTTGCACGCTCTAGGCTGACTTTGAAATTCAGTACCTGAATACCGCACGTACAGGGCATACGTACTGGCGTACTGCATACCACTTTACAGGTCCAATGTGCGCCTCACTTGGACTACGTCGCCAAGTATAGGGTGATTGGTTGGCTTGCATGGAGCACAACCAGGCTCGGCGGATACAAGGTAGTCTTGATTGGTTGGTTGCAGTTGGCACTGAGCCTGGCTCAGTCGGTGCAAAAGTCACCCCTCAACCTGGCTCCGAAGATGCGAAATTTTATCTCGTTTCCCACGGGCCTGGCTGGAGCGGTGTGTGAACTACTCCTCGGGGCCAGCGCGTAGACTGCAAAAATTGTTTGATGCTAGTTTGCACAAGAAATCAATCAGCTGCTCAGACCGGTCTGACTGTGTACGAAGGGAAACCAAACAAACAGTTGTTGTATACGAAAAGCCTGGCTCGCGCGGGTCAGCATCGCTGGTAGCCTGGTACGAGACAGGCTGCGCTCCGCAGCAAACCAATCAGCCCATTGTCCGTCCCGTCGGTGAAGCTTGGCAACATGCGCTCCACTGTTGCGCTGCAGCGCTCTTCTTGGGCCATCTCCTAGTCGGTGGTAGCATCGTTGTCATGCGCCGGCCTGTCACGGCCGCAGCTTGCTTGCACGTATCTGGCACCTCCTCTGCATTAGCTTTCACAATCGCGTTGCCGTTCTGTTCAGATCACCTACCCAACCTGCTAAAAATCTAGTAACAGCTTGGTCAACGCTGCCGGCTGACAGCCACCCCTCTCCTACCGGCCCAACCTCTTGGCCCATCTCCGTTCCTGGGCTCAATTGCTCGCTTTACTGGGCCTCCGGCCTAGTACATAGTCAATTCAGCTCAATCAAATGCTGAAACAATGCAAAAATGCAAATGCGGTGTGAAGCTTGTGCATAGTCAATTCAGCTCAACCAGTGCTGTAACTGTAACATGTAAACCTTTTGACTGATAACTTTTTTCCTTTAATAAGAACACCAAAAAATGGAAAAGAATTGAGAAATCAATTGAGCAGGAAGAAGCTAGTGCCTAGAAAAATCATGTGAAAAATGAACTGTACGCGCAAGCTGCTGCTGCTCTCTTCTGGGCTGGCTACTGCTGGTCCCTGAGCAGCTGCATGGCCTTGCGGAGCACGGGCTCGAACCGCTCCAGGTCCAGCCGGATGTCCTGCCTGCCGAGGTAGTACTCGGCGACCTTCCCCCACCCGCCCCGGTGGATCGACTCCGGGTCCTTCACGGCGGGGTGGTCCCTCCCCAGCGTCTCCACCAGCGTGCTCTCCTCCACGCCGGCGGAGTAAGCGATGTACTTGAGCCCCATGTCCACGGCCGGCACGCCGAAGTCCACCTCCCCGATGTGCTCCATCTTGCCGTAGGGCACCACCTGGATGAACACGGCGCCCGTGGGGAGGAACACCGAGTTGGTCAGCCCCGCGCCGTGCACGCCCACCAGCGCGTCCACGGCGTTCACCTCCCTGGCGAACTCGCCCACGTCCACGTTGAAAGGCGGGTCCCCGATCACCACCTCGAACCCCACGCGCTCCGCCAGGGCCACCACCGCCTCCACGTTCATCAGCTTCCGCGGGTGCCGCCGCGAGATGATCATCATGCGCGGCCGCGCCCTCTCGTTCTCCTCGCCGTCGGCGTCGGTGAGCCTCGCCGGCACGCCGCGCGGCAGCGAAAAGGTCTCGCGGAGGAACTTGGTGAACTCCGGCATGGTGTGGCCCAGCGGCTCCCGCGCCGGGTCGATGCTGAACTCCTTGTGCATCCGGATCCCCACCACGGCGCCCGGGAAGCACCGCACCTTGTCGTCCTTGTCCATGTCCACGATGTCGTACCGCGACAGCCGCTTCAGGATGGCCAGGTACTTGCCGGCGTACCAGTGCTGGTAGTTCTCCACGACGAGCTGCACCTCGCCATTGAACCGCACCGCCTGGAGGTACAGCGGGATCAGGATGTCGCTGAAGTCGTGCCAGTAGTTGCCGGTGAGCCCGCCCATGGCGAACACCAGCGCCGGCACGGGCGACCGCACGTCGCACGCCGGCGCGTCGGCGGCGGAGCCCAGCTCCCGCACCGTCACCTCCTTGATCCCGGCCTGGTGCTTCCGGGAGTAGGGCCGGATCTGCCACTCCTGCGGGTTCGGGTTGCCGCCGCTCTCGATGGACGGCGCGATCAGGATGGTACCCGCCGCGCCGCGGATGCGCACGTCGCCGTCCACGTCGCAGACGTCCGACGCCCACGGGCCCTGGATGTCGCACGCCGGCTTCTTCGCCGGGGCGCGCTCCTTCCTCGCCGCGCCATCGCCGCCGGTGCTGCTCCGGCCACCATCTGCATGGATGGATGCATGAATGTGAATCATCCGTGGTAGTGTGTGTGGTATTACTTTTTTGGTCAGGTTTGGAGGCTTTCAGATAACGAAGAATCTGCATCCAGCACGTCTCTGAACGACCGCTTTCCGTTGGAAAAAGTTTCAGTGACAACAAGAAGTTTGAGACTGATCGGAAAGCAAAGCCAGCCGAACAATCTTGTGTGTACTTCTTTTGAGCTTTATGAGAAGATAAAGGAGTAAGATGGAAAATGGCAAGTACCTGAGACAGGCTTCTGGTCCTCTGTTTCTGTGTGGGGCTCCTCCACGTCAACGGATGGGGGCTTCTCCTCAGCTGCCTGCTCTGCCTTGGGAGGCTTCTCCTCAGCTGCTTGCTCTGCCTTGGGAGGTTTCTCCTCTGCTCATGGCAAGAGAAACAAAGATGAGGACGAAAAAGATTGATTTTTTGCTGAAACAATCAAATTATTAAGGGGAACTGGTTGATCGGTGTGAGGAAAGAGAAGGGTTAGGGGCACAGCTTTTTGGTTTACCTATGACAGGGGGAAGCTCACGCTTCTCCTCCACGGCCGGAATGATCGGCGACGGCGAGGGCCGCTCGTGCCCCGGCGATGACCTCCGAATAGCTGCGGACACGAGCCCAGTTTCCGTCAGTCGAAAGAATTCGGGAACTTGGAGGCTGAATTCGGCTTGATGGTGGTGGTGAATTAGCGCGCTATGGCTATGTATTCAACTATTCATTCATGCGTCAGGTGTTTGCAAAGACGCTTAGAATTCTGAACTTTTTCTGAATTCTGCATGTTTTGGCTTACTCTTTAATCGAAACTATGAACGATTATGAGTAGAAGAAGGATTCAAATGAGCAAGGCTATAACCGCAAAGTCCATGGATGGACTCGGTCAACAAGAACCAAACGTTGAAGGATGAACTAAAACTTCACACTAGAATTCAGAAGAAACTCAAAAACTAAACTTCGGTGCTGAATTATGCTATGCCAAAACAGCCGAGACCATGCAAAACCCATGTCACAGCAATTCGACGAGCAAATTAAAGACCTCGCTCACCGTTGGGCGCGGAGATGGCGAACTGCTCCGAGACGGTGAAGTAGGTGAGGAGCACGAGGAAGAACCCCAGCAAGAACCCGACGCCGAGGTACTTCTGCGCCGCGCCCTTCATGCTCTTCACGAGCTTCCCCGGATCGCCCCCCATCTCTCTCGCTCTCCGCTCTCGTCTCCGGCGCTCCGATCCTCCCCTTTCAGACTAGTTCGCCGGCTTCCCCCCTGCGATAAATATGAGCCCCGCCGCGTGTGCAGGTATCTCCGGGACACACCAACTACGCTGACATGGGAGGAGAACCTTCCGAGAACTCTTCACCACGGACCAGTTCTCGGCGACGCATAATGTGCTTTATGGAATGGGCCGGGCTATGGCTGCTGCCCCTGCCATGAGGGGAGGGGAGGACCTGGCCAAACGCCAACTCTCCCTCGTGATCGTGATGCCTACGTTTAAATTATAAACTTATTAAATATATAAATAGAATTACAAGTTTACAGCTATAATTAGTCAGTAGTTAGCATAAAGCTTCCGGATTCAGCTTATTGTACTGGTGATTTGGAATATGCTATGTTTTGACTAGTTTTGGAGAGGTTTGGCAGAGGGGTTTTAAATTTTCTTTTTTTGTGTGTGAGTTGTATGCGTATGATTGGGTTGGGGGCATGGTGTAGGGTAGAAAAAAGAAAGAATAAGGCATGTGTGTGTGAGGCTTGATTGATCGATCGATCATGGGTGTGAGGTGGTAGATGTTGGGAGGTCAAACGCGTGGAATATTTGATTGGGAATTTAGATGGTTCAGTCGGAGAGGGGTCATGAGCTGTCAGGGTATGCGTATGTCACCGTGGGGCCCACCGCCCCCTGCCTAATTCAGAACCTACAGCGTCGTCTACATTGTTCCATCTTTGATTGTTTCTTTGGCTTCTTCATCCATAGGTTCATTTGTTCATGTTTGGGTGAGGTCAGCTTTTGTGTCCATTTGGTTGGCACTGCCAGGCCTCGCTAGGGCCTAGGGCTTGTATAAACTTGCAGGAGTATTTGGGGTTTTTGTCACTTTAGCCATGTAAATATTTTTCTATGAATGTACAGCTTTATTCTCAGTCATATTTTCATAATTTTTTTTAAAAAAGGAGTGGCTTGTGGAGGGCAGAAAAAATTGTCGTCTGGAGAGAGAAAGAGAGAGCATCCCTATTGCAGTTTCTCTGTCATGGTCCTGAGATGGAGAGGCATGTTTTGTCTTGAGAAGTGAGAGAGATTTATTTGTTGTTACGTGGGCCACAGGGCATCATCCTTAGCCCCCGAGAGAGACGGCTGGGGACTCGATTCGATGCAGTGTCACCGAATTTCCTCTGCTCATGAATGCGTCGCCTACTGCAAGACAGTTATACACCAACCCATCCAAGGCCATGTTAATGTTTAGATCCACCAGATAAACTTTAGCTGAAGGTAAGTTTGGATCTTCAACTAAAATTTAGTCAGTGTTTTACCTACCATCCAACTAAAATTTAGGTGATTAGCTGAAAACACCCAGCTAATCAGGTAAACTTTAAATGGATGATCCAAACAGAGCCAAACACGTATGTACATGCGACATGCTAGTGAACCGTTATATATTCAGCTCAAATTTCTTTTCAAAAAATCAAGCATGAATACATGCATGCTTAATGCACTTATCTCTCTCTTTTTTTGCAACGATATATACGTAATTAATTTCTCTTTGTAGGATCTGGCTTAGTGCATGAACTTGTTTTCTTGACTAGTCAGCACCTTGTTTCTAGCACCTGTACTGGCTCGAGATTCCTTTTGTTGGTAGCATTTCCGGATCGCGATTAATTTGCGTGTGCTGTACCGTCTGTACTGGCCTCCTCTTCTGTTAGCAGTTAGCTCAGCTAACCAAATCCGAATGATGTCACGGTGTCTCCTTTTTATAATAACAAAAAGAACGAAGAAAAATAAGAGGTAATCGCATTGTCTTTTTGTGCTGATTTTTTTAGGCTACGCTAGCCATTGTCTTTTTGTGCTGATTTTTTTAGGCTACGCTCGCCAATCTGCACACAGGTTTGTTAAGTGTTGCACTGATCATCATCATCATCATTCGGCAAGTATGTCATCATCCAATCACTCAGCGGGTCACTGTCGCCGTACGGCAGCTGATCAACCGATTAAACTCGTACTGCAGCTCATACAGGTACCCTCCAACCGATCAAGCAAATGTAACTGTTTTATCTGAATAAACTGAGGGCCTATTTAGTTCCCCCTTCATTTTGCAGAATGGACCTATTTTGCAAACTACGCGCTTCTCAATGCACTTTTTTCTCTCTGTGCACACGGCCCGAAACACCCCCATTTTGCAAACTGGGTGAACTAAACACCCCCTGAAGATCCACGGATATGGTGTTCGGTGTGGCGATCAATCAAGCACGATTAGCGAGGGGTGCCGAGAGAGATTGACTGATGGAGAATTCCGGATTCCCATCGCAGCGACTGAACAGTAGTACTTCAGAACTCCAGTCTGAAACTCTGAACCGTCAATACAGGGGACTCTCAGAGCTTCTGCTGTCAAGAGACAAGAGCACCATCGGCATCGGCATCGGACGGCCAGTGGTTGAGCGCGTGACCCGAGGCCCGTCGCGGGGTGGTTGAGCCGCTACACTAACACATTTACACAGGCGAGGCTGTGGTTTCGGCACCGCCCGTCGGCGGAACAGGAATCTTGTTACGTGTCCGTGCGTGCCTAGCGGCTGCCGAGGCGGTCGGCCAGGAGGCGTAAACGGGACAGCGATGGCGTACTTGCTCCACCCTTTCTGTTCTGCCAATCTGGTCTAGTCTAATCGTTCCGATTTAATTTGCGAGTTCTGGTGCAATGCAACAATCAACTGGATAGAAAATGCTTGCCTTTTCAAGTCGTGCATACGTTTTGCTCTAGCTAGCCAGACCCAGGCATATTGTGTTAGACATTTTTTTAGAAAAAAAAGGAAGCTAGCTAGCTACTATGCATCTATAGGTTCTAGGACAGCACAATTTATATATATGCTTGTCCAGACGGGGATCGGAGAAGAGAGGTGACGTGGAATTGAGCATTGACCAACGTAACGTGACGCCGGTTAATTCCTTGCTTTGGTCCATGTTCTACCAACATACTACCTGGTTGTATCGAGCTGGACGTGCGTAACACGCGTTTTTTTATTATCATATGCGCCGACACGTATCTTTCTTTCTTTCCTTCCTGGGTGTGTGTTGGAGGGAGGGTAGCGGTTGAAACTTGAGATGCATGGCCTAGTTCTTTGTATGCGGTGTTTGCATATGCTTTCATCACCATCAGCTTTCAAAAGGGATCGGTGTCACAAATGGTGAAGGGAATCACATGCATGTGGTTATGTGTGGAGATCGCAGTTGGAGCTAACAGTCGCGTCCGCCAGTCATGTGAGCCTAGACTCAAGGCGCCAATAGGCAAAGACCACGTCCCAGTCCGTGCACATGCCGCTGGGGCTAGCTCGTTACTCTGCTCAGGGGCACCTAATTCAGTTAGCGAGAATAATGCCATCAGGTACAAGAGGCAATACCCCCCCGTTCTGCTTGTAACATGCATCCAAGAGGGGACTCCGGTACTAAACTCTGTAAATAAATGGCCATCATTAGGATGCTGTGTGTTTCAATTTGAGAACGTCGTACGGATTGCAGTGAGATACCGTCGTCCATGCGCCATCCCAGTTGTCTCTTGGCAGAGGCAACATGGCAACGTATCTTCATGATGATGCGAACGATTGAGCACCGTAGCAACAGAACAGAGATCAGTGAGGCTGCTCTGAACCTGAACTGGCGTTGCTCTACGAATCGGCGAGAAACATTTCTTAAAGTCCATGTCATTCGATGCAATCAATAATTGTGAAATCAACCACGCAAAAAAGTTTTCTTTGTGAAATCAAAGAAAACTAGGCAAAGAAATATCTCATCAATCTATATGAAAATAAAACATTCTAAAACTAGGCCCATTTAGTTTCGCCAAGTAACTAGGCCCAAATAAATAGGAAAAAGTCTAATTTACCTCCCTCAACTATATACAAAGCCTAGCTTTCCTCCCTAAACTCCAAAACTAGGTATCAAAATCGTTCACTTTACCTACTTGTTCTAGTTAAGTGGTTTTCAAAGATGGTTTTGTTTTTTTAATTTAAAATAAATCTAGTAATACCTAATGAGGTTATTAAACCACGAAAAATATCCCTAAGCTTCTAAAAATGCTGACAAAAGTCCTAGAGATGGATTTGGACACAGTAAACCTAAATAACATATTTAAAAGTAGTGAAAATATCAATAAAATCTTCTAAAATTTAGACTTAGCTCTAGCAAAATGGAAAAATATAAATATAATATTAAAATATTCTAATCTACGTCTAACTGCATCTTAATAATTTCTGCAATAAAAACACGAGAGAAGCTAACATGAATACATTTAGTATAAATGCATTCAATGTTAATATATGTTACATTTATGATGATTATATCTCATATTTATATTTTGAAAAGTTTCTAAAAATTTTTTAGACAGGAATTAGAATATTGTGCCAGTTTTCAATTTTTGGATATTTCTTTTCTTACTTGAGCTAAATATAATTTTTGGAGGATTATATATTTTTTTTATGATATCTAAATATGTTATTTGGGTTTATCATGTCCCAATCTATCTTTATGTTTTTTGCAGAACTTCTAGAAACTTAGGGATATTTTTTGTGGTTTAATAACCTCATTATGTATTTACTAAATTTATTTTTAATTAAAAAAGACAATACCGTTTTTGGAAACCGCTTATAACGAGGCAGGGAGGTTAAGTGAACGGTTTTGATAGTTGAGGTACGTGGATTACCCGGTTTTGGAGTTAAGGGAGGAATGTTAGACTTTTGAAATAGTTGAGGGAGGTGAATCGGACTTCAACCACTCGTCACCGGCCCACTCGCTTCACGTTGGACCAGCTTGTCTTGTAGGATGATGTGCACAGCCCATTGACGATTTGAGGACCATTTACGAGTGACAACTTAAATAAACAGCCTAATCTAAAAAAAGCCTTAAATGAACGGCCTGAATTTTGAAACATTTTCTCTTTGTCCTTGAGTTCGCGCTGTCGTGAAAATTCTAAAATCGGCACTGGACGTTTTATCATCGGACGCTCTACGGCAACATTGAAAATCAACTACTGTAACATTATATATCACGGTATGAAACATTAAAAAAGATGTGTAAAAGTGACTATGTCGTCAGACTCAAATATAGAAAAAAAATCCTCCTGCAACATGCATTGCGGAGCATGCAAAAATAATAGTTGCAACATCAACATATATCGGCGTTCGATTTTTTTTTTATCTTGCCAGACGCCAAGGTATTGCATTTACCGTTCTAAAATCATAGGGCATAATTTGCCACATAATTTGCAACGTTATTTACCACATATTGTAACTAGCAATTCCCATCAAATGAAATAGCCATAACACCATCTCTCGGCAGGCATGTCTAAACATAATTGGCCTGTCCAACTACAAGTCTACGGGCCTCATTGGTTAGGCACAAAAATGTGTCCTACCGAAATTGGGGCATGTCAAAACATAGTCATGCCAAAATTTGGGCAAAAGTTGCCAAAACCTGGGTAAAAGTTTTAAGATGGCACTTAGGGCCTGTTTAGTTCCCACCGAAACTTTTGAAACTTTGAAACTTCACTATTCATCAAAGGGAATCTTGCATGCATGGAGTATTAAATGTGTGTTAATGACAAAACCCATTCCATAACCCTCCGGTAACTTTGCGAGACGAATCTAATGAGCCTAATTTGGCCATGATTAGACAACGTCGTGCTACAGTAAACAATCTCTAATGACGGATTAATTAGGCTTAATAGATTCGTCTCGCGATTTCCCGTCCATCCGTGTATTTAGTTTTATAATTAGATCATGTTTAGTCCTCCTAATCTTCGATTTAGAATTGGAAACTTTCTTTCGCAAACTTACAACTCTAAACTAAACAGGCCCTTAGTTGAGTGCAAAAATGTGGGAGCCAAAATTTTGGCCTCCAATTGGTTTGATGCCAAAACACATCTGCCAAAATTTTTGGGCATGCTACGATTTTGATTTGGCACATTTTGGTACTCAACCAATCAGGCCGTACAACTCGAGGTGCTTCAACTATATAGTGGAACTCTTACAAGAAAAAAAAAGACAAGGTATCTCTTCTGGTGCCCACGTGCGCACCGAATGTTTTCCCAAGAAAACAACCTCTATGGTGGTATTAGAGCTATCCCTAGTCACACGGCTGTCCACCACCCCATATATACATCTTGATTTTTTTTAACGAACAACACTGTTTCTATTTATAATTTAATATAGAAGAAGAATATATACATCTTGAATGAGATTACCATCTTGTAGCTTTAGTAGTTAGACTAGCATCGTTCATTCGTTTGATCAAGTTGTAGTTCATATCAAATTTGTTTTGGTCGCTTTCGAATAAAGCAGGGGAATCACGTACGATCAACCAAGACCATCGGAATTATATGCCAGGGCAACATGCACGGTCAAAGAAAATTTGCTGGAACATATGCTTGCTGCACCTAAAAAGCAATGCAACAATCAACGGCGGCTAATTGCCATCAGTTGTCCATAGCCACCCTTCATTCTTGCATAACAAAACATACTGGTGGCTAATTTTTTTGGTATGTTTTGTAAGCAGCCTATTCTGTCAGAATATTACTTGAACTCTATATACAGAGAGATGTTATGGAAGCATAATAATAAACTTTGTCAGACTTAGTTTTGCTTTTGGTTCTCCTTTAAATCCAGCAATGAAGTTGGGATTATGTAATAATTGAAGGCTGTAGAGGCCGGAAAATTTCCATTATCTAAAAAATATACAGAGAGATGCCAGTAGCTTAATTAATATGGGGAGGAGAGACAGTAGGCAATTTACCAACACTTCAACAAGAATATGTATCTATCTCATTTCTCAACTGCTGGCAAGATTCTTCCTTCTTTACCGACAACAGCATACCAACATGCTCCTCTGAAAACCATGTCTTTTCTTCTGTTGAAGGCACTCAGTCAGTATCCTATCAGCAAAGCGCTAAATAGGTCAACATAAACGCCAATCCAACCAAAGTATTTTCCTGTCCCTATTCTCAGAAGCCAACAGCTAACATATGCTTGCTGCTGTGCTGCAGAGTGTCGCTATTTTTATTCTGTACATGTCAGAAGATAAATTCTTCATTCTTGTATGCATATTGGCCTCGACAATGATACAGGATGTGTGTGTTTTGAAGCTAGGTGGGATGGTCGGATGGGATATGGGCAAATGGCCATCCCCTGCATCTAATTAGGATGTGATGATTCAATTGTCTATTTGGTTGGATGAGTTGGATAATCATAGATTTTTTTTTAGAATGTATAAGCGATGATCTTATTTCGTGTTTGGATGGATGGACTCGCATTTGGATGGAGGATGGAGATCGACCATGGTTACCTCCCTAAGTTCGTGCAACATAAAAGGAGTAAGTTTTCCTATCAGGTGCTTCACTGTCAATGGCCATTAATAAAGCCGTTATTTCCTCGAATAAGTTTAGGAAAATAGAAGAAACCATATCGACATAGACCACATTTTTTCATGAAGCTATAATATTTTCAGTCATGGCGAGACAACGCGAGAATGAGTTTCACTCAAGTCGCATGGCCTACTTTTTTTTAGTTAATGAAAGTAAATTCCAGCTTCATCGCCTCGAAGAGAAGAAGGAACTAGTCCACTCTTATTAAAAAAAACGTACCCAAACACAATATAATCTTAGAACAATCCTTGTTGAAATAAAAAAACAACTTAAAAATCAATCCACAATCCAAATAGCCATCCATAAGAAGCGAAGAGTTGTAATGTAGCAGACCAGCAGTCTCCCGTTGCTCCTACTATGTATTTCCTTCAACGTTTTGTTGTTCAAGTGATACTTTTAATTGAATTTGTGTGTTTAACCAATATTTTAATTGTTATTGGTGGAACACCAATAATGTCCGGTTTTATAGGCCATGTTAATTTATTTTTTTTCCAGAAACTTTAACTGAAACAAAGAACCAGTTTTTTCCCTCAGATTCCACAGCCCAGCAATTCCCTCTCAACGAACACTTTTTAGCTTTTGATCCAAGTTGTTTTAAAGGGAACGGACAAACAACCATTTTACTCGCCTAGAATCTAGGTAGGGCCGTAGGGCGTGTTTGTTTAGGTTACTTTCAGCTGCTTCTTGCGTTCTAAAAACTGAAACAAACAGGCCCTAGTGTCAGAATGGACCTTTTCCATCCATAAATCTGTGGAAGTATTCCATGGTCAGTGCGTGAAACTTCAGTCTCATCAGCGATAAGTGATGGAGATGCATGGCTCGCCGGGATCTCAGCTCAAGTCTTCTGACCAGGAAAAAGGCGAGTTTGAGAAGGCGAGTGGCAAGAAAGGAGGATGGATTACTCTCCCCTTCATCGCAGGTACGTACGGTGCATCAGAGATTCAGAGGTTTCAGGTTTCCTCTCGATCTGTACCCCCTCTTCTCTCTCTATCGCTCATGGAGCACGTAATCTATGACACAAGGGAGCGTGCTGGGGCTCGGGCTGGCCATCCAAGCCACGACCACCAACCTGGTCGTCTACCTCCTCAAGGAGTACAACGTCGAGAGCATCAACGCGACGCAGATCGGCAATATCGTCCGTGGCTCCCTCAACCTGGTGCCCCTCGCCGCCGCCGTCGTTTCCGACTCCTACACGGGCTGCTTCCCCGTCCTGATCGCCGGCACCGCCATCACTGTCCTGGTGAGGTGCATCCATCCAACAAGCAAGCTCGATCCATTTTACAACAAGCTGATTAACATTGTTCAGTCGTTCAGTCGTTCGTGCTGTTCACGCTCTCCGCCGCGCTGCCGTCCCTCCGGCCGCCCCGCTGCGCGGCGCTGTCCGCCGCGTGCCAGCAAGCGTCCCCCGGCCAGCTCGCCGTGCTCTACGCCGCGGTGTGCGTGCTCGTCATCGGCGCCGGCGGGACGCGGTTCACCGTCGCGACGCTGGGCGCCGACCAGTTCGGCAGCGCGCGCGACCAGGGCACCTTCTTCAACTGGTACTTCGTGTCGCTCTACGCGTCCTTCATCCTCGGCGACACGGCCATCGTCTACCTCCAGGACAGCGTGTCCTGGGCCCTGGGCTTCGGGATCTGCCTCGGCGCCACGGTGGCGAGCCTGGCCATGCTGCTCCTCGGGGCGCGCTACTACCGGATGCCCGCGCCCAAGGGCAGCCCCTACACCGAGCTTGTGCGCGTCGTCGTCGCTGCCGTTCGCAAGTCTCGCGTCGATGTCGGCGCGCTTGGACGAGCGCAGTATCACGTCGGAGATGGCGCCGTCGTGGACTACGGCAGCGATGGTGCTCCGAGCAACGTGTTGCGGTATTTTCTTGCGTTCCAGACATTTGAGACATGCATGATCGCGTACAAACTGACGGTAAATTTACTGACGTTTTTATTCCTTCAAATTTTCTCCTTTGTGAGCAGATTTCTGAACCGTGCCGCCATGATCACTGCAAGTGACAGCTCACAGGATGCATCGGGTGGCCGCCGTTGTAGCGGCTGGCGGCTGTGCACGGTTCAGCAGGTCGAGGACCTCAAGACCCTCGTCGGCGTCTTGCCGGTATGCTCGTCCAGCATAATCCCCAGCACGTCGATCGGCGTGATGTTGGGGATGGTCATCCTGCAAGCCCTCGCCATGGACCGCTCCCTCGGGCCGCGGTTCAAGATCCCGGCCGGCTCCATAGCCGTCTTCTCTCTCGTCGCGTTCATCGCCGCCACCCCGGTCCTCGATCGGGCCGTGTACCCGCTCTGGCGCAGGGCCAGGGGCGCGCTGCCGACGCCGCTGCAGCGCGTCGGGCTCGGGCACGTCGTGAACATCTCCGGCGTGGTGGCCGCTGCGCTGGTGGAGCGGCAGCGGCTGAGCGCCGTGCACGCACACCACGGCGGCGACGAGGCGGCCGGACCGGTGGCGCCCGTGTCCGTCCTGTGGCTGCTCATCCCTCTGGGCATTGTGGGCGTCGCTGAGGCCATGCACTTCCCGGGGAACATGGCGTTCTACTACCAGGAGTTCCCCAAGACTCTGCGGAGCATGGCGACGGCCATGGCGGCGCTGGTCATCGCGCTGGGGTTCTACTCCAGCACCGTGTTCGTGGACGTGGTGCGGCGGGTCACCGCGTGGCTGCCGGCGAACATAAACCAGGGGAGGATTGACAATGTTTACTGGGCCCTTGCGCTGACGGCGACGGTCAACTTTGGGTATTTTCTTGTTTGTGCTTGCCGGTACAGGAGTCGGAACTGATCGAGATCGACGGGTGGAAGTCCAACTGATACAGTTTCTGAAAAAAACTGTCAGAAAACGATATTACTACCTCATGAAGTGCAGATTGCGTTTTGCTTGCAGAGTGAAGCTCTGTTTGTTTCCTTTTATGCTCTGTCTGCGTGTAGTCCTCTCTAGAGTTCGAGCTTAATTGCTGAGTGCTGTTTGTAATAGTGTTGGCAGGGGGCTGTAGCCCTCAGTGCTATAGTCTCCGCTGTCGCTGCATTCTCGCTCTACTAAGACGGTTAAGACCTGTGGATTGTAGGACTCTATAATTTGTTGCGTTCAGTAATGAAATTTTGGGTTTGCTCGTGGTGGAAAAGAAAACGATATTACTAAGACTTTGTTTTTGCATGTACCACATAGAACTATGCACTATGGTTTAACTTGTGTAAGGCCTAGACTTGCTAATCATGAATCCGTAAATGTTCCTAAAATAAATAGTAAATGTTTAGTAATTATATCTGATTTGTAACTTTAGAAAATGTTCAAATTAATGATAAATTTTTCTAGTCTATACTATAAAGAACGAAAACAATTGAAAACCTTTCTCACCCAGTTTGGGTCCACCGTACCTCTCACGCTGGACCCGCCTGTCAGGACCGAGAGAGGTGAGAAGGGGGTGAGACCCATAGAAATCGATAGCTAGAGATTGATTCTGCCAAAAACATAATATTTTTTTTCACCGAACAATATATATGTGGACCATTATGTCCATTGTGGAATTTGTATAAACTATATATGTGGACCATTATGTTTACTTTTATTTATCTTTAAAAAAGCCATTGAAACAATCAACTTTCAGTTTTGTGTATTGTACTAGCAAATTGCCCATGAGTTGTTACAAGTTATGAAATACTCTCTCTGTACACGAGACAAATCATGCATAATTTGATCAGGAGATGTATATGACAGACCACATTGTAATCCGATGGGGAGACGAATCTGATCGGTAATATGCTTGGGAGACGTATATGATGGACCAAAATTTAGTAAGAAGCAATCCTCTCGTTAGAAATAGGTATAGATATGTAATTTCATCAACGCTCTTTAAAACATGTACATTTAATTCATGTGGACTTTCTATGGACAATATATATGGACTGTTATGCTTACTTTTATTTATCTTAAAAATGGCCACTAAAACAATTAATTTGTCAGTTATAAGATATGAATACAATAGGCGAGAGTAGAAATAGAGCACTTATGAGAGAACGTTTAGAGTTGTTAAATTGAAGTGTACATGTACAAAGACAATAAGTGGGTCCTTCGGGAACACATGAACGGGAATTTTTGTTTGCATATTTACATAGATGATTCTATATATGTCCCTACTCGAAAATGGTCTGCATTTTATGGGTAGGTGGACAGGTGACTGGCCATAAAAATAGAGAGTGATTTTAAGTTCAGTCGCCTCCCCAGAAAAATAAGTCATGTGTGCTCACAAATTACTTTTGTTGTAGTACAACCACGTACGTCTCAACTATTCGAACGTGAGCATCTCATGGACAACAAGGTCTAGGGCAACGTTGTCATATCGCATAAGCGGGGGGCTTTATGATTTATGTATGTTTAGAGGAATTGAGAGTTAACCCAGCAGTTTCTTTTTCTTGTAATCCTCTTTCAACATTTATCATACCTACCTAGAGTGGTGGTGCTCTTCTATTTAAGATTGTTACAAATAATAATATAATGAAAGTAGAACTGAGATAAAGGAAGTAGAGAAAGAACTTTTATTCTCATTGTTATTGATTGATGGGTTTGATTACATATATATACACGCTGAGGGAACACGATGAAAGGGTGTCTATCCATTCAGGAGGCGTCCCTTCTGAATGGGTGTCCTTTCACTGTGTCTGTTCACCAAAGGACATGCCCCTTGGATGTGTCTACAACTACACTAATCTATGTCTTGATTAGTTGGATGAGATCATCTTGAGAAGGTGTCTCTACGAAGAGACATCTATTCACAACACTCCCCTTTGATCGAATCCTGCTATGTAATCAATACATTGATACACTCCTCTAAAACCCTTTGGGAAAAATGAGAGGAATAATATAATGATATGCCTTTAAAACTCCTTTAAAACCCAGTAGAAAAAATAAGGAGAAAATGATACAGCATATAAAGATTACCACTCGATTTAAACTTATACGAGAAAACCTTTAAAAGGAAAAACCCATAAGCAAGTTTAAAGAACAATACATATGATCGTTTGATCAATATGTCTTTGGATACCTCCTTTAAAAACCCCTGTGGGGAAAATAGAAGATATGACATATAATATGTTTTGAATACCCCCTCAAAAATCCCAATGGAGAAAATAGGCAATATGACATATACTCTTGCGTTGATATTGCCTCATTAAAAACCTTCATAAGAAACCCCTTGAGTGGAAAACTCATAAAGGGAAAAGAGTACAATATGATGTTTGAGCACAGGTTGCTGTTCAGAAGAGACTCCCCCTGAACATTACATCCATAAGTCACCGCTTACCTATTCCATGAACATATGTTAATATGTGGATGTGGTAAGGATTTTGTGAATAAATCTGTGAGGCTATCACATGGTCTGATTTGTAAGATGTTTATTTCTCCAATTTTGATAAACGAGAATAAAACATTTTGGGCAATATACATGTTGATATTGCTCCTTGCAACCCGATACATCTATGCAACACAAGTAACATTATATATGTGGATAATTGTTTATGATTCACTAGAATCAAGTTTAATCATTCAACAAAGTCAGACACGTTTAGGTGGTGCTTTAGAATGATAGATGGAAGTAACCATTAGAGTCTATGCAATGACCCCCATGAGTACTTTACCATCATGACATCAGTATGTATTCTAGCATAATGGAGATTATATAGCTAGAATCTCAATATCCCACTATGGTCATATCTCGATAGAATAAACCAAGATCTTTGGTGCCAATCTTTCTCCTGCCAAGTGGCTTGATGGAGCTGCGCATTTTGAGCTATAGCAAGTTATCTGCAAATGCAATATCAGGCCTGTTGCGATTTTCAAGATATGCGCGCTTTTATGGCACTAAAGTTGTCATCCCAGGGTCAAGATGAATATTGATCCACCTTTGGGAATGAACAACCATAAGTGTTGATGGATATGATTTTTCAATATTATTTGTATATTGAAACACGTATGTATGTGCTTAAACTCTAGACTTAAGCAAAATTTGGTTTTACCCAAATTTGTCATCTCTAATTCTGTCTTAGTATGATTGAATGTTTATTATATGTCCAATTGGAGATGATAGTTCACGTCAAACGGAATTCTCGTGCGAACCGTCCACCCGTTCAAACCCATGTCGCGACCTCCGCGACCCCGTTCGCCCCCTCTGCCGCCGCCGCCGCAGCCGCCGCGACGGGGGCCTCCCCACCTACTGCAGCGCCCGAGGCCAACCGCTGTGCCCTGCCCTCCCTCCCCACCGGAGCGTCTTCGCTTCGGGACCGCGTGTGAGGTGGATCTGCGAAGCTTCCTCGACACGCCGCCTGCCGCCTCCCAAATCTGGCTGACCGGCCGTCGATGCAGTGGACTTCGTGGCGGAGACGCCGCCGTGGCGCCAGGGTGCACTCCACCCTCCTACGCGGACGTTGTCCGCCTCGGCTCTGCTGACTACGATCAGGGCGTGGGCCCACATCGACGGAGTTACTCCGCGCCAACTGCCGCTGCTACGGGAAATTATTCCGAGCCGCGTCGGCCTGGGCGTCCCGCTGACGACCGCGGCGTGCGGGGTAGGCCCCGGGCGTCCGGCCGCCCAGAGCGGCCATCTCGGCTGTCCTCCGACGCAACGGCCCGTCACGTCCATCAGTCGCCGGAGCCTGGCTGGACGCGGATCTCCAGGAAGGAAAGGCACCGCGGTGGAGCGCCCCATTCAAATCCCCACCAACTGGCTTGTCAATGGCGCCGCGCGCATTCACCCCTGCGTTCGAAGCCCTCTCCTGCCTTCGCTGCCTTCAAGCGGAAGACCGCGGGACGCTGCTTCATTTGCCTCGCCACTGACCACCGCGCCAAATCCTGCCAAGACCCGTACCGCTGCTTCCACTGCAACCGCTTCGGGCACAAGAAGGCCTTCTGCCCAGCCCGCCGCCGGCCGCCGGCCAACGCTGCCGGACGGGGAAGAAGGGTAGAGCGCCGGCTGCTTTTCCTCCTGACGCCAGAGGGAGGACAGGCAGGGCGCCTAGTGAGGCTACAATTGTCTTGCCGCCGCCACCGCCCCGCACCGCGCATTCCAGGATGTCGCGGATTGGGGACCCCTGCACCAGGCCGGACGAGGGCCGCGTCATCTTCCCCACCTCCTTCGATCTCGAGCGCGAGGTGCTGGAGTGGGAGGGGACGGCCCTGGTCGTGAAGGCCCTTATCGCTCCTGCTGACGCGGGCGTAAAAAAGATCGAGGCTGTCATCCTTGATGAGCTCCGTCTGCTGAAGGGGGAGGTTCTGGTGACCCGCCACCAGCCAGAGCCATTCCTGATCAAATTCGCCCACCGCCGCCATGCTGAGGAGGCCCTGAACCTGCCCTGCATCCGGCACCACGGCATCGCCCTCAATGTTCGTCCGTGGAGAAGCCTGACTGGGGCGCTGGGGGCGTCCCTGTTCTACCGGGTGCGCCTCTGCCTTGAGGGGGTGCCTGTGCACGCCTGGATGCCCGACATCGTCGACAAGCTGATTGCAGAAAACTGCTCCCTTGAGTACATCGACACCAACTTGCTGCATCCGGACGACACGCGCACCATCGACGTCTGGGCTTGGACGGCTGACCCTTGCCGCATCCCCAAGCGGATGTGGCTCACCTTCACCCACCGCTCGAAGGACTCCAGGTCCTCCCTGTTTGTCTCGGTGAACCAGCCACAGAAGTGGCAGCGTGGCGTTAAGCATAGTGTGCTGGTCCACCTTGAGTGGATCCACGACTATACTGCTGCTTCAGCTGATCCGTATGGGGTGGATGCGCCGATCCCTGAACCTGAAAAGAGGAAGCTACAATGGAACAGGGGCGCCATGGATGGCACTGAGGCACCGGCTGCTGCGTTCCCCCCTTCAACGTTCCGCAAGCCTACGTCGACCGCTCGAAGATGAAGGATGCCAGCACGGATGCGCTACTGGAGGCGCACCGCACTACCTGCGCGTACCGGAGGCACGGGACGCGCGTACTGCGCTCCAGGATGACAAGCGGCGTGACCGCCGCGACTAGCGCTCGTCTCGCCCAAGCTACAACAATGATCATCCCCGCTGGAACGTTTGGCGACGGGAGGATCATGACGATGATGACAATGGCCATGGGCATGGGGACCAGCTGCGGTGCCTCAATGGTGCTAGATCAGTGGACCAAGAGCCTGTGCGCCGTGTTCGTGATCGCTCGCCACCCCGTCGCTCCTGGGGTGGGGCTCGCTCTGGAGGGCGCCGCAGGGCGGGGGAAGAAGATGGTGAGCCTGGCAATGGTGATCTCCCGCCGCCGCCGCTCCAAGACCTTCAAGGCAAGCAAACTGCTGAGTTGCAGTACCTCTTCGCGGCGAAGGCGGCGACCATGAAACAGGTGGCGCACAACCTCTTGAAGACGCAGTCCATGGTGCGGCTCTTCGACGAGGTCGTCTCATCCATGGAGGACTATTTATTCAAGGCAAACGCGCTAGCCGACAAGCTGGTGTCCGAGACAGAGCTGCCTCATGTCATGCGGTCGAGGAATGAAGCCTTGTCCGAGGTGCTGGGTGCCAAGAAAAGCTGGGCTCCACTGTGGTCCAGGAAAGGTTGGTACCAATTGCTTCTGTTTTTGAAAGACTGGGAGCAGACTTGCAGATGCATCGTGAAGAGGAGGTCACCGTGGAGATGGTCCAGGCCGCTCTGGCCAGGATGGAGATGGTGGCTGCTAATACTGATGTCCAGGTCCAGGAGGATGCTACTGCGGCCCAGGGGGCCAATGGACACGATGGCCAGGAAGGCATCAAGGAAGGTGATGGACTCTCTGGCCAGCAGGACCATGAGGTGCTGGCCGAACAAGCAGGTGACACGACCATGCCGGGAGCGATGGCCACATGCGCTGCTGCTGTTCCTGCTATTCCTGGTGTGGCTGATTTCTTCGCTGTGGCCGACCAGCCGGTCCTGGTGCAGGACCCACCTGGCCGGCAACCACGGCGCCGGCGCGTCTATGACATGTCCAACATCCGTCGTAGTGCGCGGCTCGCTTCCAGGCCGTCGCTGCCGGCTGAACAGCATGCCAACTTAACCTGTGCCGCAAATTGGGGCTGATCAATGAAGAGCGCGACTCAGTCCAGCAGGTCCTTGAAGATTTTGTGGCAATGTTCAATGGCCCACTGCCCCAACAGACCGTTGCTACTCTTTCCACCTTGCTTGAAGTAAACGATGAGCTGGCTGGCCATGTGGATGAAGCAATGATGCAGCTAATTGGGCAAGACGTTGATGGCATCTAGGAAGAAGTGGATCAGGCAGCAGCTTGATCGACAGTTGATTGGTGACTTTAGAGTTGAACCAATTCCAACATGTATCTTTCTACTTTCTGCATATGTGTACTGTCAGACTATTGGCCTGCTGGCCTGCTGTGTTCACCCGCCTGTGTGTGCAACTTGTTACGATTGGGGGTTGCCCGTCGAGGTGATCCTTCCTTGTCCGCCTGCGAGCGGAAGCTGCTACTGTCGTTGGACGCTCATCGTGGTCTCCATGTTGTACTGATGCTTGACACTCTACTGTGGGACACCCGTCGAGGAGTCCAGATTAATCAGTGTTATTGTGATATGATCCCATTGTTTCTGCATCACTGCCTGATGTGGGTCGGCCGTAGTGCCGCCCAGTTTTTTTGTTACTGCCCTGATATGATTTCGCCGCCCTCTTCTTGCTGTATGTGTTTGGCCAAAACTGATGCTGCTTGGTCCGATGACTGCAGCCTTGTATGTGAGCAAATATTTCCAGAATGAGTGTACAGATGCTAGACATCGTTACATGGAACGTACGAGGACTTAATAATGCGGCAAAATGCTGCACTGTCAATGAACTTTTTTCGACGACTACCTGCCACCTAGCTTGTTTGTAGGAAACCAAGCTGCAAACCATTGACGGCCAACTTGCGGCCTTCCTCGGGGGACACAGGCTAAGGAATTTTTCCTACAAGCCCTCGACGGGATCCAGGGGCAGAATCCTCCTGCTTTGGAATGATACCTTCCTCGATCTCGAGGATATTTGCATCAGACGCTTCTCCATCTCCGCAACGGTCACCATAAGAGACAATCCCACTTCCTTTCAGATTACAGCTGTGTATGGGCCATCCAGAGATGCGCAAAAGCTGACCTTCTTTCATGAATTGCGACGATCTAAACCAAGTGACGATGATCAGTGGCTCCTGTTGGGAGACTTTAATCTCATACATCGAGCACGGGATAAGAACAATCGGAACCTGAACCTACGACGAATGCGCCAATTTCGATCAACACTCAACCATTGCGATCTCAAGGAGGTGCGCTTGCAGAACCGAAAATATACTTGGAGCAATGAACGGCGCAGGCCGACGCTTGTCAAATTGGATCGAGTCTTCTGCAACGAAGGATGGGACTTGGCTTTCCCGCACCATGGGCTCTATGCCCTTTCCTCTACCATCTCAGATCATTGCCCTCTCCTCCTTTCCAACCAGCTGGAACCCCGCCGACCCAGACCTTTTCGCTTTGAGAACTATTGGACGCGGCTGCCGGGCTACCATGATCAGGTGCAACAAGCATGGAGCCGGCCTACAAGCTACACGCAACCTTTGAGTAGACTCCACCACAAGCTGGCCACAACGGCAGCACAACTAAAGAAGTGGAGTAGGAGCATTATCTCTGATGCAAAGCTCAAGCTGCAGATGGCCACAGAGGTCGTCCATAGGCTTGATTTGGCACAGGAATGCAGAACACTTAGTGATGCCGAGTTCGCCCTGCGCAAAGGCCTAAAGCGGAGGATTCTAGGCCTGGCAGTCGTTGAGAGGGCGAGAAAGCGACAGGCGTCGCGGATAATCAACCTAAGAGAAGGTGATGCAAACACAAAATATTTCCACCGACGTGTAAATGCGAGACAGAGGAAAAATCATATTAGGCAACTCAAAAAGGAGGGCGGCTGGGCTGTAACACATGAGGAAAAAGAGATTATCATCTCTAATCACTTCGAGTTGGTAATGGGAGCACCTGGACCACGCGCACATGATTTTGACTGGGGTCGGCTCAGCGTCCCCCGTTTTGACCTTCAGCATCTCCAAGCCCCTTTCACCGAAAAGGAAGTTTGGGAGGCCATCTCCAAATCACCAAAAGACAAAGCGCCGGGCCCAGATGGCTACACGGGAGAGTTTCTTCGTGCTTCGTGGACAATCATCAAGGGCGATTTTCTGGCCGCCTTCAACTCACTCTATGACTTGCGCACCATCAATCTGGACCTCCTAAATACGGCCAACGTCGTCCTCATCCCGAAAGGAGACGGAGCTGAAAAGATATTGGATTATAGGCCCATCAGCCTAATACACACGGTCGCTAAGCTATTGTCCAAGGTACTATCTCTCCGACTCGCGCCGGCCATGAATGATATCATCTCAAAGAGCCAGAGCGCCTTCATTCGGGGTCGTAGCATACACGATAACTTCATGTATGTCAGAGGCATGGCCAGACGTTTCCATGCTAATCGAACGCCGATGCTTCTTCTAAAACTCGATATATCCAAAGCATTCGACTCGGTTCGATGGGACTACCTCTTGTCACTGCTTTCCCAGATGGGCTTCCCGCCCCGGTGGAGAAATTGGATCGCACAGATGCTAGCCACCTCTTCGTCCCAGATTCTACTCAATGGTGTTCCTGGGAGGCCTATTGCGCATGGAAGAGGTCTTCGCCAAGGGGACCCGCTTTCTCCACTGCTCTTCATTCTGGCGATTGACCCACTGCATCAACTGCTGCACTTAGCAACTGAAGCAAATATTTTGAGCAAATTTGGGCGCAGCAGGCATCGACTGCGATTATCGATGTATGCGGACGATGCGGTAATCTTTGTCAGGCCGGTAAAGGAGGAGGTCGATGCTCTTACCAGGTTGCTTCAGCGCTTTGGAGAAGTCACTGGGTTTCATACAAACATCCAAAAGTCGTCGATCATCCCCATTCGATGTGAGGGAGTAGACCTCGACCACATACTCACGAGTTTCCCGGCGACCCGAGCAGGATTCCCAATCAAATACCTTGGTCTGCCACTATCAGTGCGACGGTTAAAAAAAGTGGACTTTCAGCCACTAGCTGATAAGGCGACTGGATGCATCTCTGGTTGGCGGGGCAGAAACGTCACCCAAGCGGGCCGCTTAACTCTTGTTAAATCAGTTCTCTCCTCTCAACCTGTGTACTTGCTGACCGCCCTCCGCGCGACCAATGAGGTGCTCCAAGGCATTGATAGGTGCCGCAAAAGGTTCTTATGGGCAAGAGGCGAGCCGCTCACTGGGGGAAAGTGTAAAGTCAATTGGCCAACTGTCGGAAGACCGGTGGATCTGGGTGGACTGGGGATTTTGGACCTACAACTCTTTGCGCGGGCTCTCCGAACCCGCTGGCTATGGTATGAATGGAACGACCCGACCAAACCGTGGAACGGGCTGGAGACCCCGTGCAATGATTCTGACAGACTCCTCTTTGCGGCATGCACAACACTGCACTTGGGGGATGGTAAGAGAGCGTCTTTTTGGAACTCGGCTTGGGCACAAGGCATGAGACTGCGGGATGTGGCACCGGATTTATATATGGCATCCAGGAAGAAGAAAGTAAGTGTGCATGGTGCAATACAGAACAATAGGTGGATCAGAGACCTCAATCTGAGCAATCACTTTTCCACTCGGCTTCTGAAGCAGTACACAGACGTTTGGAACTTGGTACAGCGGATACAGCTCACAGACGTGGAGGACACCTGCACCTGGAAACTCAACCAAAGTGGTCTATACTCGGCATCATCAGCTTATCGCAGTCAGTACATTGGCCACACACGTGTAAACTACAAGGAGTTGTTCTGGAAGCCATGGGCACCGGTCAAGTGCAAGCTTTTCGCCTGGCTTATCGCCAGAAACCGTGTCTGGACCTCAGACAGGCTTGCGGCCAGGGGATGGCCGCACAGTGACAAGTGCGCCCTTTGTCGACAACTACCGGAATCGGCATTGCACATCATGGCAGAATGTCGCTACACAAAACGCGTCTGGAAACTTGTTGCGGACTGGACTTCGCTTAAATTTTGATCCTGCTTCATGGGAGGTAGCCTCGTTGACATTGGGATGGTGGACCGTACGGGCAACAAAGCCAGGCATGCCAAAACGGACAGCTAGAACCTTAATGTTACTCATAGCCTGGGAGCTCTGGAAAGAGAGGAACGGTAGAATTTTCCAGCGTAAGGAACGCCCGGTGACCGATCTCTTCCAAAAGATCAAAGAAGAAGCCAGAGCGTGGTGGATGGCAGGGGCAAGATGCCTATCGGAAATTTCGGGTTTTGGGTGACCCCTTTTTCGGCTTTTTTGTCTTCTCTCTTTTTTTTCTCTTTCCTCCTGTTTTAAACCCGCTGGGATTTTTACTTGTAAATCTCTTCTTTATTAATAGAAACGAGCATAGTCTGTGCTCCGTTCGTTCAAAAAAAATTGGAGATGATACAAAATCCAGTTAGGATTTTACAATGGACACACTTATGTAATCATGTTATTTGAGTAAACCTTTTGTGGAAGGAACTCATTTAGTTAGTTGTACCACAATCAACTATCCGTTTCAAGTCATGGAGTGACTTGAGCTTACACAATGTATGTTGCGATTTATATTTCAGTTCAGAATACGAAGTCCATCGAGAACTTATATGTCTGAATCTATCCAATTCATTTATTCTGCCAATAATATCTGGGAACATAATTTTTACACATACCATGGGGATATGTTGTTATGCTTGATATCTGCATGAAACCATGTGCTACAAGCCCTCAGCTATCTCACCACCTTTGTTTCCATATGGAAACATTTTGGGAAAAGATCCCATAGTTGAGCGAGAGCAATCCTTCTTAATTGCCACCTTGGTTTGACCCTTGTTGAGTGTTAGGACACTCTTGCCTAGGACTTTTGGTCTGGATTCAGTTGAAGGTGTACGGCAATTTGAGAAGAAATAGATGTCGACAATTTGTAGTCTATGTATGATTGATTCAATGGAATCAATGTAGCTTGTGAAAATATTAACCCTTTTGATCTCTATGTCATTTCCCACAACAATAGAATAAGGTCGTTCCATTGACCCAGTGCCTGAAGCTGTGTACACATGTGCTGGGCTTTTGGATGATTTTATCATCCTTAGGCATAAGGTATCTATCAACATGAAGTTGATGTGCATTTACTGTCTTGGAGGATTTCTCCCCTTGTTTCCGAGAATGCTTGCAAAAAGCTATATGCCTCATGACCATACTTCTCCCCCTCTCAGTTTGACTCGAGGAGTTGAGTGGTTTTTATTAAGCAGCACCACTCTTTCTGGAACATGTATGATGAGAATTAGATTAGATGACACCTTTGACGAGTAAATGCACTTGGCAGGTTATTTGCAAAGGGTTGCAAATATATGTTGGACTGCTGACAATTAGTACATAGATATATATGAGGACCGAATGTGCTAGACATTCTGATTCCTAGCATTCTATAGTGTGGTATGAATCTCCCCTTAATGCCTAGAATTGTCCTCAAAGTGTGATCAACATAAGAGACCCAAAGTATTATGTGATTGACGGATAATAATACCCTGTGTGGATCCCCAATGCCCTTAGATGTATGCTGAGGTGGTGATCTCGGTACATGTAGAACGCCAACCGATATGCAGATAGGAAATACTTGGCTAAGGCCAAATTTTCACGTACTAAATGCAATGGAGGGAGCCATATAATTGCAGCGCGATGAATTTGGATTACTCATGCGGTGTGTAAAGCCACATATTACCAATTAAATGTTGGAAGAGCGCAAGTCCATAAAGGTCGTGTAATGAGCTTTGCTTTCTGTTGATGAAAGAATTCAATAACCATTTTGAGTATGAATATATGGGACTACGTGCTGGTTTTGAATTCCTTTATCCTTACAATTGTTATGTTAGGCAAGAATTCAGCAGTGCATTCCATGCAAATGGATTGAATCCCAGTGATAATATGCTCAAAATCAAAAAATTCAAGCAATTGTTTTAGTAAATACATGGTGTTGTGTGGATAGGATACACACATGAGACCATCGTATAGATGTGTCTATTAGAACCATGAAGTGCTTAAGATGTTCATGTAATGGTTTGGATAGTACCACATAAACTGCCTTGAATGTGTTCAAGCAATTTGAGTGGCTTGTAGCTCAAATTTTAAGGTGAGAGAGACTTAAAATTTGTTTTCCTATGGCAAATGGGGTGCACACAAAATCCAAAGATTTGTAAAAATTTTGCACTATTGACTAATGGAGTTGTTCTTAATTTCCATTGTCATCCGTATGTTGGGATGACCAAGGCATGCAGCCAAGTCTTGAATGATTCAAGATGTGGAAAATTACCTTGTTCGCAACATGTCGTACGAATTATGTATATGCAGTACAATCTTGATGACAAGAAAGATATGTTTCCAAGAAAATATGCCTGTGATATCTATAATTAATAGACATCTCTATAGCTTGGTAGGGTACTTAAAGATTGCCCTTAAGGAGTGTGACGATGGCGCGACTAATGCCAGCAAAATGCTATCGCATTTAGCGATTGTCATCACATACTCATATATCAGTTTTCAGATAATAGAATTTGTCTCCCCAAGTATAGAATTTTGTGGTGCCAGTGTCCACTTAGAATCTTTCTTTTCTTATCGGATTTACTCCGTACAACTCTATATAACAATTAAAGTTTCTATTATGAAGCTTATTTTGGATATATAGAATATATAGACTTTATTATATAGTAAACGTTAGTGACACATTTTGTGTCATACAAAATAGTCAAGTGATGATAACATAAGCACACTACAACATGCAATTAGACATCAATACATAGTATGTATGGAGCTGGGAGACTAATTTGGATCTCCAACATGTAGTTCGAAGTAAATTGGACGAACTTGTTCTCCATCTTTATATGGTCCTCATGGTGGTAGAGAGTTTAGTTGTTATTTTGTAAACAACATTTATCCCAGTTGCTGTTAGATTGAAGATTGAAGTATATTTTACATCTTAGCTCTATACTAGCAACAAAACTCACCATAGTTTGGGTACAGATTAGTTGTGTGTCATAGGATGTGGCATTCATAGTCGTGTGTTCGTAGTAATCACACTGACAACAAAGTTAAAGTTGTCACATTTTGAATTTAAGATGCTTGAATCCTAAATCAAACACACGAGGCTATTATCCTTTATTGCATTTGCATTTATTTGGATGACATAAAGTATCCATCAATCTTGTTATTTGAAACATTAAATGCATTTCAGTGAGTGTAGCCATGCCTGGAGGACGTGATGATGTGTCCATATTAGGACTTCATCAAGCTTCTCAGTTTGAAACCATATGATATTATAAGTTTAGAATAAGATTGCAGAGATCCTGTACATGGGAAACATGGTGGATAAAAAAATCCTCCCACATGTATAGGTTTCTTTTTGCAAGATTGCAATTTAGGGTAACTCTATGGAAAGCATGATCATGCATTTCAAAAGACTGAAGGTCCTGAAGGTGTTCATGTGCTCATTCATTTTGTGCAGTACCTCGGGTCAAATCACTCCTTTACGCTATTTATAGCACTCGTTGAGAGCTAGCTATATATGCATGGATCATCCATTGATACTCAATTGATTGAGATCATGATGGATGGGTTCCTTATGATAAAGTCCCATTTTGAATTGAATCTGTAGCTAATGGTTCTCCATTGCATGGAGAACTGAGGGCCGTGATGAGTCCTTGAGATGAAAAACTGATCATCATGTCCATTGCCCATGTTAGATAATTGTGCCCGTCAAGTTGAAATCATCAAAACTTGCTGACGACCATTGATTCTTACATGGTGTGTACCAGAGATTGATTAAATTACACAATTGTTAAATTAAAAACCGTCATAGGAATGTTGTAATGTTTTGGTGCAAAGCTATTCAATTCCTCAAAATGTTGACCTCATTGGATGGGATATAAAAATGGACATGAACACCATGGTGTGGTGTAGTCCTCTTTTGATTCATGTTGATGTTTGGTACGCACATTGGAGATAGTCACTATGTTGAAGACATAGCGTAGATCTCGCAGTAGTGAATAGCACTACCTTGTGTTTGGCCAATATCATCGATGAATTCTGGTAGTCACCAAAAAAATGGTGTAGACCTTTGTCTTCCAAAAGTTTGATATTGGGTACGCACATTGGACGTGATCACTATATTGGAAAACATAATGTGGACATCGCACCTTGTGTATGGCCAATATCAAAATCTTAGGAGTTCTGTTTGTTTAATCGAATGAGGTATTAACAAGAAATTTTGCATGTAAATTCATCTTAAATTAAGTGCATCGATCACAAATTGTGACATTTGTGGCTTAATCAAGAGAATTAATTATTGTGCATGTGAAAGGGAATGCGTGGGGCAAACACATTGAACACGACAATTTGGTTGTAACTCAACCTAAATTAAGTACATTGATCACAAAATTTCTTTTGTAATGTCTATGGCTTAAGTAAGGGAATTAATATTGCTAATTTGCAAGAATTAATCAATTGCAAAATTTAGCGTGATTGATATTATACTGTTATGCGATAGGAAATGCATAAAAGCAAACACTTTTACATAATAGAATTGCATAAAACTCATCTTGACTTAAGTGCATGGATCACTATTCATGATGTTTGTGTCTTAAGTAAGAGAATTTTTTTTATAATGAGTTAAGAAACTCAATTGCAAATGAGCATGGTCGAAAATTGTGCATGTTATAGAAAATGCATGTGGCAAACACATTGAACATGCAATTTTCATAAAACTCACCTTGAATTAAGTACATGGGTCACAATCTTGTGATGTTTGTGGATTAATTAAGGGAATCCATGTTGTTGAATTTGCAAGAATTAATTAACTGCAAAATTTGAATACTAGGAAAAACACTTTGAAGAAAGTCATCATGGTGGTGTAGACTTCCCAGTAGTAGGGCATAATCTGCATGTGTGCAGTAGATGCATAGAGCCCACAACCTTGTGTTTATCATCCCAATATAATAAGTGGTAGTCACTATTCATGTGCATATTAATTCTGCTTGAATTAAGCATTCATATTTCTGGCACTTATTGCTTAATGAAGGTGAATTAATATTATTAAAAAAATACAAGAATAAATCAATTGCAAAGTTTTACCATCGTCACAATTGTACTGTTATATGATAGGGAATGCTTGAAAAAGCAAACACATTGAACACAACAGAGTTTCCATAAAACAATTATGGATATATGGCAATGGTACACAATGTGAGTACACATGTTGTCAAAGTCAAAAAATTGAAACATAATTGTACAATGCACAACGAAAAGTGAGCTATGCGGTGCCAAATTACTAGAAAACTCAATGAGTTTGATGTGAATTTGCCGCTGAAAATAAAATTAAAAGGAATTGGCCATATGAGCCGAGCCAATTTGGACTCTAGGCCACATCGCCTTGGGCCCACTGCAGCCCGTGCGTGGGCATGAACATGTAGATCGTGGACGGTGCCATGTGCATACATGGGCAGGCCGCCACACTCTTGCGTCGCTTCATGCCGCCGCTTTGCATCGCCTTCGTTTCGCGTCGCCGCTTTACCCACGTCGCGCGAGTAGAACGACTGGAGCAAGGCTATGCTTTCTTGCACCGGTCACTGTTTGCCGGTCCTCTGCAGGAGTATGGGCGGGTCGGGATGCGATACGGCCGTAGGGCAGCGAGCGGGCATGGGCACAAGCGCCAACGCCGGTCCAGCCTATACTCAAGCGGCCGCACATGTGGAGCAAGGCGTTGGGTCCAATCGTCGCTTTCAAGTAGCGTATGCGTATCACATGCATCAAGGCCGAGCATATGCATGAATGGGAGGAACAACATCAATTGATGAAAATAATTCTTTGTTTGTAACTCGCAAACAATGCACGTGCATGATGAAGGTGGTTTCCTCCTTGGAACAGATGTGCCATCCATAATGGTAAGAAATCAATGTATTCATTTGTTTATTACCTTGATGGACTTCCTGTTCATGGAGAAAATATCGAAGCACTACATGCTGCCTACTCCACGAACAAGCCGCAATGCAGTGTACGTCCATGTGATGAACGACGGAGTTGCTTCTTCCCTTCTTTTTTTCTTCTATCTACAACGTTCAGTGTAGAGCGTGCTGATAACGTGTTACAAATAATAATATAATGAAAGTAGAACTGAGATAAAGAAAGTAGAGAAAGAACTCTTGTTCTCATTGTTATTGATTGATGGGTTTGATTACATATATATATATACGCTGAGGGGACACGATGAAAGGGTGCTATCTATTCAGGAGGCGTCCCTTCTGAATGAGTGTCCTTTCACTGTGTTTCTGTTCACCAAAGGACATGCCTCTTGGATGTGTCTACAACTATACTAATCTATATCTTGATTGGTTGGATGAGATCATCTTGAGAAGGTGTCTCTACGAAGAGACATCTATTCACAACAAAGATGATCATGATGTCATCCTAGCATCCTATATATGCTAATACTTTAGGTGCTTTTTATTTGATATATATATGGTATGTGTGCCATGAAAAGTCCAGCGACATGACGATCATGATGTCATCTTATCATCTTATATATGCGCTTGACTAATACTTTAGATGCTTTTATTTGATATATATGGTATGTGTGCCACGAAAGCGTCAATCCACATGCTGAAATCAACTTTTTTGAAACCTTGGCATTAACATACTATTTTCAATTCTTGTTTTTCAAGAATATTTTACTTGCGTGCCGCACGTGCATCTATGCTAGTTATGAAAAAATGTCAATGAAAAACGTCATTTAGGCATTGTTTAGTTTCTGCAAATTTCTGCAATTCAACCAAAGGTAACACATGGAAAAACGTGCCTCACTCTCTGCGATACACTTCCCATTGCACTTTTTCTACAGAAAATTCAACCAAATTCAACCAACTAAACAAGGCCTTATATGCGAATGGTGGTAGCATCCATCTAGGACAGCACAATTTATATATGCTTGTCCAGACGGGAATCCGAGAAGAGAGGTGACGTGGAATTGAGCGTTGACCAACGTAACGTGACGCCGGTTAATTCCTTGCTTCGGTCCATCCGTTCTACCAACATACCTGGTTGTATCGAGCTGGCCGTGCGTACACGCGTTTTTTTATATACTTTACCATATGCGCCGACACATACCTTTTACTCCTTTCTTCTTTCTTTCTTCTTTCTTTCATGCGTGTATGTGTTGGCGGATGGGTTGCGGTTGAAACTTGAGATGCAGGGGTTCAAGTTGAACTAGTTCTTTATACACTGTGTTTGCCTATGCTTTCATCACTGTTCGATGGATATTTTTACCAAAAATACTGAGATATGGTAAAAGAAATATATTATGTTTGTGACATCATTTCGAAAGTTTATACATGGGTGAAATAAATCATGGTAGAGCCTATGACGTGCGGGCCCCATTTGTTCCAAAGTTCCAAATGACTTAGGTGAAATTCTTGCAGTAGCTTTCATGGGAGAGTACCAAGATTTTCAAGTCATTTATTTGGAACATTAATTAAAGATATGTCTTCTACTAGAAGAGGAGAAATAGATGGATCCTTCACGTCACCAGCAATATAGATGACGTATGCATGTTGGCCGGTTGGATTGTGATACGGCTTGGTTATTGGAGAATAAAATAAATTCTTCTAGTTGGAGATAGAGTCCAAGTGCCAATTTAAACTTGAGATGTCCGCAAGCTGCTTGACTCCAGATAAGGGATGGAAATATGAAAGTGGAATCCGAATTATCCGATATTTGTATCCGCTAAAATGTAAATATGGATATCCGTATTCGTATTCGAATTTAATGTGATACTAAAATGGATACATCTGAATTCGTTTTTCGTCGATTTTCTCTATCCGGTTTCACATCCGTATTCGGCAATATCCGACACTATTTGTATCC
>CM014274.1:75026591-75036819 GCA_004135705.1 Alloteropsis semialata
ACATGGATTGTTGTAGATTAATATTGATTGTCATTGGATAGCTTGGCAAATCTAGTAATGGTTAGTCTCAATTTAACTTGGCTAAAATCTTGAAAATAGGATTAATTTGTAGATGCCTTTGGCAAAATAAACCCCAGAGCCAAAAAGCCTTGCATGGTCTAGAATTTGATCCTTGGTCGGGTAAGTCTTGCTGAGTAATTAGTACTCAGCCTTGCTTGTGGCTTAATTTTCTCGCAGATGATGGTGCTGGCTATGATCCGGTTGCTGATTTGACCTGGCCGTGTGTGCTGCCCGACGGCTGGACCGTGGAGCGGGTGCCGTCCGAGTCCGACTCGGGCCGCGGTGACTGAGGTCATGTGAGGGCTCCACATGATTTCTTTTGTGTCGTCGTTAGAACTTTTTCGCTGTAGCATACTCTGGCTTGTAATAACTTAAAACTTATACACTGTATTGGTATAATTATCTACGTGAACCGTGTGATGTAAAATATGCGATGAGTTGTACTGCCTGAGCCCACCTTCGAGTGGGACTGCTGCTATTTTGTTTCGGTCGAGAGGAAAATGTGGTGTAATCGGGAAGGCATCCGACGGATTGCACGATTAACTCGGTTTAGGGGCGTGGCGCACTGCTGTGATAGTGGTCCCATGCTCTTAAGCTGGATTAATTTGGGCGGTCTGCCACAGCTGGTATCAGAGCCGAAAAATAGGCAGCGGGTGGTACAACAAGCCTTAAAAACATTTTCTTGATGTGCAAAAGTTTAATCTTGATTTAGGAATCCGATGGTTGCGTTAGGATTTGAGAAGAATAGAACGTGAGCCCTAGTGAGAATTATGGGTATGTTTAGGTGGCATAGTAGTATATATATATGTGACTAACTTCTAGCACATTACTTTCTGTACCGACGACTCCAGGTAATGTATGGTCGCCCATTGCCAGAGGGTGTGAATACTGGACGCTGTTCCCCAAGCAGTGGCTTATTTGGGGTGCAGTCAATATAATACCTTCGCGGTGTTATAATGACTGTAGTGCTTTTATTTATTGGTTGAACTGTTGCTTCTATAGTGAGCAACAGAGTGTGGTCATCATATGTGGGAAACTACATATGCGTCACCCATGTGGCGTGAGGTACATGGGAGCTGTTTGTGAGTGCTGGCACAAACGGTTCAGTGATGAATATTTTCTGCAGGTACACTAACTACGAGACCATAGGTTGTGTGCTCGCTAGAAATCCGACTAATTATTATAAGGAGAGACGTATATATGTGCCACCGATGCTAACCCCGTAAGTCCAAGAATACTTGGCAATTATTTTCATTTGTGAGGACGACTAGGTCGCTCATTCATGCATCATGATCATACACAAAGACATAAATTGTGGGTTAAGGTATAAATCTAAGGTGGGAATTGCCAACAAAAATCATACACTCACTTAAGAATGTTCTAGATCTTCTTTAGACTTCCCTGTTGGCGTGAATTTTTCACCCAACGAGAATTTTCCGTTGTAAGAATTTTTCCCTTTGGAAAGGTGGTTCCAAATCTCCTTATTTAGCCTTTGCCAAAATTTCGAACTCTTGACACTATTCCTTTTAGAGTGTGTCGGTTTTATCCTTGTATCGAATCTATCTATACTAAAGTGTTTGATGGGTTTGGTATACTAACACTTAAGCTTGTCCTGGTTGTTGTTTATTTCAGATGGCTGGTCCGAGCAATCGTACCATGCACATCGATGACCAAAGGCACTATCACTCCACTTGCCTCCACTTGGGGGGATTTCCCGTCTTGCTATGGGAAACCGCGCAACGGTGCGGGTACACCGAGCCACCCCGCTACGTTGGAGTTCCCCATCATGAGTGGAATGTGATGCAATTTGAAGTCACAATCACCATTCCAAGCCCACCTGGAGTGAGGCAAGAAGATTTGGTGGTGACAACACGGTCTCATTCTTTCTTGCCCGGTTGTGAAATGGTGGCACAACAAGCTTTGTTGCAGTTTGGACAGCAGCACCAAATGCAACTTCACCACACTCCTGCAGCCTTGTTTCCACCACTACCCGGGAACGCCATCTTGTGGTGGGACAGCAGGACCACAGTTCATGACCCTACCACTATCGCTTTGATTGACTATGGGAGAGCATCTGCTGATCTCATAGAAATGCTCAATTACCAGAACCGTTCAGTGGCCGTAGCAGCTCAAGCTCTAGCTGATCAAGTGAGGGATTTGGAGCACCAAGTCCATAATCTCAATGAGGAGCTAGTTGAGCAGCACGAGATAGTAGCTCACTTGGAGGACGACATGAATGAAGCTCAGGAAGTGATCGCTCAGTTCCAGAATCCTCCCCCAGCACCTGTACCTCCAGAGCTACCCCTACAGGGTGAGTCAGGATTGGATACCGTTTCGGGCCTGCCGATTGCGCTGAATGATCCTGCCATGTCAGATGGAGAAGGCTCAGTCAACCAGGCAATGGTGGGAATGACGGGTCTGATGACGAGGAGGATCCAGAAGAACTCTACCCCGTTGACTCCGACTAGATCGTGTTTGTAGGCGATGACTTTCTTTTGTGTCCATGAATGTAATCCTTGAACTTATGGTAGACTTTCGTTCTGCTGCAAGGGTGGTGTAAATCACTTCATGAATATTGTATATATGCCGCGAGTATGGAAGAACCATCTATGTATATATACTAATTTCGACTTTGTTGCCACAAGCATGTCCTCAATGTTACATAGAGTAACCGATGTTTTTCGGGTGAGGCATGAATAACAAACTTGTCCAAAACATCATAATCTAGGTCCTATCCAAAATTCAAATCCTTTGGAGTAAGGCAACAAAAGTTATAGTCGAATTACCAAAACCCAGCGACCACCGCAACAATTTGTCACACCCGGATTTACGAAGGAAATCCGAATGCTACTATATGTGTACCCAGGAAGTCTTTACACACATATAGTTTAGAAATGAATATCAAAGAAAGGGAAAACAGTGCTCGATAACATAAACAGAAATAAAGTCATTACATCACAGGCATTACATTATTATCGAGTTTATCAAAGTAGCGGAAGAGTAAGCATCTAAATCCACTGAGCTTCCACAGGGACTCTGACTGGGGGACTGCACTGCCTAGAAGTCCAGAAACTCCTCGGGAAACGCATCCACTGGCGGCTCATCTGAGTACCCATCCGGGATTTTGTTGATATGAAGCAAGTGTAAGTAATCCATCTTACTTAGCAAGCATAACATGATTAAATGAGGCTCAAAAGGCTATGCAAGATTTAAACTGCGGTTAGCATTTTTAGTTGATTACTTTTAGAATTAACCTGAATTACTACAGTTATATGACAACCCAGTTGAAACCCACATTATGGAAACATGTGAAGTATAATTAACGAACAACATCATATTAAACCATTTATCCGGAAAACAAGGAACCGCTCGAAAAGGATCCAGGCCGCTCTTGACCGTGAGCACGGCTGATATATCAGATCATAACACTCTGCAGAGGTTGTACAACTTTACCCACAAGTCACGATTCCCCTTTGTCATAGACAAGTGTACCTCCAAAAACAGGTACGGGGTTTCACTACGAGACCTTTCAAAAGACACCCTAGCAGCTAGTGGCAGTGTGAACCTCTTCTGCTCCCACCAAAAGTAAATATCAGCCCATCCAAGACAAGTGAGGGACCCAAAGGCCCTCCCTGCTCCCACCAAAATAAATGTCAGCCCATCCGAGACAGACCGAGGCCACCGCTCCTGGCCCTCTCCTCCAAGTCAAGCCAGATAGCCACTTAGACAAGCTAGAGCCGTACAATTTACTTAGTCAAGACCAGAACCATTTGATCCTTGTGGTTGTACGGAAAGCCTGGGTGGCCGCTTTAAGAACCGGACCTTAAGGAGAGATACTAGAGCAATCCGCACATGCTCTAGCTCCCTAAACCATGTTGCTAAAAAGCACATTTACATTCATTCCATTGAACCATTAATCAAGATTAATATCATTGCTGAACATTTGCGTTTGAGCAACTAAGCATAACTAACCTAGCTACCCATATGCATAAACCCAAGGTAACAAGGAATATAGGATAAACAAGACTAGTCATTTCTAGGGTTTAACAAATTTAGACACATGCATGAATGAATAACATGATTAATAGGTGAATAGGTATCAAGGATAAATCATGTTACACTTGCCTTACTCAAAATATTGCTGCTGATCTGGGTCTTCAAGTTCTTGATCGTAGCCGGCCTCGAACTGCTCGCACTCTAAACACGCATTCCAATCACCACACATACATCCATCACAAGCCAGCACATGCAAACAAATATAATTCTATTAGAACAGTACACCATACAGCATAAACAGAAGCAAAAAGGATATAAAACTAATCTACGCATTCCTACGATCACAACAACGCGAAAATCACTCTAATCGGATCTAGAACGATTAAACTACGCTAAAAACAAGCTAAGGGTCTAACCTGCGAAAAACCGGGGACCTGAACGTAATTAACTATAGATTACAGGGGTTAGCAAAGGAGTTTCGCAACACTGGGATGGGGATGGCGGGTTTATATGTGTTTTTCTCAGGGACTCTTTAGCAAAAGGGCAAAAGGGTATCTTCTGATTTAATCTGGACCACAGGAAAGAGATCAGACGGCCAAGGAGGTTTCTGCTTCTTCTGTTCGGTCCTTCAGGAGGGGGCGACGGCGTCCGACATTTTTCACGAGCAGAACACGGTGGCGCCTCTGTTCCTCGCCTCCAGGACTCGCCGGAGACAAGGGGGCCGGAGGTACGGTGCTCAGAATCGCGTGCCGTTTGGCCCCAGAGAGGGAGGAGGTCGCCGCGAACCCGTTCCGGTGCTCACCTAGTGCAGTCAGGCAGCAGGGACGGTGTGCTGGAAGGAGGGGTGGTTCTGTTCATCGGGCTACGAGGGAGAGCGGCTGCGGCCTCGGTTCGGGACTGCAGGGCGTCGGCGACTCTTCCTGGGACTCCTACGCAAGTGACTGAGAGGAGAAGGGAGTAAGGGAAAGCTTGGGCAGTGGATTAGAGATGGTCACAGAGGTTTGAACAGAAGGGAGACAGTGGACTTCTCACCTTCTCGGTCTTTGGCGAACACAGAACACAGCGTACGAGACCGGGGATGAGAAATTGGATTGCGGGGAGGCAAAGGAGATTGGGGAGGGAATTACCCAGGGATTTATAGAAGGGAGAGAGGAGCTTGGGCGGCCTCAATTGAAGAGATGGGCAGTTTTGCTGCTGCGGCATGAAGGACATTGAATAGAATTAAAGCTGCAGTTTCAGTTGGGAGAGGAAGGGGAAGGGGAAAGGGAGGAGGCGCTGCTGTCCATGGAGGAGAAGAGAAGGGCAACGATGATGCTTCTGTTCTGGCAAAGAAGGCAGAAGGGGCGAAGGGGAGGGGCGACCGCGGCCAGATGGTTTCCTGCGACTGTTCTGTCTTCTGCCGTGTGTGCGTGAGGGAGAGAAGGGGGCGTGCGTTGGGGAAGGGGAGAGGTGTCGGCCTGGGCTGGGCCCAAGGAGAAAACAAGAGAGGGTGGGTTGAGGGGGTCAGGCTGGGTTGGCTTTGGGCCTAGGTTTTTGGGCCTGCAAGAAAGAAAGAAATGAGGGAGAAAGAGATAACAGGCCGGACAGGTTGGGCTTTGGGTCGACGGTTTTTGAGTCACAAGACAAAAAGAGAAGGAGACTGGGCTGGGTTTGGACTCAGGTCGGACTTGGACTTTGGGTCTTTAGGAGTTTAGGCCCACAGGTATATGAATGGCTTTGACTGTTGAGTCGAGCGATGAAAAGAGAAGGAGGTGGAAAGGTGACGGGCTAGGTTAGGGTTTGGTTTCTGGGCTTTGGGGTTTTAGGACTTAGCACGCAAAAGAACACATTCAATAAAACGATGCATCGGCATGAAATGCACGCAAACAAGTTTCTAAACCTAATTGATTTTAATTTCCAAAAAAGGTTTTTATTTTCGTAAATTTTGTGAATGTTCACACAAAACCTAGCAATTTAATTACTATATTAGAAAGCGAATTTTCAGGGTGTTACAAACCTACCCCCCTTAAAATGAATCTCGTCCTCGAGATTCGGTTGAGCCTTCAAACAACTGTGGATATTCTGCCTTTAAATCTTCTTCTCTTTCCCAAGTTGCCTCATCCACTGAGTGTCGGCTCCACTGCACCTTGCACATCCGTATCACCTTGCTCCTTGTAATTCTTTCTGCCACTTCCAGTATCTTGACGGGATACTCTTTATAAGTAAGATCTTCTTGAACATCGAGTTCCTCCAAAGGTAACTGTTCTTCTGGCACTCGTAAACATTTCTTTAATTGAGACACATGGAACACATCATGTACACCTGATAGTCTGGTTGGCAGTTCCAATTGATAAGCGACCTCACCTTTTCTGTCCAACACCTTGAATGGTCCAATGTACCTCGGTGCTAGTTTTCCCTTGACGTTAAATCTACGAACTCCTCTCATAGGTGACACCTTGAGATATACATAGTCACCAATTTCAAAACTAAGGTCTCGACGTCTGACATCCGCATAACTCTTCTGTCTGGATTGTGCTACCTTCAAATTCTGCCTGATTGTCTGCACCTGTCTTTTAGCCTCTTTAAGAATTTCAGGTCCAAACACTTGGCATTCTCCCGTTTGATTCCAGAACAAGGGTGTCCTGCATTTTCTTCCATATAGTGCCTCAAACGGTGCCATTTGTAGACTTTTCTAAAAACTGTTGTTATACAAGAATTCTACATATGGCAAACTCCTATCCCATCTTGTCCCGTACTGTAAAGCACAAGCCCTCAACATATCTTCCAATATTTGATTCGTCCTTTCAGTTTGCCCATCAGTCTGTGGATGATTTTGCCCATCAGTCTGTGGATGATAAGCCGAACTGAAGTTCAGTTTTGTATCCATTGACTCGTGAAGTTTATGCTAGAACTGTGATGTAAACTGTGATCCTCGATCTGACACTATCTTCTTTGGGACTCCATGCAAGAATACTATTCGTTCCATGTATAGCTCTGCTAACTTTGCACCTGAGTAGGTGGTCTTTACTGGAGCAAAATGAGCCACCTTGGTTAGTCGGTCCACAATTACCCATATAGAATCAAAACCTCTCTGAGTTCGGGGCAAACCGACTATAAAGTCCATTCCGACCTCTTCCCATTTCCATTCTGGTATCTTCAAGGGTTGGAGTAAACCGGCAGGTCTCTGATGTTCCGCTTTAACCCTTTGACACGTGTCACATAGAGCGACGTATGTTGCAACATCTCTCTTAAGTCCATACCACCAGTATCTCTCTTTAATATCCAAATACATTTTTGTACTTTCCGGGTGTATGGAGTAAGCTGAATCATGTGCTTCCCTTAGAATAGCATCTCTTATATGCTTCAGATTAGGCACATATATTCTTTTACCAAACCACACAGTTCCTTGCTTGTCCATGGTAAATCCTGGTGCTTTTCCCTGAATGATCAAAGCTATGTTCTCTTGAATCTTCTTATCTTCTTGTTGCCCTTCTTTAATCTCCTTTTCTAGTGTTGGTTCAATTTCCATCTCCACCGTACTAGCGGCAAATCCCAGATTCAATCGTTCAAATTCTTTACCGAGTTCTTTTGGTAACTGGGTAATTCTATTTGCATGACTTTTTCTGCTTAGAGCATCTGCCACTACATTCGCCTTTCCTGGATGATAGTGAATCTCCAGGTCATAATCTTTGATTAATTCCAACCATCGGCGTTGCCTCAAATTCAAGTCTGACTGTGTGAACACATACTTCAGACTCTTGTGGTCAGTGTAGATATCACACTTATGGCCAATCAGATAGTGTCTCCATATCTTTAGTGCGTGCACCACTGCTGCAAGTTCAAAATCATGAGTCGGATAATTTAACTCATGCTTCCTTAACTATCTGGAGGTATATGCTACCACTTTTCCTTCTTGTATAAGTACACATCCCAAACCTTGGCGAGATGTGTCACAATATATAGAGAAACTCTTGGTTATGTCTGGCAATACCAATATCGGGGCAGTGGTTAATCTTTTCTTGAGCTCCTTAAAACTGGCTTGACATTTTTCTGACCACACGAACTTCGCATTCTTCTGTAGCAAGGACGTCATAGGTTTAGCAATTTTGGAGAACCCTTCAATGAATCGTCGGTAATATCCAGGCATTCCAAGGAAACTCCAAATCTCACTCACATATTTTTGGTGGATTCCAACTCAACACATCCTTAAACATCTTTGGGTCGACTGCCACTCCTCCATTGGATATTAGTATTACTGTTATTCAACCATCCAAGATAACAATAATCTGATTCTTGACAAAGGTATAGAAATGATAGATGTGCAGAACAAAAACCCACCCAACTATTTACACACTTTAACTTAAACCTATAACTAGATGCTTGTGAGTATAGAACCCACATTCATCACAATCATTACAAAAAGCCAACTCATGCATTAATCATAATGACAATTTATTCAAATCACCCAAGAGCACTGTTCACACATGAGAAACTTAAAACAAACACAAAACGCATCTAAGTCGTTTATTACAGCTCATGGGACAAATCTAAAGATCCTTACCTATGGTGTTACGGGCCTATCTCATAAGAGAAACCAACGGAGAGAATCAAATTTTTGCAATGGTTAAGGTTAGAAGAATAAGCAAGATTTTTAATAAATTAATGACAAGGCCAAAACAAGGATCAAATGAAATAAACAAAATGAGGTATGTATAATCAATAAATAGAATAAGCAAGGGTAAATCAAAATGAAATAAGCAAGGAGTTTAAAGCACAAACTCTAAACGACCATTCTACTCTAGGCTGCGCATCCTACAGTCAGCACTGCTTTGATACCACTCTGTCACACCCGGATTTACGAAGGAAATCCGAATGCTACTATATGTGTACCCAGGAAGTCTTTACACACATATAGCTCAGAAATGAATATCAAAGAAAGGAAAACAGTGCTCGATAACATAAACAGAAATAAAGTCATTACATCACAGGCATTACATTATTATCGAGTTTATCAAAGTAGCGGAAGAGTAAGCATCTAAATCCACTGAGCTTCCACAGGGACTCTGACTGGGGGACTGCACTGCCTAGAAGTCCAGAAACTCCTCGGGAAACGCATCCACTGGCGGCTCATCTGAGTACCCATCCGGGATTTTGTTGATATGAAGCAAGTGTAAGTAATCCATCTTACTTAGCAAGCATAACATGATTAAATGAGGCTCAAAAGGCTATGCAAGGTTTAAACTGCAGTTAGCATTTTTAGTTGATTACTTTTAGAATTAACCTGAATTACTACAGTTATATGACAACCCCAGTTGAAACCCACATTATGGAAACATGTGAAATATAATTAACGAACAACATCATATTAAACCATTTATCCGGAAAACAAGGAACCGCTCGAAAAGGATCCAGGCCGCTCTTGACCGTGAGCACGGCTGATATATCAGATCATAACACTCTGCAGAGGTTGTACAACTTTACCCACAAGTCGCGATTCCCCTTTGTCATAGACAAGTGTACCTCCAAAAACAGGTACGGGGTTTCACTACGAGACCTTTCAAAAGACACCCTAGCAGCTAGTGGTAGTGTGAACCTCTTCTGCTCCCACCAAAAGTAAATATCAGCCCATCCGAGACAAGTGAGGGACCCAAAGGCCCTCCCTGCTCCCACCAAAATAAATGTCAGCCCATCCGAGACAGACCGAGGCCACCGCTCCTGGCCCTCTCCTCCGAGTCAAGCCAGATAGCCACTTAGACAAGCTAGAGCCGTACAATTTACTTAGTCAAGACCAGAACCATTTGATCCTTGTGGTTGTACGGAAAGCCTGGGTGGCCGCTTTAAGAACCGGACCTTAAGGAGAGACACTAGAGCAATCCGCACATGCTCTAGCTCCCTAAACCATGTTGCTAAAAAGCACATTTACATTCATTCCATTGAACCATTAATCAAGATTAATATCATTGCCGAACATTTGCGTTTGAGCAACTAAGCATAACTAACCTAGCTACCCATATGCATAAACCCAAGGTAACAAGGAATATAGGATAAACAAGACTAGTCATTTCTAGGGTTTAACAAATTTAGACACATGCATGAATGAATAACATGATTAATAGGTGAATAGGTATCAAGGATAAATCATGTTACACTTGCCTTACTCAAAATATTGCTGCTGATCTGGGTCTTCAAGTTC
>CM014274.1:75044385-75074388 GCA_004135705.1 Alloteropsis semialata
CAGCCTCACAGCCGCCGGGCACCTCGCTGGCAACCACAGCTAGCCCTAAACCAACCACCCCAAGCCCCTCCCCATCCCATGACGTAGATGCCCTGGATCTGCTCTACTACTCTAGCCCGGAATCCCCGGCTAGTATCACGGAGCGGAGCTGCCCGACCCATGAGCTGTGTGATGGAGACAAGACCAAGGAGACCGCGGTGGACCCCGGGAGGAGAGGTAAAGGAAAGCTCACGGCGGAGCACCCATTGCGCTCTGTCATGGTAAAGCCCCCGCACCACCGTGTCTCCTACAAGGAAGCTCTGACAAGACCCAATACTTTCAAGCCCAAGGTGAAGCTAGGAATCTAGGGATATCAATGGCAAGAGAAACATGATAAGCGGAGGAGTGCCAAGACGCCGTCTGTGTGGTCACGTCTGGGTGCTCGCAGGAGCATTCATGACCGGCTGGGACCTCGACCTGCCTTCAATGCTGGTGAGCGCTCCCAACAACCACAGAGCAATCGCCTTCTTGCCCTTCTGAAGACCAAAGCGAAGGGACGCTGCTACAACTGTCTAGCTCCAGACCATCGCATTGCGCAGTGCCGAGACCCCCCGAGGTGCATCCTTTGCTCTCGCTCGGGACACAAGGCACGCAATTGCCATTCCCCATCTAGAGCGGCTGCGGCGGCCCTCCAGAAGGAAGCACCGGCGGCCGTTGAGGAGAAGAAGGCGACGGTGGAGCGGATGAACTTGGAAGACTACATCCCCAGCGAGCCGGACCATCGCCCTGCGCGGGTGGTTGCCTGCGCGATGCGCACCCTGACTATGCGCGACGAGGAGTGCGAGAGGGGGCTGCATAGCCTGGTGGCGGTTCAGCTGGACGCGCGGGTGCCACTCACCGCCGGCAACGTGCTCCGTGAGGCTCTACAACAGCTTCGCCTTCCGGAGTATGAGCTGCGGGTTCCGCATCTCGGCGACGCCACCTTCCTGCTTCGCTTCGGGAGGCCAGACCTGCGCAACAGCGCGCTCGCGATGGGGGGCCTTCGCCTCTGCAACACGGGGCTTCACCTCATGCCCTGGAACAGGCAGGTCTCGGCCGTCGTCGGTGAACTCAGGTACCGTGCTCCTTGAGGGGGTCCCAAGCCATGCATGGCAAGTCAATGCTGTGTCTCAGCTCTTCAGCCCCCCATCTTTCGTTGACATGGTGGATAGTGAGATTGAGAAGGAAGAGGAGAGGTCCTGTTTCAACCTGCGGATTTGGACGGACAGCCCGAGCAATATTGCAAAGGTTGCCACCATGAAGATCTTGCAGCCCATCCCTCTGCCCGAGAACTATTTTGAGCGACTTGGTAATATGGAGCTATCAGAGATGCATAATTGAAAGTGCATCTAGGCCTCCAATGAGTTTTGGTGATAGTGGCAATTACAATTTGGGATTTGATGCTTGTAATAAGGTATATGTAGGAATAAAAGAAAAGAAGGTATTATGGATATCAAAGGATGGCCTCCAATTATTTATGTGTGGTGGATGAGCTCATTGAAGATTTATATTGATCTTCGGTTTGAATTTGAGTATAGGAAACATCGTATTATCAAGGGGGACGTGCTTGATGGATCAAAAGTGCTAAATGAGATGCTAACCACCCATGAGAGTCACTAACTTGTCACTCAATCTTTTGCTTCAGCTTGCTGCGTAGAGGCAGGCCGGATCTTCCGACCCTATGGTTGGAACTTCCGGCCGGCACCGGAACTTCTGCCCTGGAAGTTCCGGTAGCCTCTAGGAGAGGCCAGAAGTTTCGGACAGTAGTGTCGGAAGTTCCGGCAGGGTGTTTCGTCGTGTTGTTTCTTAGTTCAAAATCATGCCTGGTCGGAAGTTCCGGCCCTATGTCAGAAGTTCTGGCCCTATGTCAGAAGTTCCGGCAAGTGTCTGGGCAGTGCATAACGACTAGTTTTTGGGACTTGGGTATAAATACCCCCTCAGCCCCCCATTCATTACTGCTGACCTAACTTGAAACAAACCCCTCTTGAGCATTAAATCCACTCTCCCAACTCCCTCTAGAGCCAATCCTTGCAAAGGTTTGAGTAGGGCATTGGGTGTGAGTAATTCTTGAGGTGTGTGACCAAAGCTTTGAGTGAGTTCATCCCTTGTTCATCTCAAGAAGCACTTGAAGCAAGTTTGATTCGTCGATTCGCATTTGTTACTCTTGGAGCTGTGCTCCTAGACGGTTAGGCGTCGCCGACAACTCTCAAACTTGGTGTGGTTGAGTGCCAAAAGTTTGTAATCTTCATCCCTTCGTGGGAACAATAGTAAGAATTTCAATTCGACCTTTGTGGTTGAATGAAGGAGGCTGTTGACACCAGAATTTGACTTGGTTGGTATAAAAGGGATACTGTGTTAGAAAGAGCTAAAGAAGCCTAGACTGAGGCTGAGTCCGGTTCTGATTTGGAAGTTTCCGATTCCGATCGAAAATCGGCCGATGGAGTCCTGATCGGATACATGGGTGAGAAGGCTGGAGCGTGTACGACTTTGAAGGAAGGGGTGCATCTAGAAGCTTCTTCGTGGCCTGATTGTGCGGCAATTGTAACACTTTTGGTAGTTTTAGATTAGTTTGCTTTAAATAAATTAGAGATATTATCGTAGCCGACAAGGATTAGCTGGATTTCCAGGGTATAAATATAAACCTTGCGCCATTGTAAAGAACATTCACACAACCATCACTACAAACACAACTTTCGGCCCTCGTGCCAACAACCCTTTTTGTCAAGTTCTTCAGCAAACATGGCTGCATCATCTTAACCTCCGGTTTGTCTATAAGTGCAACATCTATCGAGTTATTTTAGGCTTTAGATTGAGGCGTATCGCCCTTCTTCGTCTATATAATTTACCATTTTATCGAGTTGTTCTAGGCTTTAGATTGAAGCGTATCGCTCTTCTTTGTTTAGATCGCTCACACCCTTTACCGTATCTTGATGATTTTATTTTATCGGCTTACATATGCTTAGAGACCTATTCATTTTACCGTGTTTTAAGCTTTATAATAGATCTGTTCATACTGTCTATATAGCTAATTTAGATTTAGTTATCAAGTTACAAATAAATCTGGTTTATATAAGTTCTTTGATATATATATTGATCTATCGGAGTAAATAAGCTAAATCGGTGCCCTGCTAGCAACGCTGTCTCGAAATCGATCCGATTGTTAGTGACATGAGATTCAGTTTATTTAATGCCTTTTGAAAGATGTATAGTAAAGAACGAGTTTAATTTAGATTTATCTCCGATTCGGCTTTTCATAGTCGATGGTTTATTTTTATATATTTCATATCATCTGAATCGGACTCAAGGCTGATGGTTCATGCTTGCATCGGACTTCTCTCCACGTTGATCTGATTGCTGGAACGAATCGGGGCTTTGGCCGATGAGTTTCTTATTGTTTACTGATTAAATTCTACCTTGTCAATTTCAGGTCAAATTGACTGGCATGCCACAAACCTCAAGATTTTGGACCTGCACTGAAGTTCAAGCAAATCTTCCAGGCCACAGTGTTAATTTCCTAATGTCAATGCCTGACTTTTTGGACGTCAACAGAGGCAAGGGGTTAGATTTGACCCGGCTCTAAGTGAGCACCTCAACGGAGACGTAGCTCCTAAGTGGAGTGAACTTCGGTGAACAAATCCTTGTCTCTTGATCTTGTTGTTGTTCTTCACGTTCATATTGTTCTTGAGCTTAAATTTACCCGATCTATCTTTATTGACGGTCCATAGACGCACCAATTGTGAACTGCAAGCGCACAGATCATCGTAGCTTTTCCCTTAAGAGTATTCATCCAAGGTTTACCAATCTGTGGATCGACAATGAACTACCTTGGGTTTCCCATCTAATCTAACGGATCTAATCCTAGCATTAGGCATAGATTGCATATGAGGTTAAACATGTGTGTGAAGTTGATGAATGTAATGAATGGATCATAACCCCATGACACGAGGTAACACGACCAAGGGTAGCATGAGCCTACCGTCTTCTAGTTGCAACTCCGGCCAAAATAGTAACCAATCTAATCTCGTACCATGATAAAGAGTCGTCTACTCAACATTACATGTTTGTTCGGCCTTTTCCCTCCCGCATGCTGTCACCACACGAGGATAATCACGCCGACATTCCGTGCACTACTAAGATGTATCCGCAGGGCATAGACTAATCACCATGATTAGATCTATTCCTACTAAGAACATATGCTAGCTAGACATATGAGAGAAAGCATGCATCTTAGGAGATCAAAGTAAACGAGACAAGTAGATTGATATCACCATCGAATGTACATATGCCTTGATGAGTTCAAGGCATGGCTCCAGAACTCCGCCATGGCTTCACCACGCAGGGCCAACCATGGCGGCTAGGGCATGGCCTAAGCCATCTCCTAGGCAACCTCGAGGACTTGCGGCGGCTATCGGCTTCCTTCAGTGTGTGTCCCTTCTTGCGTCGACTTCTGGTGGATTGATGTGCGTGGCTCCTGGCATCGGGGCTATAAACAGTCCAAGGAAACCCTAGCTCGAAGGGGAGGTCGAGGTGGAGCAGAAACAACCCAGGCCGGCCGGCCCAGGACTTTTTTGTGGCCCCTCGGCCCCATCTTTCGCGTGCAAGCTTCTAGATCCTCCAGGAATTGATTTGCCAATGCATGTGGGTATTTGACGTCGGTTGCTTCGGGATAAGATCGGGTCTTGATGTCTTTCCATATGTCTGCCTGATTCGCCTTGATCCCGAAGTCATCCGACCTTCTCTTCAAGTCTTTGCCCTTCCTCATTCTTGGAGGTTGGTTCACCATAGATGAGAGCGAATGAAATTCGGGTCACATGGCCTTCATTCCTCCGTGCTACGCATGATCTCGGTCTTTGTCCAAAAATGCTCATTTATAGCTCAAAAACCTGTGTAAACCAAAATCCTCCAAAAATACATGCATATGCAAAAACGGGGTTATTTCAAGTGCCAAGTGGCGGGTTAGTATATGAATTAGTCCCAAAACACCACTTAAATAGTACTAAAAGTGTGTCGCTAACGAGCGTCAACAATCCCCCTATGCTTAAACCTTGCTCGTTCTCGAGTAAGTCCAAGATCTTTGCTTAACAAGGAAATCAGCATTGCCCTTCAATGTTTTCCCTGCACTTAGTCATACACAACAAGACACATTGCTCTCAAGTGTTTAGCATTTAAAGTTCAAGTTGTGACCAGCTTCTTTTCATTATGGAAGATAGACTAGCAATAAAGAACAAGCCATAATAATAATAAATGCAATGCTCTTGAACTTAAGTGAACTTTAGACCTTTACCTTATTCTATTGTGAAGAGTTTTCAAAAAGATGCATATCCGTCATAAGTGAGATTCTCTTGCAAAAGCTTATGGAAACACTCATCTCATCAAGTCGCTCAAGCCTATACTAAATTTTTTTCAACCTATTCTACTCACATATGAAAGTGGAAGGCTTATGTGGAGCTTGATAGGTAAAAACAATCATAGCAAAACATTATATCTCAAATATTGTCAAACTAAGAGAGAGATCTATTGAAATTACCTAGACTAGTCAAAAAGACCATGGAGAATAAATGTTGGAAAGGGAGAAGGATGGAACACACACATTTAGATAGGTGTACATGTGCAAATGGCAAGTGGATGATCCTGAGGCACAAATGAAGTCCTCGTTATCAGATTGCATATGGTTGGAGAATTGAGTATGAAATTGTCTTGAAAGCACTTGAAATTTGATGAAGCTAAAAGAACTAAGGAGCATTATTTCTCTTTTTTTCTTTCTTTCTTTCATTTTCTTTCTTTCTTTCATTTTTTCCTTTCATTTTTGTTTCTTTTCTTTCTTTTTCCCCTTTTTATTTTCTTTTTCTTTCTTTTTGCTCCTTAGAACCTTTGGCAACATAGTACTTACTCAGCATCCTCCTCCCATGCTTAAACGATTGCTCGTCCTTGAGCATAGAAGTGAGGGTTGATAATTGCTGAAGTAAGTACACAAAGTCCATCTTGATCTTCCACAAAAATACTTGAATCTTCAGGGAGTTTCTTCGATGTCTTCCAAATTGATGTTCTCTAAATTAAGCTCTTGATTCTTGTGGATTTTCGTCGAGAAAATGATCCATACTCAATTGTGGGTTGTGGTCATGGAGGTAATCACAAAAAGATATTTAGGTTCAGGGTGGATATCCAGCGAAGTTTCCGGTGTAGAAACTCACAATGCATGAATAGAAAGGCTAGCAAAAGGAAGATACACAAAAACGGAATGGTCACCTTCTTAGTCTCGAACCATAGAAATCAATCTTAATCCAACTCATCAAATATAAGTTTGCAAATCTAAGGGTTTCGTCATGAAAGATCATGTATTCAAAATATTGCACGTGATGAGCACAAAGTGATGGTGATCATTTTTTATTGAAAACAAAAATAAAACTAGGTTGTCCTCCTAGTAGCCATGTTATTAACAAGAGAGATATACAAAAATTTCTAACCTATGGTCGATGGTATACATATATACAAGCATTAAGAAGTAGATAAACAAAGAGGAGGTTGACGAAGAGTTACCGTCCTTTTCAATGCTTGTAGTGGAGTGCAGCGCAACTTCCCCCATGCTTAAGCATTGTGTTTAGCATGAAAGAAGAATCTTGAGTATCTTGTGGTGAACACGATCATTGTACTCCATATGACCTTTTCCTTTTTGTCCAAGAAGCCCTCCCTATGCTTAGCATGTTGCTAGGCGTGGAAAAAGATGGTGAACCGTCATGTGATTCTTGAAGTCCTTCCGCCATGTGTTTGGAGATTATCTTTTATGCTTCTTCTCCTTTGTTCCCTTAATTTTCCTTCAACCTCTTCTTGTCATCAAGCCATGGTCCCAATTATTCTTCGCACCGTTATCACCTCCCTGCTTGTTGCCTTCGTTGGTGCCCCATCTTCCATGAATTTTTCCTCTAAGCCCAGAACAAAACATGTACTGAATCCTGGCTCCATTGCAAAGTGCACAAGTTTCTCTTTCCAACGAGTCATCATTTTCCTAAAATGGATTCCGAACAAAAGAGTTATGCCTTTATTAGTCCAGCATTGCAATCTGTCCTGAGCTGATTTCAGAATGCGCAGCGCCCAATGTTTTTGTTGTATCTCCTTGTATGGGTCTTTGAATTCATTGATCTTGGATGCGTTAGAACGAGAATTTGTTGGAGCTTCTGAATATCAACTTTTTGTTCCTTGTACATCTCTGAGCATGTGCAGATTTTTTATGGAAACAGCAGCGTCCCTTTCAATCTTCGGAGATGTCAACGGTCTGGGTTGTAACTTTGATCACGAATTCATGGGATTCCTTCTTCATGCCTGCAAAACACTTGAGATGCACAAACTACTCCTGGGGTGACGGTCGGGAGTACAAGTAAATGCCAACAACCAATGACATCTCTAAGACCTTAACTTGTGGCATAATTAACCTAGTAAAAGAGAAAAATAAAAACCTAATGGGTGTGCGTGTGTGCAAAGTGAGCATGCAAATGAGAGGAAGGAATATAAACAAAGACAATGTTTACACCTAGTTCTAAACACCATGTTTACAACTAGATTGCCGAATTTCTCCATAGTCATAAAGATTTGTTAACCAAGGTTAAAACACATGTCTACCCCAAGGTCAATAATTCCTTATAGTGTAAGAAAAATAAAGCGCATTGCAAAGCTTACAAACCAACCGATGCAATGCAAATGCTAGCAATGCTCCCAAAACTAAATGATGATGGTCCACAATCATGTCTAAATACCATGTTTACACAAGACCGTAAAGGGAAAATGCCCGATCAAAGCATGGATATGGATATGAAAGCATTCATTATGAAGTTTTGTGAAAGAGCCAAGCTACCAAATGCATGATGGAACGACGGAATGGATGCAAAATGCAAATGCAAAGAGTTAGCAAAAACAAGAGTTAGCAAGGTTCAAAAGGTCTTTCAATGTTGTTCTACAATCAATTTATTCAAAAAGTAATTGCTTAGAGTGACAAAGCTTGGCCAACCACCTCATAAGAAGTGAAGCATTGCCGACAAGAAAATCATTCATCGAAAAGAACCGAACAACCTAGCTAACGAGGTTTAGGGGAAGGTTCATGCATATCCTATATTTTTGGCTTAAAACAAGAATTTTGAAGAGAGAAGTCAAGTTTAGAAAATCTACCTAAGGTGGCTGAAAACAAAAAGAAAAACAAAGGTTGTTTCATTTGGTGGAAAACAAAACCTATGGTTTTAGAATGGCTATAGGTATGAGAGATTTTCCTAAGACTTTAGGATCTCGTGGGAGGGCTAGTCAAAGTTTTCAGTTAGAACAAGGAATAGAGATAGACTTGGCTAATATGAATGGTAAGGCAAGCAAATCAACACAAGTCAATCCTACTCTTGTTGGCGTCAGTTTTTGGCGGGGGTGATAGGAAGACTTAGGTGGGTTTAACAAAAAGTTAGGTCAAAACAAAACATGCAATGCAATGCAAAGGTGAGAACAACATGGCATGAAGTGGAACATGAGATGGATAAACACAATGAAATGACATGATGTAGTGGTCTAAAATCAAAACAAAAGTTAACCTAAGTCAACTAGCCACAAGTTTAGAATCAAAGGGTGGTGTCATACCTCATATTTCTCTCTAAAAAGACACAAAGAAAAAGACTCTAAACACTAATAGGCACACAAAAGGGTCTACAAGTTTTCCAAGATCAAATAACAAAGTGCTCTCTCAATAACATTTCTATCATACAACATAAAGTTGTGGCATTTATTAGAGCAATGGTATAATGTTACTTGATGTTTCGATTAAAAAGCACAATATAGACCGCATTATTATATAGATAATAAACAAAAGACCGGGTTGCCTCCCGCAAAGCGCTTCATTTAAAGTCATAGAGCTAGACTTCTCACGTACCTTCTCATTGTTGTGAAGCCATGGTCCTTCGTGCGAGAATTCGAAGTATCCATGCAGCTTGATGTTGCCCTTTTTGTAATCCATCGTGATTTACTTCTAACATCTTCATGAATTGGATGTAGCCGGCTTGTGTCTTCATATGCCAATGTTCTCAAGGATCTTTATTTTGTTCTAAGCTTCTGAACTTGATTATGTACGCTTGATGAAAGCATTGCCCAAGCTCCTCTTCATTGTTGTCATCGTTATCTCCTCTACCTTGTTCTCATCAAGTCGCTCCCGCCTTTTCTTTGTGGATTTTCCCCTGTGTACAGAACAGAACATATACCGAAGTATAGATCTATTAAAAAGTTTGTGAAATTACCTTTCCAACGAGTGGTCATTCATCTTAAACGGAGTCCAAGCGAGAGAGTTATGCTCAATTTACTTTAGCACTGCGTGCTGTCCAGAAAATTTCAGAATGCACGGCCTTCGATGTTTTGACCATAACTGCTTGTAGGAATCTCCGATTGACTTGATTCTTATTTCGTTGGAACCAAAACTTCATGCGGCTTTTAAATATTCAAAAATATTCTGCTATTTTCTTTAGAGGTTGTGCAGACTTTTGATGCAAACAGTAACTTCTTGCGAATTGATCCTGAGATGTCGATGATCTTGATTTTGTGGTCTTTGGAGCGTCGTGTTGTGCATCCTTAGGATTCGAGGTCATCACCATTGATTCACTTGCGAGTAGCATGGTTTCAATGATGAGTCTTCTCCATAATTCTTGCTTTACCCAAGGTGCCGGGATCATGGGTGGCTTTTGCTCTTTATGTTGATGATTTGAGCGGTTTCCTTCGTTGGTCCATCACTCAATTAGAAGCTTATTGAGCATCCTACTGGAGAAGATTGGTAGCATCATGGTGCTTCTGATCTTGTTGCCTCCAGTCTTGATCAACTTCAAATCATCAACTTTTATGCTCAAGGCCCTCCAATCTTCCCTTGACATCATCATCACTTTCTCGGTTGTTTGCTGCTGCCTCTTCTTCATTGAATTCCTCTTCACCCAGTGCAGAACATGTACCATACTTCTACCCCATTGAGATGCACATCAAATTCCCTTTCCAATGAGTACTCATTCACTTCAAATAGACTCTGGATGAAAGAGTTATGCTTATTTTACTCCGGCACTACGTCCTATCCCGAGCAGATTTCAGAACGCGTAGTGTTGAAAGATTTTACCATAACTCCTTGCACCGATTTCCAAAATTTATGATTCTTGATGTGTTGGAAAGAAGACTTGATGGAGCTTCATGTTTTCTAATTTTTCTCCATGGTACCTCTCTGATCATGGGCGAAAAACTGGTCTCAACAGCAACCTTCCAGAGATGTTGATGATCGGATCTTCGGGGCATGATTCATCTCCTATAGCTTGAGCAAACAATTCTCCAAGAAACATTAGTCTTAAAAATTAATTGACATAGCGGCATACCTTGTTCATTTTCACTTGTTTTGAGTGTGAACTCGATAGCAGATGATGGGCCACTAACAAAAGTTAGCACCTACCACTAAAGAGCGGATCTTGATGTAATTATCAATCTTGTTTGAGCGAGATCGGACTTGCTAAAGTCCGGATGTTGAGAACTTCTCGATCGCTTTGTGTCTAGGGTTTTACCTGCATTCATGGACACAAACAAGAAACGTAGGATATATGCAATAATAAAATTAGGGTTAGTCCGAAAAAATTAGATAGATCTCCCTAGGGTCCGATTTGCCGATCCCCGGCAGCGGCGCCAGAAAAGCTTGTTGACGGTCCATAGACGCGCCAATTGTGAACCGCAAGCGCACTGATCATCGTAGCTTTTCCCTTAGAGTATTCATCTAAGGCTTATCAATCCGTGAATGGACAATGAACAACCTAGGGTTTCCCATCTAATCTAACGGATCTAATCCTAGCATTAGGCATAGATTGCATATGAGGTTAAACATGTGTGTGAAGTTGATGAATGTAATGAATGGATCACAACCCCACGACACGAGGTAACACAACCAAGGGTAGCACAAGCCTACCGTCTTCTAGTTGCAACTCTGGCCAAAACGGTAACCAATCTAATCTCGTACCATGATAAAGAGTCGTCTACATAACATTACACGTTTATTCGGCCTTTTCCCTCCCGCATGCTGTCACCACACGAGGATAATCACGCCGACTTCCCGTGCACTACTAAGATGTATCCGCAGGGCTTAGATTAATCAACACAATTAGATCTATTCCTGCTAAGAACATATGCTAGCTAGACATATGAGAGAAAGCATGCATCTTAGAAGATCAAAGTAAATGAGACAAGTAGATTGATATCACCATCGAATGTACATATGCCTTGATGAGTTCAAGGCATGGCTCCGGAACTCCACCATGGCTTCACCACGCAGGGCCAACCATGGCGGCTAGGGCATGGCCTAAGCCATCTCCTAGGCAACCTCGAGGACTTGCGGTGGCTATCGGCTTCTTTCGGTGTGTGTCCCTCCTTGCGTCGACTTCTGGTGGATTGATGTTCGTGGCTCCTGGCATCGGGGCTATAAATAGTCCGAGGAAACCCTAGCTCGAAGGGGAGGTCGAGATGGTGCAGAAACAACCCAGGCCGGCTGGCCTGGGCCCCTCTGGGCCGACTGGCCCAGGGCTTTTTTGTGGCCTCTCGGCCCCATCTTTCGCGTGCAAGCTTCTAGATCGTCCAGGAATTGATTTGTTAATGCATGTGAGTATTTGACGTCGGTTGCTTCGGGATAAGATCGGGTCTTGATGTCTTTCCATATGTCTGCCTGATTCACCTTGATCCCGAAGTCATCCGACCTTCTCTTCAAGTTTTTGCCCTTCCTCATTCTTGGAGGTTGGTTCACCATAGATGAGAGCGAACGAAATCCGGGTCACATGGCCTTCATTCCTCCGCACTACGCATGATCTCGGTCTTTGTCCAAAAGTGCTCATTTATAGCTCAAAAACCTGCGTAAACCAAAATCCTCCAAAAATACATGCATATGCAAAAATGGGGTTATTTCAAGTGCCAAATGGCGGGTTAGTATATGAATTAGTCCCAAAACACCACTTAAATAGCACTAAAGTGTGTCGCTAACGAGCGTCAACAATCTTGTTATAAGTTTCCGCTGCTAGAGATCATAGTTTGAAGCTTTCTTATATTTGTGGTGAACTTTCTATTCATATAGATTCTGCAGATACTTGCTTATTTTTGAATCTCGAATTTGTTTATCTCATTGAGCCAGAAGTTCTAACCCAGTGCCGGAAGATCCGGACCCCGAAACTTCCGACACTGCGCCAGAACATCTGGCCCATCTAATATTTGTGTGTCAAGTTTGTAGATTTTTTTAAACAGGCCTATTCACCCCCCTCTAGGCCTAGTGTCAGTCCTTTCAATTGGTATGAGATCCTAATCTCTTGATTTAGGCTTAGCCGCTAAGGGAAAACACTATAATCGGTAAAGAGGATGTAGTTGTTTTCACCGGGACTTCCGTTGTCGATGGCTCTAATGCTACCGCTGCTCAACTCATGAAGGGTGGCCGTACAAGTCATCCCCCAACTCCATATGACTCAAGCTCAAGTGATGATGATTTTGATGTGAGCGATGTTGAGGGTGACTTCAATGATGAAGAAAAGAAGAAGAAAAGAAAGAAGAAGCTAAAAAAGAAGATTAATGAGTAAGCCGAGAAGAGGGCTCAAAAGCTTCTCAAGAAAAATATCAAAGAGGAAAGGGAGAAGAATCATCTTGCCGGGCTTCATGCGGTGTCTCATTCATATGGGGCTCCTCCACAAAATACTTCCTCACTTTCATTTTCTCCAGTTCCAATGGGCAAAGCCCCTCACTTTAATGGGAGTGACTATGCCCGTTGGAGTGATGATATGAAAATACATCTTTATGGTCTTAATCCCGCTCTTTGGACGGTTGTGGTTGTAGGTGTGAATCAGCCTGATGATGATGAAGCTATCACTCCGAAACTAGAGCATGATATATTCCGGAATGCCCAAGCCGTTCGGGTCATTAGAAGCTCTCTTTGCACCTATGAGTACAACAAGATTAGAGGAATTGAAAGTGCCAAAAAAATTTAGGAGATACTCCGGTTGTCTCATGAAGGTTCTGATGAAGTCAAGGAAGGGAAGATGGATCTACTCCAAGGAGAATTGGAGTCATTTATCATGAAGAAAGATAAAACCCTTCGACAAATGTATGATAGGCTCAAGCTACTTGTGACCAAAATTAGATATCTTAGAAGCAAAGATTGAGAAGATAGCAAGGTCATAAAGAAGATGCTTAGAGCTTATTCTCCCAAGAATCACATGTTAGCAACGATCATTAGAGAAAAGGAGAACTACAAGAAGATGAAGTCTATCCAACTACTCAATGAGTTGGAATATCATGAGATGAATGACTTGGATATCACCAAGTCAATTGGGCAAGATGAGGTCAAGGCTATCGCTCTCAATGCTGAACCTAGCAAGAAAGTTGAATCAATCGAGAAGCCATCAAAGTCAAAGGAGAAGGTTGATTCAAGCGAAGATAAAAGCACCGATGAGGAAATTGCCATGATGGTCAAAACTTCAAGAGGTTCATGAAGAGAAGAAGTGACAAGAAAAAGAACAATTCAAGAAGATGCTATGCTTGCAAAAAAGTAGGTCACTTCATTACCGAGTGTCCGGATAAGAAAAATGATGATGATGAAGACAACAAGGAAGAGAAGAAGTCCAAGGACAAAGAGAAGAGGTACAAGGAGAAAAGCAAGGAGTACAAGAAGAAAAATGGCCATGCTCATATTGGTGAAGGATGGGATTCGAGTGATGAGCCCGATGATGAAGGTGTGGCATCCATTACCATGCATGAAGCTTCATCAACATCAAGACTCTTCAACAACCTCTCTGATGATGAAGATGATTACCCCATGTGCTTCATGGCCAAGGGGACTAAGGTATCAATCTATTCCAATCCTCCATCATCTCCCATCTCTACATCTAGTGAAATAGAAAATGACCTAGATGAGGAGGAAGAAGCCGAAAACAAAGCAAACATGATAAAGAAGTTTGGTAAAAAGGGCTATAAACAAATTAAAAAGCTTATGAAGAAATTAGAGAAAAAGAAAGAGGCACTTAGAGAACAAGAAGAATTGCTCATCCTTGAGAAGGAGAGAAATCTTGTTCTAGAAGAGTCTCTAGTTGAGGAAAAGGTGAAGGTTGAAAAATTGGCAATGAACTTGTCTCTTGCCAATGATTCATGTGAGAGGATGTCAAAGAAACATACTTTGGCAAATGATGCTCTAGCTAACCTAAAGAATGTTCATAGCGAGCTTCAAGAAAGACATTCACGCCTAGAGGATACATGCAAAGAATTTGAAGTTAGCTTTGGTACTCTTTGGGAAAGCACCAAAACTAATTCCAAAACTACTCTTGACTCCAATGTCTCCACTAGCAAAGGTTGCTCAAGATGTTATAATATTGATATCAATGCTCGTATTACTAACCTTTCTAAGCTAGAAGAGTCAATCAAGGCTAAGGATGCTCAAATCCATAGATTGAACATGTTTATTGGAAAGAGCAAGCTCAAAGGTAAGAGTGAGTTTGTTACTCACCTGACTTACAAAGCCGAAAGGTACCTAAGCATTCATGATGGACTTGGCCACACAAGAGGAAGCAAGTCAAATTATGATAAGATTGTGGATGGCAAGTCATGGCCACTATGGAAGAAGGGTGCTAATCTTGGTGAGTTGATGGACATGGCTCATGGTGTCATCAAGAAGAATGTGGTGCAAGGTAAGGACGTGGTTGAGAGCTCAAATAAGGTAAACATAAAGAGCTCAACCAAGGCAAATGCAAGCAACAAGAATGTGACACATTCTCCTTCACCCAACTACACCATTGACTACACGGTTGTATTTCAAAATGGCAAGATGGTGGTCAAGTACATTGGTGCTCACATTAGGAAGATGATGAGTGTGTGATACCTAAGATTGCTTATTCTAACTTTCAAGGACCCAAACAAGTTTGGGTACCTAAAGCTTGAGCTTAATTTGTTTTGTAGGCATATTCCTCTGGTGGGACTTCATGGTTACTTGATAGTGGATGTTCAAATCATATGACCGGAGAGAAGAATATGTTTTCCACATTAGAAGAATATGGTACACCTATTGAGAAGATCACATTTGGTGACAATAATCATGGTGATGTGGTAGGTCAAGGTAAAATTGCTATCTCAAATGATTCATCTCTTTTAAATGTTTATTTAGTTGATTCTTTGTGATACAACTTGTTGTCGGTGTCACAACTTTGTGAGATGGGATGCAATTGTCTCTTTACTAATGAGGGTGTGCCCATCTTGAGAAGGGAGGATTCCTCTATTGCTTTTATGGGTCAACTTAAGGGAAAGCTTTATCTAGTTGATTTCACAACTACTAAAGTGGCACCGAAGACTTGTTTAGTGGCAAAATCTAGCATGGGTTGGCTTTGGCATCGCCGACTAGCTCATGTTGGCATGAGGTACTTTGGCCAAACTTCAAAAAGATGAACAAATCCTAGGACTAACAAATGTTGTCTTTGAGAAAGATAGGTTGTGTAGTGCATGCCAAGCCAGGAAGCAAGTTGGTGCTCTACATCCACCCAAGAACATATTGTCTAGCTCAAGACCTTTGAAGCTTATTCATATGGATTTATTTGGACCCATTGCTTATATTAGCATTGGTGGTAACAAGTATGGTCTTGTCATTGTGGATGATTTCTCTCGGTTTACTTGGGTATTCTTTTTGAAAGAGAAGAGTGAAGCTCAAGGAATTATCAAGAAGTTTATTAGAAGGGCTCAAAATGAATTTGAATTGAAGATCAAGCATATGAGAAGTGACAATGGTTCGAAATTTAGGAATACCGGTGTTGAGGAATTTCTTGATGAAGGAGGCATCTTGCATGAGCTTTCCGCTCCCTATACACCTCAACAAAATGGAATTATTGAGAGGAAGAATAGGACATTAATTGAAAGGGCAAGAACCATGCTTGATGAGTACAATACTCCGGATATGTTTCGAGCCAAAGCAATCAACATCGCATGTCATGCCTCCAACCGGCTTTATCTCCAAAAGTACTTGAACAAGACTCCAAATGAGATAATCACCGGTAACAAGCCTAAGGTGCACTACTTTATAGTTTTTGGTTGTAAATGTTACATTCTTAAAAAGAAGGCCAAAAGTTCTAAGTTTGCACCTAAGGTTGACGAAAGTTTTCTACTTGGTTATGGTACTAACGAACACGCCTATCGTGTCTTCAACAAAACCACCAGTTGTGTTGAGGTCACGGTGGATGTCATATTTGATGAATCAAACGGCTCTCAAATAGGGCAAGTTGAAAATGACCTTGTAGATGAAGAAGAGCCTCCAAGTGAATCCAAATTGAAGATGGGACTAGGTGAAGTGAGACCTCGGGAGACTCATATGAAGGATCAAGTGCAAGCTCAAGCTCTAGATGATGATACTACTGATCCATCTTCTTCAACAAGAGTTGAACCATCCACTTCTTTTCATGGTCAAGATCAAGTTTATGGTGACGATCATAGTTATGGCATTGATCAAGGGGGAGGTCAAGATGAAGAAACTCATGACATTGCCCCTCAAGCTAATGAAGAAGATAATAATGAGCCTATTCAAAGGCAATCTCAAGTATCTCATCCTAGAGTGCATCAAAGTGTTCAACGGGATCACCCCATGGACAATATTCTTGGGAGCATCCGAAGAGGGGTAACTACTCGTTTTCATTTAACAAACTTTTGTGCATGTTACTCGTTTGTTTTCTCTTTGGAACCTCTCAAGGTAGAAGAAGCACTAGATGATCCGGATTGGGTAATGGCAATGCAAGAAGAGTTGAATAACTTCACAAGAAATGAAGTTTGGGAGTTAGTGAAAAGACCCAAGCAAAATGTGATTGGCACCAAGTGGGTATTCCACAACAAACAAGATGAACATGGTATTGTCACAAGAAACAAGGGAAGATTGGTTGCTCAAGGGTTCACTCAAATTGAAGGATTGGATTTTGGTGAAACCTATGCTTCCGTGGCAAGACTTGAATCAATTAGAATATTGCTAGCCTATGCCACTCATCATGATTTCAAGCTCTATCAAATGGATGTAAAAAGTGCATTCTTGAATGGGTCTCTATCCGAACTAGTGTATGTGGAGCAACCACCGGGCTTTGAAGACCCCAAGCATCCCGACTACGTGTACAAGCTCCATAAGGTGCTCTATGGGCTCAAGCAAGCTCCTACAGCATGGTATGAATGCCTTAGAAAATTTTTTCTCAAGAACGGTTTTGTAATGGGCAATGCCGATTCTACTCTCTTCACTCAAAAAGTAGACAATGATTTATTTGTTTGTCAAATATATGTCGATGATATTATCTTTGGTTCTACTAACGAAAAGTTTTGTGAAGAATTTAGTAAGATCATGACCAAGAGATTTGAGATGTCCATGTTGGGTGAATTGAAGTTCTTTCTCGGTTTTCAAATCAAGCAATTGAAGGAAGGGACTTTCATATGTCAAATCAAGTATGTAAATGATATGCTCAAGAAGTTTGACATGGCCGATGCAAAACCTATCAAGACACCTATGGCCGTAAATGGATATCTTGATCTAAATGAAGATGGAAAATCCATGGATAAAAAGGTATATCACTCCATGATTGATTCTTTACTTTACCTTTGTGCATCTAGGCCGGATATTATGCTTAGTGTGTGCATGTGTGCAAGATTTCAAGCTAATCCTAAGGAATGTCATTTGATAGCCGTTAAAAGAATCTTGAGATATTTGGTGCATATTCCATACCTTGGCTTATGGTATCCCAAGGGCTCCACTTTTGATTTACTTGGCTATTCCGATTCGGATTATGCCGGTTGCAAAGTAGATCGAAAGAGTACTACCTGGACTTGTCAATTCCTTGGCCGGTCCTTGGTGTCTTGGAGTTCTAAGAAACAAAATTCCATTGCCCTATCCACCGCCGAGGCCGAGTATGTTGCACCTGGTGCTTGTTGTGCTCAACTACTTTGGATGAGGCAAACCTTGAGTGACTTTAGTTGTGAGTACGAAAATATCCCTCTCTTGTGTGACAATGAGAGTGCCATAAAACTAGCCAACAACCCAGTCCAACACTCAAGAACCAAGCACATTGACATAAGACATCATTTTTTGAGAGACCATGAAGCCAAAGGAGATATCGCTCTAAGTCATGTGAGTACCGAAAAACAACTAGCCGATATCTTCACCAAGCCTCTTGATGAGCAAAGGTTTTGTGCTTTGAGGAATGAGCTAAATATCTTGGATTCTCATAAAGTGGCTTGAATTGTTGCACAAAACTCTTTGTTTGATTCTTAGACTAGGCAAAATAGTTTTATTTGTGTGAGTTTTTCAAAATATTTGGAGTTGTGATTGTTGGATCATTTTTTGGCTCAAATGATCATGGTTATGTAATGTTGAATGTGGCTGATTATCTTGAGTCAAGTATCTTACATGTCCAATCTCTAAATCTATCAAAGTCTCAAATCAATTCTCTTCTCAACTTTAGCTTTTTCTGGTCCTATCGGAACTTGTCCCGGAACTTCCGCACTGGAAGTTCTGTTAGCCTCTGGACCGGGCTGGAACTTCCGACCCACTGTGTCGGAACTTCTGGCCAGGGCCCAGGGGCTATATATACCCCGAACCGTTCTTGGTCAAACCCTAACTCCTCATTCATATCCATTGCCGCCGGCCCCCTTCTCTACTCTCAAGCCTGTGAGGGGATCTCAAGGTTGGACCATGGGGTTTTGTTTCTTGGTGATTCTATTGCTTCCCCACGCTTCGAAAGTTCCGATCCTCCGTGAAGCTTCATCGAATCGCGCGGGAAATCCTCAAGGTATTTCATTCAAAATCCCCAAATCCCGATCTCTCAATGCCGAAGTTTCTAATGGATTTCCTCTTAGGAATAGGTTCATATACCTTCTTAGATGTCATGCATGTGATCTTGCTAAGTTTGGTGGGCTAAATCGATCGTTCCCTCGAGTTCTTGGGCGGGCGCAGACCCGGCCAGAACTTCTGGCCCTGTGCCGAAAGTTCCGACAGGTGTCTGTAAACGCCATGTAATCAATATCATGGATTCTTGATCAATCTTCTAAGCTTTATCCTTTCATATCTTTCTAGATGGCCCGTGAACGCAGAGGCAAGGCTGTTGCATCACCATCTCCATCCCCTTCTCAAAGTGAGACTGAATCGGATGAGAGGGTCGCTGCATCCAAAGGAAAGGGAAAAGGGTCAAGAAACAATCGATACCCAAGAGGACTCTTGGTAGAGGACGTCCTAATCTTCCAGCTCCTGCTACTCCTCCCCGTGGTCGCCGCACCAAGCATGCTAATGTTGATGAGACCGAGGAAGCTTACAATGATGATGTTGACTTGTCCATTCTTGAGAGGCAAGTGATTAAGGTGCATCCTCCTGTTAGAAGCTCTGAAGATCCACCTATGGTTGATTATAGCAAGGGAGAGACCAATATAAAATCTCTTAGGTATGATGAGGACCCTCGAGCCTATCTCTCCAAGCAATTCAAAGGTGAGCCTCGCTTTTGGCTTCCTTTTCAAGCCGATTAGTATGAATCTGTCATATTGAGGAAGAAAACCGTCACAACTGATATGAAATGGATTGATTGGGCTTATCTTCAAACACTTAGCTCTCCACTTAAGGAAGTTGTTGATATGGTCTATGCTAGGTGCAATGAGTTGGGTTTGGTAAATCTCATGGTTTTTCAGTGTGATTGGAATGAAGAGGTAATTGCTCAGTTCTATGCCACTCTCTATGTGGACAATTCCAATCATAGAATGTATTGGACACTTGGTGGAAAGTGCTTCAGAGTAAGCTTACTTGATTTTGCCTGCCTCTTTGGATTCAATAAAGGCGACCCTTCTTTTGGTGTTACCCGTGACAGACAAAAAGATTATCTCCATGATAAGGATGATCTTGAGGTGACCAAGATGCATCTCATGTATGATTGTGCTTATGGTGAACATGGGCAATGTGTTTTTGGAAAGACCAAGGGGATCACTCCTTATTACAAGATGCTCAATCAATTGTTTAGGCTCACTCTTTGTCCTCGTGGTGGAGATGCAACCAATATTTATCACAAGGCAAAGAATCTCCTAGCTCAAACCGCACCGGACAAGAGAAGATTTGAGGTGATTGATTTTATTTGGAATGAGATTGTGATTTTCTCCCATGATGCCTCTAGTGCTTGTCACTATGCTCCATATATTTTCCACATAATCAAGCAAGTCACCGGGCTCAACATATTGATTGACAAGCCACATCTTCCATATAGATCAACCAAGGGCAAGATTATGCAGCTTCTTACAATTGATCCATCCGGGAGAACAAGCTATCCACCTACGAGACCTTTCCCGGGAGCCTATCCTTCAATGGGTTCCGCTTCCCAAGCACAAGATGCTTCTTCTTCACATGCTTCTCCACCATCTAGTGCTCCTTCTTCTTCTCATGGTCCACCGCAAGCTACTACACGTGGTGCTCCCAAGAAAAGGGGCAAGCTTGATCTTATTGCTCAAGGTCTCTTTGCTTGCTTCAATGTGTGCCGCCACAATGCTGATCAAATTCATAAGCGCACGAAGCACTTTGATGAGGAGCTTCTCAAGCTTGAGAAGAAGCAAAAGGATCTCCTTAATAAATTTGAGATGCCTTATTCTCCGGTTCATGCTCCTAGGGACTATCCTCCTCCACCTCCTTTCTACAATCCATGGGAGGAAGGTGGCTCATCTTCTCATGCTCAAGGTTCTTTCTCTCATGTCTTTGGTGCTGAAATTGAAGAAGAGGATCTTGGTGGTGGTGAGGAGAGTGGAGATGATGAGGAGACCGAGGCTGAGGGCTCTTATGAGAGCCAAGGCGATGATGATGAAGGCAATGGTGATGACGATGAAGAAGAGGAGGATGATGAAGAAGAAGGCGATGGTGATGACGATGAGTAGCTCCCTTTTTGGTGCTTGTTGCCAAAGAGGGAGTGAATTTGGTGGCTTTGACGATTGGAGACCCCTCATATCTATCTTTTCATTCATGTTTTAATCTTTGGACATGTAAGAACTATGTGATTGTGTTATGTGTGGTGTGCCAAGCGAGACTTTTATTTGTAAGACTTATTTATGCTACTTGATGTGCTAGTGTGATGTTGAAACTTAGTTAGTTATGATGTGATGCTATTATGGATGGTATAATGTTATTCTCCACTTTTTTTGTGTGATATATCATGTCATATGCATCACGGTTATATTTGAAACTTTTTCATATTTGTACTTTTGTATGCAAAAATATTGGGGGAGTTCTTACATAAATATGTGTAACGGCATTTGAAGCCATTTGAGTTGGATATGCACATATTTAGGGGGAGCTCTTCTAAATATTGTTGGGTACAAAACATGATTTTATTCCTATATTGTGAACCCAAATTGTGTTGTCATCAATCACCAAAAATGAGGAGATTGAAAGTGCATCTAGGCCTCCAATGAGTTTTGGTGATAGTGGCAATTGCAATTTGGGATTTGATGCTTGTAATGAGGTATATGCAGGAATAAAAGAAAAGAAGGTGTTATGGATATCAAAGGATGGCTCCCAATTATTTATGTGTGGTGGATGAGCTCATTGAAGATTTATATTGATTTTCGGTTTCAATTTGAGTATAGGAAACCACCGTACTATCAAGGGAGACGTGCTTGATGAATCAAAAGTGCTAAATGAGATGCTAACCACCCATGAGAGTCACTAACTTGTCACTCAATCTTTTGCTTCTGTACGTATTGTCGGAAGATTCTTGTATGTATAATTGTATATTGGCCTCAACAATGATATAGGATGTGTGTGTTTCAAAGCTAGGTGGGACGGGATATGGCCATCCTTGCATCTAATTAGGATGTGATGATTCAATTGTCTATTTGGTTGGATGTGTCGGATAATCATGGATTTTCTTTTGTGGAATGTATAAGCGATGATCTTATTTCGTGTTTGGGTGGATGGACTCGCGTTTGGATGGAGGATGGAGATCGACCATAACTTGGTGCAACATAAAAAGAGTATAAGGTTTCCTATCCAGTGATTCGCTGTCGACGACCACATTGTCTATCACTAAGGCCGTTGATTCCTCAAATAAGTGTAGGAAATTAAATATAAGTAACCACATCGAGTTCGCTACATAGACCACACATTTTGGTGAAGCTATAATATTTTCACAATCATGGTGAGACAATTCGAGAGTGAGTTTAACTCAAGTCGCATGCCCTACTTTTTTTAGATATTGAAAGAAAATTCCAGCTTCGTCCCCTCAAAGATAAGAAGGAACTAGTCCACTCTTATTAAAAAAATGTAGCCAAACACAATATAATCTTAGAACAATCCTTGTTGAAACAAAAAAAACAACTTAAAAATCAATCCACAATCGAAATAGCCATCCATAAGAAGCAAAGAATTGTAATGTAGCAGACCAGCAGTCTCCTGTTTCTCCTACTATATATTTCCTTCAACGTTTTGTTGTTCAAGTGATACTTTTAATTGAATTTGCATGTGTTTAATCAATATTTTAATTGTTATTGGTGGAACACCAATAATGTCCAGTTTTGTAGTTTGAGTGCTAAAACATGTGAAGGCCATGTTAATTTGAGGATGGCCCCTTCGCAGCTCCCACCGGAGCAACACCCACCCTCACCACCCCCAGCCTCACGGCCACCGGGCACCTCGCCGGTGACCACAGCTAGCCCTAAACCAACCACCCAAGCCCCTCCCCGTTCCGCGGCGCAGACGCCCTGGATCTGCTCAACTGCTCTAGCCCAGAATCCCCAGCTAGTATCACGGAGCGGAGCTGCTCGACCCATGAGCTGTGTGATGGAGACAAGACCAAGGAGACCGCAGCGGACCCCAGAAGGAGAGGTAAAGGAAAGCTCACGGCGGAGCACCCATTGGTAATGCCGCCGCACCACTGTGTCCTACAAGGAAGCTCTGACAAGACCCAAGACTTTCAAGCCCAAGGTGAAGCCAGGAATCCAGGGATATCAATGGCAAGAGAAACAGGATAAACGGAGGAGTGCCAAGACGCCGTCTGTGTGGTCACGTCTGGGTGCTCGCAGGAGCATTCATGACCGGCTGGGACCTCGACCTGCCTTCAATGCTGGTGAGCACTCCCAACAACCACAGAGCAATCGCCTTCTTGCCCTTCTAAAGGCCAAAGCGATGGGACGCTGCTACAACTGTCTAGCTCCTCACCATCGCATTGCGCAGTGCCGAGACCCCCCGAGGTGCATCCTTTGCTCTCGCTCGGGACACAAGGCACGCAATTGCTATTCCCCATCCAGAGCGGCTGCGGCGGCCCCTCGGAAGGAAGCACCGGTGGCCGTTGAGGAGAAGAAGGCGACCATGGAGCGGATGAACTTCGAAGACTACATCCCCGGCGAGCTGGACTATTGCCCTGCGCGGGTGGTTGCCTGCACGATGCGCACCCCAACTATGCGCGATGAGGAACGCGAGAGGGAGCTGTATAGACTGGTGGCGGTTCAGCTGGATGCGCGGGTGCCACTCACCATCGGCGACGTGCTCCGTGAGGCTCTACAACAGCTTCGCCGTACGGAGTACGAGCTGCGGGTTCCGCATCTCGGTGACTGAAAGGACCTTGATGTCGCCTAGAGGGGGTGAATAGGCGAATCTGCAGTTTACAAAAACTAATTCCAATTGTCAGCACCAAAACCGGTATTACCGGTTTCCCAAACCGGTAAAATCGGTTCCTGCACAGATTGCACTAACAAGTATAATTCCCCTCTACGAATTCTAGCACAAACCACAAATGGTGTGAAGCTTCCAGGGATGTTTCCAAGTGTTCCAATGGAGCCCCTGCACACAGCTCAACACACCAAAGTAGATCGAAGTGGAAGCACAAGTAACATGCTAGAAATGACAAAATGAGGAAAGAGCTCAAACCAAGAGACAAAGAGATTTTTCTCCCGAAGTTCGGATTCACCACTCGCACCAAGCAACCACCAAGGCACGGTGAATCCTACTCTCCGTTGAGAAAGCTTATACGACCACCCAAGGTCAAGCTATCTCCTCCTTCCACTAAGTGACCTCTTCCCTTGCGGAGGCGAGATGAAACCTTCACAAACGATCCCGTGGCTCACCACACACTTCGGTAGCTCACTGGGCAACGCCTAGCCGTCTAGAAGGAACCTCCAAGAGTAACAAATGCTTCAACGATTGCTTGACGAAACCACAAGTTCTCAAGGGATTGGATTGCTCTCCAATGCTCACACACAAGTCACTCTCTCAACCCAACTCAAGAATCTCACAAGGATTGCTCAAATCTCACAAAGAGAGGTTGGAGAGAGCTCTGCTGGCTTCTAGGAGGTGGCAAAGTCGAGCTGAGCCAGCAGCCCCTCAAAGAGGAGCTCATGGGTATAAATACCCACCACTCCAAAAACTAGCCGTTTTTCTGTCAGAGAAAAACCGGTTCCACCGGTTACAAAAACCGGTTTTACCGGATTTCAAACCAACTAGCCGTTAGACGCTCGAGGCCACCAAAACCGGTTTCACCGGTTCCCAAAACCGGTTCCACCGGTTTTGCCAGGGAACCCACATTAAGTTAGAAACTCTCATGGTTAGACTCACATGGGTTCACTTGAGCACTTTTGGAGATTGTCATTCAACCAATGTTGCATCCCTCTTGATAGTACGGCATACCTATACTCAAGACATAAGATAAATCATAATTCAACCACTTGAGCTTGTAGGTCAATGATCATGCCAATGCTTGATCAATCACTTCTTTGAGGGCTTCTCAACATTGTATCTTCAACTGAGCATATCCACCTTGAGCTAGTGACTTAGGATTTTCCATAACTTATATTTGAATTCACTTTAATCCTTAGGTCACTCTCTTTATCAATCATAACATATATATGCATTGCATTGCTTCTCTTGATGAGACTTGGATATGATACTTCGAACACACCCCGGACACTAGATACTTCACCTTAGCAATTTGCACTTAGCTTGCTTAGTCCCTCGCTCTAGTCATCTCGATTTGCTTCTTCATCACTTACCCTTGTATCATCAAGTCGACTTTGCTTTGCCATTGAATAAACTCCATTTGAAAGATTCTACAAATGCTTGTTCTTGATTGATAAAGAATATCCCATGAATTGCAAGCTTCCAATTAAGACCACTATATAACATATATGCTCATGTCATTTTATTATACACACATGAAGCCTTGCAATATCCAATCTTATGTATTCTTCTTCTTTTCTTAGCTGATCCATAAATCTTTATCTTCATTATAGTGATAATGTCTCATGTCTTGTCCAAAGAGCATCCATGACATGAGACCAATAATGTTCCAAACAATCTTCATTGAAATTAACATCCCAATATTTAATGACAGTCCATCTTAAGCAATTAGAGACCACATATCATGCATAGACCAATGTCTCCATCACAAACATCAAAGACTTGCCACTAATCAATCTAGAAATCATGGGATCATACTTGCTTGCTTTGATTAACCACAAATATATCATGAGCATATTGATTGTAATTGAATTACAAGAATAGATCCCTGCTCATGCACTTAAACAAACAAGTTAGTCCTTTAATCGCTTTGTCACTCAATTCACCAAAATCCACTTGAGGGCCTAGATGCACTTTCAATCTCCCCCTTTTTGGTGATTGATGACAACCCGATTAAAGCTCACAGATAAAATGAATAAACATTAATGAAATCTCAGATCAGATATGAGCTCCCCCTTAATATGTGCATTGAATGAAATTTCAAAAATTCGGCCTCAAATGCCAAATGCACATATAAGAGAAAAACATGGGAGCTCCCCCTAAATCTATGCTTGCATGGATCTAACAATATAATGAGATGAATTATTAACAGCATTAATAATAAAAAAACATGCATGTCACAGAACTCAAAGAAAGTGTATGTGTGTTGTCCAGACCAAAACTGGTTTCACCGGTTTCATGAACCGGTGTAACCGATTCTTCCCAGTCATCACACATACAAAACATTTCACCAATCAAACATGTATATCACACTAGCACAAGATAACTTAATTGAAATACAGGTTCATTACACACAGTAGCACTCAATCAAATTCCTCAAGTTCACAAAGGATAAAGATTCGATAGATTTATTACATCCAACCAAATTTCTGTGACACAAGCAGAAACCGGTTTCACCGGTTTGCCAAACCGGTAAAACCGGATCTCCCAGAGACAGCACACTAAAACTAAAAGCTAAGTTTTAATCCTTGCTCTTCTCCCCCTTTGTCATCAAGCATCCAATAAGGGCCTGAAGAAGAGTAGTGCTGTCCAGACCTGTCCATCCATCACTGTCCATCACCATTGTGGCTTGGAGAGTCTTCTTGCCAATGAGGAAGACCTAAATTAATGAGTCACTTCAAGAATAAATGGAAGGACAGATTTAGAACAAGAAGATATAGATCATGACGTACCAACAGCAGGAGATCCAGTGGGAGGTCCAAAGAGAGATGCAGCTGCCCTTGTGGCAATATCATCAACATGTGGAGGAGGAGGTGGTGCTGCAGACGATGACGCTCCAGGATAGTTCATACCAGTCATGCCAAGTGCAGGTGGAGGTGGTGGAGGCTGATAGACATCATACCCAAAGTGATGCTGAAGAGGCTGAAAGTAACCACTTGCCTGATAGGTGGCCACTAATTCTTCAACAGAGGGAATCTCCTCTTCAACACGCTCTGGAGAGGGTGGAGACCTTGCCGGCTCCAAGTTCAAAGCATTATGCATCAATTTGATAGAATCCCGGTCCTTCTTGCTAGCCACCCTCACTCTCTGCTGCTCAACCAAGATGTCCCGTTGACTCTTACACATCCCAGTGAGAAAACTCAGAATGCGTCGGATAGGAGATGAAGGCTTCTCACTTGAGCGAGATGAAGTCGGTTGCTGCTGGTCAGCCTCAAACCGGTTAAACCGGTTTTCAGAACCGGTAAAATCGGTTTCTGGCTGGCCAGCAGGCTCCTGCTGCTGCTGCTGCTGATCCGCTCCTCCTTCCCCATATCTATTAGGAGATGGGACCCTGGTCTTCTTGGCAGGCTTTAACCTCATTGCTTCATGTTTTGTGTCCTTTATGAACTCTCTCTTGGTGTTCTTCTCAACTAAGTACATCACATAAGGAGCAAAACCACAAAGTTTTTGGGGACTCTCTGAAATATTTCTGATCTCCTCCCACAAATACTCCCCAATGCTAAAGTTGACTCCAGGGGGTCTCATGGCAGCAAGCAAATCACGAGCATAGTTGGACACATCCGTTTGATTACCACCTCTAGGTGTAAGGGTCACCCTAAACAAATTGTTCAAAGTCTGATAATAGGTGTACATACCCTTTACCTTTCCAAACTCGCCCTGCTCAGTCCTTGGGTACATAAATTTTGTCTCCTTAGCAGGCATAGGACCATCAGCTCTATGTAACTTGGGATAGGATGCATCTTCTTCTCCAAGACCAAACCTTCTGGAAAAGGAAGCAAATGATATACTATAAGGCCTTCCTTCTGTCATCCAGTGCATCCTCCTCACACTAACTCCCTCCTCAACATATAGTGTGGCATAGAACTGAGCAATGATTTCTTTATTCCAAGAGCACTTGAATTTCATGATTCTTTTGATTCTAGTGTTGGTAACCACCTCGATGATCTCATTGAAGATAGGATCATTAAATCTTGCCATGTAATCCCAGTCAATCCACTTTGACTTGGCCTCTATGTGACCCTTCTTCCCAATGATAGCACTAGAGTAATAATCTTGATGGAATAAAGTATGAAACCTGTAGTCATTGGCTGTCCTAGGAGTGCCAATATAATTTTCTCTCCTCTTTCTCCTTGCCACATCAGTCATCCCACCTAGAAGGAAGTTTTCTCCTTTTCTTGGAGCAACCGGCTTTCTAATTTCAGGCATAGCCGTCAATCATCTTCCTCTTCTTCTTCCTCTTCCTCACCATCAACTCCTTCCTCTTCTCCTTCATTACCAGCACCTCCACCACCCTCTTCTTCTTCTTCGCTGCTCTCAACAGCTCTTTCCTTCCCTTGACAATGCTCAACTCGATAATTTTCATCACTAGCCTCATCATCATCACTTGATGTATCCATAGCTTCTTCATGAACATCTTCAATGTCTCTAGAAGCTGCTCTCTTTTTCCTAGGCCTCAGATTGTGCCCACTGCGCCTAGGAGGATCATCATCAAAAAATCCTCCCGAACCAGAACCACCTTGTTCATCGGCCATTTCCTTTGATCTCCTTTGGTAAAATATAATATCCTGGTCAAAAAGAGTTGAGAACACATATATTAGGACACAGGAATGATTTGGAGATAAAAAGAATTACAATATTGGAATTTAAGGTCAGATGGCCACAGCTCTGTCCAGAACCGGTGAAACCGGTTTGCCAAACCGGTGAAACCGGTTTTGCACAGAGCACAAAGAGCATGTCTAGGTCATGGGTAAAAGATGGATTTGAAAGATATGATCAACAGAACTTAAAATCCATGTCCACAAAATATATTCCTTGACCAACAGACCTAGCACATGGTAGTTCACAGGATATTCTAGCTGAGCAAGATGAATGGCCAAAAGTGTAGGAACAGCAGATTATATCCATGAGAAAAAGTCCTACAAACTTGATAGAAGGTTACACGTTGAGAATGGATTAAATAGGATCGGCCTGCCCAAACCGGTGAGACCGGTTTTATGAACCGGTGAAACCGGTTCCTAGGGGCAGAACCCTAAATCGCCCATGTTCAAAATGTAGCCCACCAAATCCAAAACCATTCATGGGGTAGCTTCCTGGGCATACTAGGACATGATTCCTCAAAGGGTTTCAACAGATATGCAACGAGGAGATAGATCGGGCGATGGGAACATTTGGTACCTCGGAATACCTAGGCCGCATGAGCTTTTGAATCCAAAGCGGTTTCCACTCCGGTGAAACCGACCTCCAGCACCAAAGTCTTCACAAGAATCAAAGGGGCCGAGCTTCTCTTCTTGGGGGCCTTCAAATCGCCATGGGGGAGCAAGGTTCGGCCGTGGGGGCCTTGGGAGAGAGAGAGGGTCGGCCTGGGTGAAAGGAGGAGTGAATGAGGGGTGAAGGGGTAAGTTTTCCCGTGGTAAAGAGATAAGGTGTGTGGCCTCGGCCAAAACCGGTGGAACCGGTTTTCCAAACCGGTGAAACCTGTTTTTGCCAGAAAAACCAGAAAAGTTGATTTGATCTCCTTTCCACTTGAATCCTGATTTGATGAGATAGATAACCTTAGGATTGAGTCAGGAACTAGATTTAGCATTGATATATTGAGATTTTCCAACACTCAACAAACCTCCTTGATTCTTCCAAGGGAGTTGGGAAAGATAAAGAATTTTATGGACTTGAGGAAAATCTCACCATTTGTGACTAGCCATCAATCAATCAAGGGCAACAATAGCCACAAACAGATCGATTAGGTCACAAAGACCAAGAACCAAATATTTTTCAAAAACACACAAGTCTTATCATGCTAGTTGGATTTTTCAAACTCTATCCTATGTCACACAAGCATGCAACCAAGTCAAGTCAAGAACCATATTAGAATGTTTAGCATATTCCTTTCACCGTTTTTATGGAACATTTGACACCTAGTCAATTTTAAAGAAGGAATTTACTAAACATCCAATAGGTACAAAGAACGTGACTTAAGAGAGTTACATGCAAGAATGCACACCCTAGCATAGATTATGAGGCCTAGATGCTCAATGTAAAAACATGAGTCAAAGAAACATACCTTGGCCTCTAGCTAATCCTTTCTTCACATTGGTGAAGATTCATATCAAAAAGCTTGTGCATTGTCAATAAAATCCGAATGCCTTTTCTCTTTATATTTTTCCCTTTTTATGCATCATAGAAGAGAAATGCATTAAATAGCACAAGACCTATTTTCATCATTTAGTGACCTTTGAATTGGAGAGGCATAATGGATCACTAAAAGATGAAACTCTACAATATAGGTTAAATTC
>CM014274.1:75075388-75087733 GCA_004135705.1 Alloteropsis semialata
GCGGGCACAGCCCACTCGGCCTGGTCTCCTGCTGCTTCTAGTCCCTCACGTGCGGCCGGGCTGCCCAGCTCATGTGCTCGACCTGGCACGCTGGCCAGGCCAGCTCCCTCTTGGGCCAGTGCGGCTCCTCGCGGCAAGCGGCCTAGCTGTTTCCCTCTTGCGGCTCGCAGCCGGCCCAGCGCGCAGCGGCCTGTTCGCCCCTGCGCTCGCAGCAGCCCAGCAACTTTCCACCCCTAACGGGCAGATGATCAGTGCCGTTCTTTGCTTTGGATGCAAATCCTACGGCTGTCCGGTGATTTCGCTTGGAATAAAAACCACGAAACCGCAACAGCCGGAACCCTCGCGAGTCTTCCGCCCCCGCGCAGCCGCTCCGCTCCTTTCGCGCACGCCGCGCAGCCGCGTGCGGGAATACCGCCGCTCGCTGTTCTCCGCCAGTTCCGGCGGCCGGCCGTTCAGCCTGCTCGCCGGCGCCGCTCTGCTTCTCCCTTCTCCTCTCTTTCTCTGGCGCGCGCGAGTTCCGGCGACCGGAAAAACGCCACGCAGCCACTCGCCGCGGCCTTCCACTTCCTGTCCAGGCCGCCGCCGCAGGGCTGTTCGCCGGTGCGCGCGCTCGTCGGAGCGCGCCGCCGTCGAACGGTTTTGCGACGGTGGGTTTACTTGCTTGGCGGCGCAGTGACTCGCGCGTGTGTGTGCGCCAGGGACCCAGGTGAGTCCCTCTCCTGTGCTGTTAGGGTTAGGGAAAATCTTGATGCCTTGCTCTGTGCTCTTGCTTGTGAGTGTGTGACCCGGGACGATGCTCTAGGCATGTCGCTCGGCAGCCACCTGTGCTGTATGTGAGGCCCGGGACGATGCTCAAAGCATGTCGCTCGGCGGCCCCCTGTGTTTCTTGTGCTCTGGTTTTGAACCCGAAAAAACAATCTACTCGCTAGATCCCGACTGATACCATTGATAGAAACTTGCAGTTATAACTAGCAGTAGATCGATTCGGGTACAAGGATAAACAACAGATAAAAGGATCCTAAACATTGTCTACTAACAAGAACAGAGAATGAACAAGGGTTTAGAGGTCGACCATCAGCGGTGGCGGCGGGGTTCCCAGCGGCGTTGTTCGCCATGGCGATGGCAGCAGCGTCGCAGGAGGAAGAAGTCGCGGTGAAGCCGTCGGTGGAGCAATCCCGCCGCTGCTGCGCCTCTCTGATCGGAGAGCTAGGGTTTGTCGGGGTGGGGAGTACGGCTGCGGCGAACCTCATGAACTGAGCCTGCCAGCCCCCACCCCTCTTAATATAGCGCAGTGCGACGGGGGCCCACTAACCATTAGGGTTAGGCGCCCCCGATCAGGGCGCGATTAAGGGGTTAATGGGCTGCCGTTGGGCCACCCCACTTGAGATCAATCTAACAGAGGTCACAAAGTGCTTTCATCAAGGGGAGGTGCATTCAGGATAATTTCCTCTATACACAAAACCTCATCAAGGAATTGTATAGAGCCAAAATTCCAGCTCTGTTCCTTAAACTTGGCATTGCAAAGGCTTTCGACACTATATGATGGGATTACATACAAGAAGTACTAGAACAAATGGGTTTTGGTGTCAAGTGGAAGGGCTGGGTGACGACACTACTGTCCACAGCGTCCACTTCAGTGCTGTTAAATGGAGGTCGGGGGAATGGTTCAAGCACTACACTGGGTTGAGACAAGGGGACCCCTTGTCACCATTTCTGTTCATATTAGCAATGGAGCCTTTGCAGAGATTGCTGGCCAAGGCAACTGAAGATGGTGCTGTTGTAGCTATCAACTACAGGGCAGCTAGATTGAGAATAAGTATGTTTGCTGACGATGCTGCCATTTTCCTAAACCCTATCAAGGAAGATGTGCAAGCTGTGCAGGAAATCCTTGCAAGTTTTGCAATGGCTTCGGGCTAATCACAAACAGAGCCAAGTGTGTTGTTTACCCTATTAGATGTGAAGGCATCAACATTGAAGAAGCTATGGAATGGTTCCCATGCCAAGTAAGGGACTTTCCATGCACATACCTGGGGCTTCCTTTACACACAAGACAACTGAGGCAGGTTGACATTCAGCCTTTGATCGATAACGTTGCAGCAAGACTGCCAGCTTGGAGTGGCCGGTTCATCAACGGGGCAGGCCGGCTTTTATTGGTTAACTCAGTCCTAACATCCATCCCAACTTACTTCCTCACCGTTTTTGTGCTGCGTAAGTGGGCGCTGAAACAGATCGACAAGGTCAGGAGGAATTTTCTATGGAAGGGAGCTGAGGTCGCCAATGGAGGACACTGCCTTGTGCAATGGGCAAAAGTCAGGCGTCCCAAGACACTTGGGGGATTGGGGGTTCTTGATCTGGAGCTCTTCAGTAGGGCACTTCGCCTCCGATGGCTGTGGTATAACTGGAAGGAGCTTGATCGACCATGGACAGGAGGAGCATTGCCAGTGACTGAAATGGACAAAAGCTTTTTCAGATGCAGTACAGTGGTTCACATCGGCAATGACGAAAGGCCTCATTCTGGGACTCTAGCTGGTTGCAAGGGAAAGCACCGAGGGACATCGCCCCTGATCTCTACAAATTGGCTTGGAGAAAAACCAGGACTGTAAGGGAAGACCTGCAACATCACAGCTGGACAAGGGGCTTATGGCGAATGACAACGGCAACTGAAATGTTTCACTTTGTCAGGCTATGGGGATGGTTCAGAACATTCAATTTACAGATGCAGAGGACTCTATGGTCTGAGAAATGGAAAGCTGATGGGGAATATTCAGCAAAATCTGCTTACGACACACAATTCATTGGCTCCTACTGCACCTTCAGAGGGAAATCGATATGGCGTGCAGAAGCTGAAGGTAAACGCAAGGTTTTTACATGGCTGCTCGTCCAGCAGAAGATACTCACAGCAGACAAGCTCCAGGAGAGAAATTGGCCCTGCAATCCAGTTTACCCCCTCTGTGGATCAGATTTGGTGGACGCTGCCCACATTTGCCTTCACTGCAGTTATGCCACAAGCGTGTGGGCGCTCATGGAGGTCTGGACAGACAGCTTGGTCAGTAAACCGGTCCAAGGAATGCAAATTGAGAACTGGTGGATGTCGTCGCTGCAGGGACTTGACAAGCGCCAACAGAGGACGAAGGCAGCACTCATGATGTACACTATCTGGAATCTTTGGAAAGAGCGGAATAGAAAAATTTTTGAAGGTAAGATGGCGGATCCGCAGCAAGTCTTTCACCTAATCAAGGATGAAATCGATGTCCGAGTCCGGGCCTATGGCGCGCCGATTGTATCTTAGTTATGTTAGCTTCATCAAGAGTAGAGTTAACCTTGTTTTATGTAATAGGAACCTTGTACTTGAACCGCTTGCTTATCTCTCTTAGATGACATGGCAGTGCTCCTGTCTTTTCTTAAAAAAAATGTTAATTTGATTTTTTTTCAGAAACTTTAAGTGAAACAAAGAACCAGGGTTTTTTTCCCCTCAGATTCTGCGGCCCAACAATTCCCTCCGAATCAAAACTTTTTTTTAGCTTTTTCCAAGTTGCTTTTATGGGAACGGACAAACAACCATTTCATAACCCCGAGTAACTTCGCGAGACGAATCTAATGAGTCTAATTAGGCCATGATTAGACAACGTCGTGCTACAGTAAACAATCTCTAATGATAGATTAATTAGGCTTAATAGATTTGTCTCGCGATTTTTCGTCCATCCGTGTAATTAGTTTTATAATTAGATCATGTTTAGTCCTCCTAATCTTCGGTTTAAAATTACTACAGTAAATTTCGTAAACTTTCTCACCGAACTAAATAGCCCTAGAATGGACCTTTCCCATCCATAAATCTGTGGAAGTATGCCCATGGTCAGTGCGTGAAACTTCAGTCTCATCAGCGATAAGTGATGGAGATGAATGGCTCGCCGGGATCTCAGCTCAAGTCTTCTGACCAGGAAGGCGGGTTTGAGAAGGCGAGCAGCAAGAAAGGAGGATGGATTACTCTCCCCTTCATCGCAGGTACGGTGCATCAGAGGTTTCAAGTTCCCTCCCTCTACGCCCTCCTCTCTCTATCGCTCATGGAACACGTAATCTATGACACAAGGGAGCGTGCTGGGGCTCGGGCTGGCCATCCAAGGCACGACCACCAACCTGGTCGTCTACCTGCTCAAGGGGTACAACGTCGAGAGCATCAACGCGACGCAGATCGGCAATATCGTCCGTGGCTCCCTCAACCTGGTGCCCCTCGCCGCCGCCGTCGTTTCCGACTCCTACTCGGGCTGCTTCCCCGTGCTGATCGCCGGCACCGCCATCACTGTCCTGGTGGGTTCATCCATCCAAACAAGCTCGATCCATTTCTACACGCTGATTAACAGTTCGGCTGCAAATTTAGTCTCTTTTCTTTTTCAAACCTCCTGGCCGATGCTAACGTTTTTCATGAATGTGCACGCCCAACAATGTTCAGTCGTTCGTGCTGTTTACGCTCTCCGCCGCGCTGCCGTCCCTCCGGCCGCCCCGCTGCGCGGCGCTGTCCGCCGCGTGCCAGCAAGCGTCCCCCGGCCAGCTCGCCGTGCTCTACACCGCGGTGTGCGTGCTCGTCATCGGCGCCGGCGGGACGCGGTTCACCGTCGCGACGCTGGGCGCCGACCAGTTCGGCAGCGCGCGCGACCAGGGCACCTTCTTCAACTGGTACTTCGTGTCGCTCTACGCGTCCTTCATCCTCGGGGACACGGCCACCGTCTACCTCCAGGACAGCGTGTCCTGGGCCCTGGGCTTCGGGATCTGCCTCGGCGCGACGGTGGCGAGCCTGGCCATGCTGCTCCTCGGAGCGCGCTACTACCGGATGCCCGCGCCCAAGGGCAGCCCCTACACCGAGCTTGTGCGCGTCGTCGTCGCTGCCGTTCGCAAGGCTCGCGTCGATGTCGGCGCGCTTGGACGAGTGCAGTATCACGTCGGAGATGGCGCCGTGGCGGACTACGGCAGCGATGGTGCTCCGAGCAACGTGTTGCGGTATTTTCTTGCGTTCCAAACATTTGAGACATGCACGATCGCGTACAAACTGACGGTAAATTTACTGACGTTTTTATTCCTTCAAAATTTCTCCTTTGTGAGCAGATTTCTGAACCGTGCAGCCATGATCACTGCAAGTGACAGCTCGCAGGATGCATCGGGTGGCCGCCGTCGTAGCGGCTGGCGGCTGTGCACGGTTCAGCAGGTCGAGGACCTCAAGACCCTCCTCGGCGTCTTGCCGATATGCTCGTCCGGCATAATCACCAGCATGTCGATCGGCGTGATGTCGGGGATGGTCATCCTGCAAGCCCTCGCCATGGACCGCTCCCTCGGGCCGCGGTTCAAGATCCCGGCCAGCTCCATGTCCGTCTTCTCTCTCGTCGCGTTCATCGCCGCCACCCCGGTCCTAGATCGGGCCGTGTTCCCGCTCTGGCGCAGGGCCAGGGGCGCACTGCCGACGCCGCTGCAGCGCGTCGGACTCGGGCACGTCGTGAACATCTCCGGCGTGGTGGCCGCTGCGCTGGTGGAGCGGCAGCGACTGAGCGCCGTGCACGCACGCCATGGCGGCGACGAGGCGGCCGGACCGGTGGCGCCCATGTCCGTTCTGTGGCTGCTCATCCCTCTGGGCCTTGTGGGCGTCGGTCAGGCCCTGCACTTCCCGGGGAACTTGGCGTTCTGCTACCAGGAGTTCCCCAAGACGCTGCGGAGCATGGCGACGGCCATGGCGCCGCTGCTCCTCGCGCTGGGGTACTACTCCAGCACCGTGTTCGTGGACGTGGTGCGGCGGGTCACCGCGTGGCTGCCGGCGAACATAAACCAGGGGAGGATTGACACCCACCAGCCAGCAGTACTTCAGTCTCACAACAAATCAGCACCAGCCACCAGCCACCAGCCAGCCAGCAGTACTTCAGTCTCACAACAAATCAGCACCAGCCACCAGCCACCAGCCAACCGAACAGGCTGCCCTTGCGCTGACGGCGACGGTCAACTTTGGGTATTTTCTTGTTTGTGCTTGCCGGTACAGGAGTCGGAACTGATCGAGATCGACGGGTGGAAGTCCAACTGAGACAGTTTCTGAAAAAAACTGTCAGAAAACGATATTGCTACTCAAGTGCAGATTGCGTTTTGCTTGCAGAGTCCAGCTCTGCTTGTTTCCTTTTACGCTCTGTCTGCGTGTTGTCCTCTCAAGAGTTCGAGCTTAATTGCTGTGCTGCTTGTAATAGTGTTGGCAGGGGGCTGTAGCCCTCAATGCTATAGTCTCCGCTGTCGCTGCATTCTTGCTCTACAAAGACGGTTAAGACCTGTGGATTGTAAGACTCTGTAATTTCGTTGCGTTCAGTAATGAAATTCTGGGTTCGCCCGTGGTGGAAAAGAAAATGATATTACTAAAACTTTGTTTTTGCATGTACCACATAAAACTATGCACTATGGTTTAACTTGTGTAAGGCCTAGACTTGCTAATCATGAATCCGTAAATGTTCCTAAAATAAATAGTAAATGTTTAGTAAATATATCTGATTTGTAACTTTAGAAAATGTTCAAATTAATGATAAATTTTTCTAGTTATGAAAAAATGTCAATGAAAATAGAAAATTATTCTGAACACCAAGGAAAATGTTAGAAACAAAGGGGCAAATGTTCTAAGCATGAAAAATTGTTTAAGTAAAAAAAAGTTGTATAAAGCATCAAAGTCAAGTAAAATGTTTATTTCAAGAAAGAAAAAACTTCCGATAATTTTTTAAAAAAAAACTTGACAAAATATAAATTGCTACAAAACATTCCCTGATATCTTATTAGCAATTCGACGCACAAGCCCCCATTATGTAGTTTGAAGATTCTAACACATCTCAGTGTGTGTGGAGAGAAGAAATGAAAAATGACAGGCTTGTAACACAATTCAGTCAAGAATGGCCGTGAGCCGAAAATATTATACACCGCACAGACGGATATGAAGCCTCGCGCCGCCCATGTTCTCGTTCTTTTTGCGTGTATGGCTTTTGGCCCACTATGGCCTTTTGTCCATTTGCGTGCATGCTAGTAAGTGAAACAGAGACATGGTAAGATCCAATTTGAGGTGTAACTTTGTGATTGATTGAGAATTTGTTGGAACCAAGTCTTCAATTGACTTTTATTTAAAACTATTTACTCATTTTTAAACCATTTGCGCTATGATGTTTCTTTTAATTAAGGCTTCAAATCAAGATCACACATGGATATATTTTGAGCTTTTTTAAATTTCAACATTTTTCATGTATACCTTTTTTGTTCCATAATTTGTTCCGTGTTTTTGTTCGACAAGTCATATAATTTGTCCCATGCATATATTCTTTTTGTTCCATGCGAATAGGTTTTTGTTCTTTGAGTCACATAAATTGTTCTATGAGCATATGTTTTTGTTTTGCGAGTCATGATTTGTTCTATGTGAGTATATTTGTGTTCCACAATTTCACAAGATTTGTTCTATTTGTATATGTTTTTTTCCACGAGTCTTTATATGTGCTACGGACAAAGGGAAAATTCATTGCATTTGATTAATCTCTAAATTGTTGCTAGAATTTTTATTTGATATACTTTCTTCTGCTCAAGTCAGTTACTCTTATTCAAGTCGGTGAGGATCTTGTTTCACGTGTGACTTCCATCGCTATTGTCTTTAGGGTAGCATTCATGTTTGGGTTAGTTGCACAGCCTTAGTAGTAAGTAGAGGCTAATTGTGGACAACTTAGTTGTCTTTTTACGTCTGTACTTTTTCTATTTTAGCAAGAGAGTATCTAGAGACAAAAATAGTTACAACCATGTAGAGCACGGTCTCACTCTAATTTCGAATTTTTGATTGATCTCCCGACAAGAAGGATGCATTCACAGGTGTACTTTTCAGTTCGTCCCTGATTAATTGATTCTCTTCAGAGGACCATAGGAGAGTGGAGTGTGCACGCATGCATGCTTTCAAGTTTCAAGCGCGGCGCCGGTGACAAGTTTGGATGGAGGGAACTGGGAAGAAGCTGGCAGTTGCAGGTGCAGCCATGACTTCGATTAGAAAGTACAAGTCTACAACCAATGCGATGTGTGGCTTCGAATGCTATACTCTGAGCTCGGCGTTATTGGGCTTAGCCCATTAACTTCTATCAGGTTACACCCTGGAACGCTAACTATTGGAGCAGCCCAGGTCCACGCGACGTGACTGTACCAACCGTACAAGGTTTGGAGACTAATAATTCAGCGTGAAACGTCAATATGTACCGACGCTAAACAAAGTTGGGACGTGACGGACGGAGAAACCGTCCGTTCCTTAGTATTGGGTGACAGAGATAACAATTGATAGGTTCAGTTAGAACTCTAATTCAATTTCAAAACTAATATTGAGAATTAGAATCGTGGTTAGAGTCGATTGAATAGGTAGGACCCACATGTCAGGACGGACAAAAGAAAAGAGAAGAAGCAATCCTCTCTTTAGAATTTGGTATATATATATATATTTGGTATATATAAAAATATAGGCTTATTTCAAGAGTCATATAATTTGTTCCATATGTTTATATTCAAGTGATATGATTTGTGCCCTAAGCATAACTTTATGATAGTGAGACATATGATTTGTGTTCTATTGTACATTTTTGTTCTACGAGCGATATGATTTTTTCCTATGTGTGTATTATTTGTTCCACTTTATTATAATTTTTTAAGAATGTTCCATCTTTATAAAAAAAATGTGCTTGATAGAAAGTCATCCAAATATAGTAAGTTTAGACGTTTAGTCTTGCCTTTGTGCTAAGAACCACAAAGATGCAATCAGAATTTAATTCGGATGTGTAGTTTAGGAACTATATTTTTTTAGATTTTAGGTTTGCTGTGACTAACATAAAAGAAGAGGAAGGAGGGGTGGGCGTCGGCGGGCTAACATTCGCCCAGGCATCGCTTAGAGCATCTCCAGCAGATTGCTTATATCTCACTACCAAAATATCTTCTCTCTCCATCTCCAATAGTTACTTTTGTGTTTTTAGCGATCACCCCTGTAGCAGACTACCAAAACCAATCTCCAATACCAGTAAGTTATAGAGGAGAGGGTTGCATCCCCCCTACATAAAGGGGAGAGGAGCTAAGTTTTTAGCAATCGCCAAAAACTTATTGGTATTGGGAAAAGGATTGATAGTCTGCTGGAGTGTACTTCAATCTATAAAATCTAATATTTTGGTATTGGGGATGGATATACGTAGTCTGCTGGAGATGCTCTTACGCTCACTGTAGGTGGTGTTCTCAAAAAAAAAATGGTGACTAAGCCAAAACAAAGCCGTCTTCAGTCGCTAGCTACCCTTGTCAAATCTGTAGCCGAACTTGAAGCTCTGGACCACCACTCATGTAGGACAATCATCACTGGTTTGGTGAGCGATCAATGAACTGAACTACATCAAGAATCAAGAAGATCAGTATGTCGAAATCAGAGGCCAAGTTTATCAACAAAGACCAAATCATACAACTTCATCTGACCGCTACTCTACCAGATCGATAAGCCAACAATACATCATCTACGTGCTCTAGACAACAAAAGAATGCGTCGCTCGATTCTGTACCAAATCGCTTCAAATTCGAATGAAGCTAACCCTATCTGCAAATGCAAGTGCATACAGTAAACGTGTTTCCTGTGCTCGCGATCCCCGCGCTTCTCCCTGTCCAACGGCGACACGCCGCCGCCGGTCACCGCTGGCGGAGGTGGTCGATCGCCTGCGCGAGCGTGGGCGCGAACCGGTCCACGTCGATGCGCACGTCCTGCTTGCCGAGGTAGTACTCGGCGACCTTGTCCCAGCCGCTGCGGTGCACGGCCTCGGGGTCCTTGATCACCGGGTGCTCCGGCCCCAGCATCTCCAGCAGCGTGCTCTCCTCCGTCGCCACGCTGTACTCCAGGTACCGCAGCCTCATGTCGGCGACAGGCTCGCCGAAGTCCGCCCGCGCCATGCGCTCCAGCTTCCCGTACGGCACCACCTGGACCACCACCGCGCCCGCCGGCAGGAACACCGCGTTCGTCAGCCCGGCGCCGTGCAACGCCCAGCAGCACGTCGTGGGAGTTCACCATCCGCGCCGTCTCCTCCAGCGGCGCGTCGGCGCGCGGGCTCGCCACGGTCACCTCGAACCCCGCCGCCTCCGCCGCCTTCTTGATCTCCGGCACGTTCACGAACCGCCGGTAGTGGGGGCGGCTGATCAGCAGCAGCCGCGGCTTCGGCTCCGGGGACTGCCTCAGGCTCACCGGCGCGGCGCGCGGGAGCGCGTACGTCTCGCGCAGGAACGCGGTGAAGTCGGCCATGGTCAGGCGGTGGTCCCCCGGCGCCAGCTCCGGCACGATGCTGAGCTCCTTGTGGAGGCGGAGCCCCACGGTGAGGTGCCTGAAGCACCGCACCCGCGCGTCCCGGTCCAGGTCGACGGCATCGTACCTCGACAGGCGGCGCACGACGGCCTCGTACTTGCCCAGCCACCACGGCTGGATGTTGCTGACGAGGAACAGGACGTCGCCGCCGTACCACCGCGACGCCGCGAACAGCGGCACCAGCACGTCGCTGAAGTCGTGCCAGTAGTTGCCCGTGAGCCCGCCGAGCGCGAACAGCACGGCCGGCGCGTCGTGGGTCACCGCGCACGGCGGCGCCGCCGGGTCCCGCGGGGACCCCAGCCGCGTCACCGTGACCCTGTCGACGCCCGCCATGGTCCGCCGCGAGTAGGGACGGACCCTCCACTCCCGGCGCTCCGACGGGCCCGACGGGACGAAGGTCACGGACAGCGCGCTGCCGTTGGTGCGGACGTCGCCGTCGAGGTCGCAGGTCTCGGAGACGGGCCCGTCCGTGTTGCACTCCACCTTGTCCGTCGCCTCTGCTGCACGCCGAAAGCAAAATCAATCCGTGCGGATCTCACATTCCAGATATAATTTTTAAAATTTCTCAAAATACAGAAATTAAACACCATGAGTTGAGACCAATTTTCTCCAAAACATCAACAAAAAAAATCAAAACCAATCAGATCGCCGTGAGAAGAAAGGAACCAACAAATGGTGACGGAAGAGTAGAGCCAAAAGGATGGCTTTGTTTTGTGGCGCGAATGTGTGGACGTACCGGGCGGTTTGCCGTCTGCGTCGTCTCGTTTCGGAGACTCCTCGGCTGGGACGGCACCGGGCGTATCCTTGTCCTTGTCGGGCTCCTCCGCTGCCGCCGCCGCTTTCGGCTGCCATTCCTGCTCCCTTTTCTTCTCGAGCTCTGCGTTTCGGCAACAAAAGAACACACCCCTTTCATCCATCCGTTCGACCCAGGTAGAAAAGAAGTTTGGAGCCAATGCCAAATGCAGAATCTTATCAAGAATTCGGTGTCCGTATAAAATATATGTTGGCCTATTTGGCACAAGAATTTCGCTTTAATTTAGTGTCGCTACTCGCTAGACATCTTAGACACGGCTCTCGCTCTTCCGAAAATGTTGACCCTGTTAGATTGATCTCAAGTGGGCTGGCCCAACGGCAGCCCATTAACCCCTTAATCGCGCCCTGATCGGGGGCGCCTAACCCTAATGGTTAGTGGGCCCCCGTCACGCTGCGCTATATTAAGAGGTGGGGGGCTGGCAGGCGCTAGTCACGAGGTTCGACGCCGCCACTATTCCCCACCGTACATTCCCTAGCTCTCCGATCAGAGAGGCGCAGCCAGCGGCGGGATTGCTCCACCGACGGCTTCGTCACGCCCTGCGACTTCTTCCTGCAACGACCACGCCGCCGTCGCCATGGCGAACAACGCCGCTGGGAACCCCGCCGCCACTGCCGATGGTCGAGCTCTAAAACTCCCTGTTCCTCTCAGTTCTTTGCAGTAGTTCATGTATAGGATCCTCTATGTTACTGTTGTTTATCCCTGTACCCGAATCGATCTACTGCTAGTTACATTAGCAAGTTCTATCAATGGTATCAGACGGGTACTAGAGAGTAGATCGGATTTTGGGAATAATCCTCTAGCACAAAAGCTCAGTGGCCGCCGAGCGACATGCCTTGAGCATCGTCCCGGGCCAAAACCCTAGTTCCACAAGCTGCAGTGGCCGCCGAGCGACATGTTTCAAGCATCGTCCCGGGCCAAAATCAGATCAAGCACAGCACAGAGCAAGGCATGGATTTGATTGCTAACCCTAACAGTGAAAGAGCGGCTTACCCGCGTACCGTCGCGCGCCGTCGCGCGAGCCCAAGCGCCGGCCACGCGCGCGCAAGTGCCCTGACCGCGCCAGCAAGAGCGCTCCAACGCGCAAGCAAGGGGCGCCGGCGCAACGCCGTTCGACGGCGGCGCGCTCCGTGATTAACGAGCGCGCGCACCGGCGAAAGGCACCGCGGCGGCCACCCGGACAGCAAGC
>CM014274.1:75087815-75101354 GCA_004135705.1 Alloteropsis semialata
CGGGAGGGCGAGCTGGGCCGCGCAGTGCCGCGCGCCCGAGCAGGCTGGGCCGAGAAAGCTAGCAGGCCGCGATTGCGGGCCGGTTTTTGCAACAGAGTAATAGTTTTCCTTTGAATCTCTTTAGTTTTTTCAGGAACATTTATATACTAGTTAATTTACACCAACGTGTTTATTATTTAGAGAGCAAGATCAGCAAGTTATGTTTCTGAAAATAGCAAGATTATTTTATTATTCCGCTGCGCAAGTTATTATTGTTATTCTCTTATTAAATTGAACCAACGGGATATTTAATTTGAGAAGCCTAGATTTTTCAGCACAAGTATTTCGGTACTGTTGTTATTTTTTGACCAACGTTAATAATAGCAATATTACTGATCCAAGTTTTACCAGTATTTATTCTTTTCTGCCCAACGGTGATTAGAATAAGTGAAGCAAGTTATTTGTATGTCTTGATTTTGACCAACGTTAAATTAAGATATGCAATTATTATGATAATTATGTTCTCACAAATGTGTCATGTTTTCATTTCAGAGCAAACAGCAAATGCTATACACTTAATCAGTGCAATCCCCAAGTTAACTGGCCAGAATTATGTTGCATGGCGTGAGGAGCTTGATTCAGCGCTAGCACTTGCAGAGATAGATTTGGCTCTCACTGAGCCACAACCCACTGAGCCAGAAGAGCCCGTGAGGGCTGAGAATGAGTCCGAGGCAGATTTTGCTACTCGGCAGTGGGATCATACTCCCATAAGAGCAAAGTATGACCTAGACAAGCACAAGTGGGACAAATCAAACCGCAAGTGCAAAATTATCATCAGAAAGACAATTACAGAAAGCTTAAGGGGTGCCATCCCAGAGTGTGACACAGCTACAGAATATCTAGAGAAAGTGAAGAGCCAGTTTACTGGTTCAACCAAAGCTCATGCTTCCACCCTGATTCAGAAACTCACAACGATGAGATTTACTGGTGGAAGTGTGAGAGATCACATTCTGAGCATGGGTACTATGGCATCCAAGTTAGACAAGCTGAAGATGCCACTGCCAGATGGGTTCCTCATTCACTTGGCCCTGAACTCACTCCCAAAAGAGTATGAGACATTTGTTGTTAATTACAACACAAAGTCAGAGGAGTGGGACCTACAAAAGGTCATTGCCATGTGTGTACAAGAAGAAGAAAGGCTAAAGAAAGCAAAAGGAGAGGATACTCTCAATTATGTGAAGGGCAAGCAACAGAACAAGAAGCAATTCTTCAACAAGAAAGCTTCAGATGCCTCTACTTCTCAGTATAAGGGAGGCAACTCTTCACAGTTCAGAGCACCCTCTAGACCAGCCGCCCAGCAGAAAGAGTTGAACAAAGATCAGTGCAAGTGGTGTGAAGAAACTGGGCATTGGAAGCATGACTGCCCCAAGTTCATGAGGCACTGCCTGGAGAAAGGTGGGGACATTATTACATTTGTTGATGAGTCCTTATACATAAGTTATGACAGTTCCACATGGTGGATTGACTCAGGTGCAACTGTTCATGTTGCTAACTCTTTGCAGGGATTCCATGGAGGGAGAACCCTACAAAGAAGAGAAAGACAAATTAAGGTGGCCACTGGCGTTGAAGCAGAAGTTGAAGCCATAGGAAATCTTTCTCTAGTTCTAGCTAGTGGCTTCAAGCTTCAGTTACATGATGTCCTTTATGTTCCCTCATTAGCTAGAAATTTGATATCAGTTTCATGTTTGTCAGACTATGGTATTGATTGCCATTTTTCTAAGAATGAGTGTAAGCTACAGTATAATAATAAATGTGTGGGTCTTGCCTTCCGACAAGACAAACTTTATTTATTATCCATGTCTGAGAATGTGAATGATGTAAGCAATATGCATGAGAAAGTATTATCATTAGATGCAAGCAAGAAAAGAAAGAGAATTGATTCCTCATCGAAATTATGGCACTGTCGTTTAGGCCATATTTCGAGGGGGAGAATAGAACGCTTAGTTAAAGAATCAATCCTCCCACCTCTAGAATTTTCAGAGTTAGAGCAATGCGTTGATTGCATCAAAGGCAAGTTTGCAAAGATTATAAAGAAAGGAGCTAAGCGAAGCGGGGGAGTTTTGGAATTGATCCACACGGACATCTGTGGACCTTTTCCAGTAAAGTCTGTGGATGGTTTTGATTCATTCATCACATTCACAGATGACTACTCTCGTTATGGATATATTTATCCAATCAAAGAACGTTCGGAAGCGTTAGACAAGTTTAAGATATTTAAAGCTGAAGTAGAAAATCAACTCGAAAGAAAAATAAAGGTAGTAAGATCCGATCGTGGAGGGGAGTACTACGGTCGACATACCCCTTATGGACAAGTTCCTGGACCTTTTGCAAGGTTCCTACAGGAAAATGGCATAGTAGCCCAGTATTCAATGCCGGGCGAGCCTCAGCAAAATGGAGTAGCAGAAAGGCGCAATCGTACCCTTATGGATATGGTGCGCAGCATGATGAGCTATTCCACATTACCATTGAGTTTGTGGATGGAGGCCTTAAAAACCGCCATTCATATTCTCAATAGAGTTCCAAGCAAGTCGGTGATGAAAACACCGTATGAGTTATGGACAGGGAGAAAACCTTCACTCAACCATTTGCGTGTGTGGGGGAGTCCTGCTGAAGCCAAAGTATTTAACCCAAACATAGAAAAGCTAGACCCCAAGACAGTCAGTTGCCATCTTATTGGCTACCCAGAAAAATCGAAAGGTTATCGTTTCTACTGCTCTAGTGGGCACACAAAATTTGTGGAAACGAGACACGCTAGATTCCTAGAGGAAGAGATGATCAGGGGGAGCAAGGTAGTGCGAGAGATTGACCTTGAGGAAAAACGGGTGTTTGTGCCCATCCCGATAGAGCAAGAACCTTACTTCACACTACCTGTTGTCGCTGGCCCCACAATGGAGCCAGCACCTGCTGTTCCTTTGCCTTTACCTAGTAACCCGGAACCTGTCCTTCAGGAGCCGGTTGAGCCAGTGGCAGAGCAACAGCAGCCTCAAAATGAACAACCACAAGTAGAGGAAGTGCCAGCTGCGGAGCCTTCTGGCAGACCGCAAAGAGTTAGAAAATCTCCAATTTCAGATGACTACATAGTCTATGAATGCGAAGAAGTTCAGATGGAGGGTGATTCCGCTTCATTTGAAGAAGCCATGAGAAGCGCTGAAGCATCTAAGTGGCAAGAAGCCATGGAAGATGAGTTGAGATCCATGAGTGCAAACAAAGTCTGGGAGCTAGAAGAAATTCCTAATGGAGCCAAAACAGTAGGCTGCAAATGGGTCTACAAGGAGAAACGTGACTCCAAAGGGAATGTAGAAAGATATAAGGCGCGACTTGTGGCGAAGGGTTTTACCCAAAGAGAAGGGATAGATTATAATGAGACATTTTCTCCCGTCTCGAGCAAGGATTCTTTCAGAATCATAATGGCCTTGGTAGCACATTTTGATCTAGAATTGCATCAAATGGATGTAAAGACAGCATTCCTAAATGGAGACTTAGAAGAAAGAGTTTATATGGCACAACCGAAAGGTTTTGTCGAGAAAGGTAAAGAAAGAATGGGATGTCGTCTAAAGAAGTCTATCTATGGCCTAAAGCAAGCATCTAGGCAATGGAATCTAAAGTTTGATCAGACAATCAAAAGATTTGGGTTTAAAGAGAATGTTGAGGACAATTGCGTGTATGCAAAGTTTAAGAATGGGAAATACATTTTCCTAATACTGTATGTGGATGACATTCTACTGGCAAGTAGTGATGTTGGTCTGCTGCAGGAAACCAAGAAGTTTTTGTCCTCAAATTTTGATATGAAAGACATAGGTGAAGCCTCATTTGTTTTGGGCATAAAGATTCACCGAGATAGAAGCAAAGGGGTATTGGGATTGTCCCAAGAAGCATATATAGAGAAAGTTCTGAAGAAATTCAATATGCATAAGTGCAGTCCTTCACCTGCTCCTATAGTCAAGGGTGACAAGTATGGGGCGCATCAGTGTCCCAAGAATAAGTTTGAAAGCGATCGCATGAAAGCTGTTCCATACGCTTCAGCTGTAGGAAGTCTACAGTATGCGCAAGTGTGCACACGCCCAGATCTAGCATTTGTAACCGGGTTGCTTGGCAGATATCAAAGTAATCCTGGTATGGAACACTGGAATTTGATAAAGAAAGCCTTAAGATATTTGCAAGGTACAAAAGGTCTAATGTTGACATATAGAAGAACTGATGACCTACAGATAGTAGGGTATTCAGATTCTGACTATGCAGGAGATGAAAGAAAGTCCACGTCAGGGTATATATTTACCCTTGCTCAAGGAGCTATTTCGTGGAAAAGCCAGAAGCAAACAATTAACACTGCGTCATCGACGATGTATGCTGAGTTTATTGCTTGTTATGAAGCATCAGGGCAGGTGAACTGGCTTAAGAAATTCATACCCGGTTTGAAGGTGGTTGATAGCATCAACAAACCACTAAAGTTGTATTGTGACAACGAGCCAGCTGTATTATACGCTCACAATAATAAGTCTAGCAATGCCGCCAAGCACATTGACATCAAGTATTATGTTGTGAAGGATAAAATCCGGGATCACGCCATCAGTCTAGAACATATAAGCACAGAAAAGATGCTAGCGGATCCGCTTACGAAAGGCTTACCGCCCAACGTGTTCAGAGGACATGTAGCCGGCATGGGTTTAAGGGAAAGCCTGTGATACCTGGATAGCAAGGGGGCCCAAGGCAAGAATTCGTCTCTAAACAGAAAAGGGTTTGTGGCTGTCGAGTCTAACGGTAATGACTGTGATGACGGAACATGCTCAATACTCTGATTTGTGATGGGGTGAGTTGGAAAAGCACAAGGCGATAGAAGAGATCAAGGGGGAGAATGTTAGATTGATCTCAAGTGGGCTGGCCCAACGGCAGCCCATTAACCCCTTAATCGCGCCCTGATCGGGGGCGCCTAACCCTAATGGTTAGTGGGCCCCCGTCGCACTGCGCTATATTAAGAGGTGGGGGCTGGCAGGCGCTAGTCACGAGGTTCGACGCCGCCACTATTCCCCACCGTACATTCCCTAGCTCTCCGATCAGAGAGGCGCAGCCAGCGGCGGGATTGCTCCACCGACGGCTTCGTCACGCCCTGCGACTTCTTCCTGCAACGACCACGCCGCCGTCGCCATGGCGAACAACGCCGCTGGGAACCCCGCCGCCACTGCCGATGGTCGAGCTCTAAAACTCCCTGTTCCTCTCAGTTCTTTGCAGTAGTTCATGTATAGGATCCTCTATGTTACTGTTGTTTATCCCTGTACCCGAATCGATCTACTGCTAGTTACATTAGCAAGTTCTATCAGACCCTTATTCGATTTCACCATCCCCAATTCCTCGTTTCAACGACGGATTTCAGACACCCAACCCAAAAAGAACAGAGCACGAAAGGAGTAGGATCGATCAGAGATGGCAGAAGCGCTCACCTGCGTCGCCGGCAGCTCTGATGACCTGCTTACCCGCAGCCCGTGGCTCCTTCGCAGTCACAGCTGCAGATCATACGAGGAGGAGGTGACGATCCGATACGTTCATGGAGGCGGGGAATTCACAATTCAGGGATGAAACAGAAACAGTGGCCGATGGCGTGCAGGAAGAAGCTTGAAATTCATGAACTGGAGCGGAGAATTTGCTTACCGTTGGGCGCGGTGACGGCGAACTGCTGCGAGACGACGAGGTAGGTGAGGAGCACGAGGAGGAACCCGGCGGCGAAGCCGGCGTTGAGGTGGCGCTGCGCCCAGCTCTTGAGCCCCCTCCCGGGCTTCGCCTCGCCGCCCATCGCCTCCTCTCTCTCTCTCCTCTGCTTCTCCCTGTACGTGTCAGTATGGACCTGAATTATTCTTCTGGAACCACTGACGACGACGGAGACGGACACTGTCTGAACCGTTCAAGGTCGGTCTCCGGCGAGGTCGAGAAAGAATTCGCAGCAGCTCTGCCTTTTCTCCTCCTCGTCCTGCTGCTCGATCCCTTGCTTACATGGGAGGTCAGAGGAAAAGGAACGTGCTGTGCTGATGGTTGGCTCCGTCCAAAGCTGCTCGCTTTTGTAGCAAGCTAGGCTGTGTGTGTGTGTGTGACCATCAATCACCTTGCACTTTCTCTCTTTTTTGTATTATTAAAGTAAAATATAATTATCTATCTAGTACCCCAACACCAACACGGGTCTCCTTTCTGCGCTCCACCCTGATGACCTCCTCTCTGGATAATCAGGTCTGGTGCTGGTGGTGACCAGGCTAATCTGGTGACTGACGGGATAATCAGGTCTGCAAAAAAAGAAAATTTTGGTTGACTGCTGCGAGTGCCGCGTCGTTAGGGTGCTGATCAGGTCTTGGTAATCTGGCAACACGCACGTCGTTTAGCCTTTGGTGACGGGAAACAGCTAGCTGTCTGTGGGAATGCAGTCGTGGCGACTTTTCCATGTATTTTCCACAACGCTCATCGGAATTTTGCCACACGCATATACGCGCCGCGTTAGGGCGGCGCAAACATCGGGCTTGGACAGCTGGACCAGGTCTCGAGCATTTGCCGCCATTTTCATCGGTGGTTCCGCTTTGGTCGTGGGCATCAGAGACACGTTTTTCTATTTTCTGCGTGTATGTGGAGCACCCGTTTGAGCTCGCGTTATACTTTCTCTGTTCAGAAATATGTCATTTTGGATATTGCCACAGCTTGCGGTACACATTTTATACCTTTTTTATGAAAAGGGCTAACATAATATTATAAGATTGATATATTGTGAAACAACTATGCTCATGATAAGTATAGCAACACCATAACCATGTATTGGTTGCACGCATTCTAGGACGTCGTCATGCATTTACCAAACGAGGTACTAGTAATTTTTATTGGCAGCCGTGCATGCTGAAAAGGAACTTTTGCACCCCTCGAATAGCAAAAACACACACTCTTTATTTCGAAACGTATGATGTTTTAGTTTTGTTCTATTCTATCTATATAAAATTTCTCTAATTGTGACCAAGTTTATCAAAAAACACACACCATAATCTACACAACAACAAATTAGTTCCATCAAATCCACCATGGAATATATTTTGGCATCTATTTTATTTGGTATTGTGAATACTAAAATATTTGACAACAAACCTCAAAGTTTGACAATTTCACTTAAAATGATACTTAAAATTATTGAAGCTGATGGAGTATTACCTAAGCGAATATTTATAAACTTTTCCACCATGAGGTCAGACGCGCACTTAAAAAGTTCTATTGTCAATATATACGGAGCACGCCCATGGCCGGTGCTGAAATGACTTGGGAGAAGAAGGAAAGATACAAAAAAAAAAACACACAGCGTCCGAATGAAATTATTTTAAGCGAGACATGCCATCGCTGTGAAGTGGATCTCGTGTCAGGCTGTCCTCATCAACGCAAACACGTCGATTCCGGCCGAGGGTGCAGATCAGATCTAAACAGCTCACGGCACGGCCGGCTTCAATTCCTCTCTCTTCCACGGATTAGAAGCAGCCAGCCAACCGATCCATCGGCTTCATCAGTGATGATGATTCTCTCTATGCTGTACTAGCTTCTAGAGTCAATGAAGCCCACCCCGGACGTGAGCACCTCTCGCCAGGCATGTTGGCCCCCATATCTAATCATTTCGATTTGACGACCAACATGGTGGCAACTCATCGCATGCAACCAACAAATCTTAGCATTTGTTTATGCATATCACTTTCTTTTCTAGTTAGTGCTCCTACCTGGGACAACGTACTTAACAATATTAATCGCAGATGGTTATGGATGCATTTCCAAGCTGCTTTAATTTAGCACCTTGTCTTTCTTTTGTTTCTTGAACAAAGCTGTAGCAGGTCCTCGCAGTTGGAGAAAGAACATCCGCATGCATGGCGTGTTGCGGGACTTGGCATCCTACCAACTCCCATCGACCCATATCCTGAATCCTGATGGTGCAGACGTGAAGTAGCACACGTACACTTGCACTCCCGTGATCGTGAGATCTAAAATTCTCAATCTGCCGTACGTGACCATGGTAGTTTAACATCTAGCTGTATCATTGTATTGCAGATCGGACCCTGTGGTTTGCTACCTCTTTTTGGATCTAACCAGTGTTGTGTTAAAGCCTGGATTAATATAACATATTTTTTTGAAAGGATGGCAGAAGCTTTGCCGCAAAATATATTAGAAGAAGAAAAAAAATGCTGGCCTATTTTTTTAAAGGAAAAAAGGGATCCAAAAATCCATACAACTAGGAGTGTACAACTAGGGAATGATTAATATAACATATCACATGGAATGATTCGGAATTTGGAGGTTGCTTATTGCAAGGCACTAGTACGTGTCTATCTGGGGAGGGGCGTCAAGTGGAAGTGTACTCTTCTGATACGCTATGATACACTGAGTGGCCAGCACGTACATCCTTCCAACGTCGTCGTCCAAGTTTAATTTCTTCTGTCCTGGCAATGAGTATCTGCCTTATTAAAAAAAAACTATATATGCAGACTACTGTGGCATTCAGGGTTTTTGAACTCTGCAGCATTCAGTTAGTTCAGATAGTTCTCGTATGGCAGCCTAGCAGTAACGGCCATCCTCTTGTCATATTATGGGTCCATTTAGCACAGCTTTGGCTCCTGAGAAAATGGCTCTGGCTCCAACTTTTCCGATGAAGCAGCTTTTTTTTGGCTTTGGCTTGTCTAGTTGGAAGAACGTTTGGTAAAACAGCTTCTCCAGGATTTTTTAATAGATGAAAAATGTTAAATGTCCATTTTACCCTCCCTTTATTCCTTTTCTCTTCCTCTCTTCCCACCCCGGCTACAAGCTTTGCCTCCGCCCCCGGCCGCTGCACTCGCTGGCCGCCACCGCCGCGGCCTGCCAGCCCCCTCTGCTGTAGCCCACGCCTGCCCCCTCCGCCCTCCAGTCCTCACCGCCCCCGGCCATCTCCTTCCCTGGCCGCCACCGCCTCGGCCTGCGCTGGCCCTCTCCGCCTCCGGCTGTCTCCGTCCCGGCCTTCTCCGCCTCCGGTTGTCTCCTCCCCTGGCCACCATCGCCACGGCCGCGGCATGCGCTGGCCGCCACCCCTACGGTCATCTCCGCCCCGGCCGCGACACGCGCCCGCCGCCTCCGCCCCGGCGGCGTGCGCTGGCCCCCTCCGCCCCGGCCATCATCGCATGTGCCGGCCACCTCTACCACGACAGATGCGTCTTTTCACTTTTTTGGATGGGGATGAGCCGGGATAAGCCACTATTTTGAGCTTATCGTCCGAGTTGGAAAGTAGAGAGTGCATTTTGCGCAGCTTCTCCGAGCTTTACTCCCTAAGTTGTTTCGGTTTTCACCGTTTGGTACAAGAAGCTGATGAGCCGGAGAAGAAGCGGGTGTAGAAGCGGTGCCAAAGGGGCCCTATCTCTAAAGCGGACACGTGGCGTACCGAAACGAATACGACGCGCGTGCGTGGTGGTAAGCATCTCCAAGAGCGTTTTTAAAATCTACTCTCTAAATCATTATTTGGAATCATTTAAGTAAAAGTTATTTTCTATATCTTTATACTTTTCAACAACTTTTTTCTATATGTTGTGCGCAGTCTAAAGAGTCATGCATCCTCGCTCTCCATCTTTGGCTAGCGAGAAATCCGGATAGAGAATATCTATAATTGGATATCCAATTGAAAAGATTGTTGGAGAGTGTCTTTTCACTAAAATCTCTTTTTCTGTAAGTTTTTATTTTGAGGTAAATGTTTCTGTAAGTTAGAAAAGATATAAAAAGTTTTTTTTTTTTTTGAGATGCTCCCGTAAGGTCACCCCGTGCAAAAAAAAATAATAAGGTCACCAACGATCTTGGAACGCCTGACCGATGATGCATGCCTTTGATCAAGCATGGTTAGGCAAAACAACAGCATGATGGTCCACTAGTTGACTGTTGGAGTCACTCGAAGTGTGTAAAAAGAGTCATTTTGGTCGGTAACTGTAACATTAGTTAGGTAGCCTAATTTTGAAATGAGCCGCGACAGTTAAACAATGCAACGGAGCAGGCAAGGAGTCTCTGTTAATTTGGACGAACGAGACTAGGCGCAGGTTGATGGCTGCCATAGCGCCATCCATCGGCCAACGCCATCTGCTGGTTTAAATTGTTTGCTTTCGACGGCTGTTAGTACAATTCGGTCCGGCCGGCGAATTTGGTTCCCGTCACCTCATATGATGGAGCTGAGTGAAGCACTGAAGCTAGCTCCTCTCTCTCTCCCTCTGATCGGGACCGTCACCTCACCCAGTCACCGGCGATCATGACGATTGATGACGTCACGGCCCTTGGCCATGCCACCACTTGAACGTCTCAAAGCCGCAACGGCCAACGGCGACTCGACGTGGATGGGACGGCGGGCACGGGTGGCCGTGGGAGTAGGTAGGGGACTAGGGGGCGTAGGCAAACGGTCGCAACTCGCAAGCGTGATTTGCGGTCCAGATAGTGGGCTTGTGTGTTTGGTTCGCTTCATCCCATGATCTGATTACACTGGTAATAGAGTAAATTGCATCCACCATATAATAACTGGTATGATTGTATCACTTTAGTCCAATAAATTGTAAAACGTGCAAATAGATGTATAAAATTGTCAGACGTGTGTACGGTCACAAGTACGCTTCTAGGTGTATCTTGCCAAGGTGATAAGAAATGTTTAATTTTTTCTATGAAATATTCTTGAATTTCAAGAACTGATCATGCATTTCTCATGTGGCTGAAATTTCCATCATTTTTTGCGGTCAAGGAGCTACTGCTGACCGCAAAAAATTTTGCATGCTAGTATGTGATCCTAGACCTGCTGGGTGGATGGGCATTGCATGCAGAGATGCACTCCAATCTCCATGTATGGCATTACAGAGAATGTAGGAGGTTTGATGTGGCCACAGGAGGGTTTATGTGGCCAACCTTGCAAGCCAAATTGTGTGCCGACCTTGTTTTCTATCAATGCAATGTCTAGGCAAAAGATTGTATTTGTTTTTCGCATCATGGTGCCGGTCTTATAGTGCTCAAAGCTACCATTGAACTGAGGCTTGGTAAGCTGATTTTGTGGTGTACTTTTGTCATTAAAAAGTTGAATGTAATTAAAAATGTAAGCAGAGATCGGTCCAAGAGCTTCAGAGAGGATAAGAGTGGCCGGACCACTATGCTACGTGTTCATTTGTACTTATTAGACCTATATAACCATAGCCTAATGCAAATTTTACAATAAATGATGGAAATTATTTCAGGCATAGGTGAAATGCATGATGAGTTCTTGAAATTCAAGGATATTTCATAGAAAAAATGAAACCCTTCCTACCACCTTGGCAAGATACACCTAGAGGTGTACTTGTGACCGTACACGCACACATCTGACAACTTTATGTATCTGTTTGCACGCTTTGGATCACTTATTTTGTTATTACTTATTTTATTATAATACTTTACGTACGACTCATATTTCTATTTATTTATACTAATTTTTTTAATACGAGAAATGGTCAAAGTTATATTTCAAAAGTCAACAGTAAACTACAATATGGAACGGAGAAAGTACCGTGTAACGTGTTACAGTGCTTCACAAACTCGATTCCGCCCAACTTTCTGCGGTAACAGTCTAACAGATTCGCATCTCGTTGCTTCTTACTTCCATAAATAAAATAAAACACAAATCCTCTGCTTGTTTCGCGTGACTGCTTTTTTCTCCGGTGCTGGTGGGATTTTGGGAGATGTCAGATTCGCCTTGAACCACCGAGATTGAACCGGTTACCGACGACGATGCCGCATGGAATCGATTTTCCTTTCGTTACTAGCAACACGAGCTTGTGGCGGTGGCGAACTTTGTTTGGCCAGCGACAGGGCGACGACGGGCCGCATGGGAGACTTCAGACAACACGAGCAATTGGTAAGCAGTTTGACAGCAAAGGGGGGATGGGGTACTAGAGCCCCCTACCCAATGAATTTCATAGTGCCCTCCAAAGCACCCCCAACATTTTTTTATCCATGAACGAAGAGAAAGGAGAAGAAGAAAATATGGAGAAAGAAAAAAAAGAAAGAAGAGAGACAGGGAAAAAAAACACAAGTTGAGCCCTCTTTTCAATTTTTTGATTCGCCACTTGCGCTAGAGGCTTGTGCGAGGAGGAGCACGATGATAATGGCGGGGACGAATGTACTACCGTTAGAGCAGCTCCAGCAGACCATCTAAATAAGCCTCTACTCTGAGTTTAGAGGGCGAGAGATTAAAAACGAATTCCAGTAGGTCCTCACCCCATAGAAACTAACAAGTGGACCACTGGAGAGTAGAGGGTTGTTTAGAGGGTATTTTGAGAGAAAAAATTAAGTCCCTAAAAAATAGAGGCAGCCTCTATTAAAAGAAATAGAGGGCTTGTTTAAAAAGTATAGCTGGAGTTGCTCTTACGCGTATATACCAAACAAAGCCCGTATTCGCTTACATGGTATCCGTTGCCATCCTGATACCGTTTGCGTTTGCGTCTCTGTTCCTCAACTAAGGGGGTGTTTAGATGCATAGAATGCAAAATGAGAATGCAAAATGGACGCGTTGGACCGCGTGTACAGAGAGAAAAAAGTGCATTGGAAAGCGCGTATTTTGCAAAACGCGTCCATTCTGCAGAATGGAGCCAGAAGTAAACAGGGCCTAAACAGTGCCGAATAAAATGCATGGTGAGAAAACCAACATTGAGTTGGGCCCCATTTCCTCTGGGTCTGAGATTTCAAGCCCATGCACGCCGCGAATGTGAGAGAACACGGCTAGCAGACCAACTTGTTTCTACCTGAATGTTGGCCCACTCGTTGGGCCTGGGCCTCTTTGCTGCTTTTCGACGTGGCCCAGTGGGAAACTCCAAGGACCGTGACATTCCAAAATTCCTCTAATGTATAGCTTTCCAAAAATATATGGTGACTTTTGTGCTTAGTTCGTGGCCATTTTTTTTTCCTTACCCTGGTGCATTGGCACCAGGGAAGTTCAACATGCCTTTGCCCCTGATTTTGACAGATGAAGAAAGGCATGTGGATGCATTGGAGGCAAAGTTAATTTCCACAGAGAAGGTATTGTTTTGTTCAAAGTTGCAGTTTCACTACTACACAAAACACTTTCGGTTCGGGCCTTTAGTCCCGGTACCAATTGCACCCGGGACTAAAAGGAGCATTAGTCCCGGGTCCAAGAACTAGCTCACGGAAGAGGACATTAGTCCCGGTGGGTGGCTTCACCTGGGACTAAAGGCTCTCTTTTAGTCCCGGGTCGTGGCTTCACCCGGGACTAAAAGAGAGCCTTTAGTCCCGGGTGAAGCCACCCACCGGGACTAAAACTGATCCACCGATGTCTATATTTTCCTAAGTGTTGGCTCTCTCTCCTCCACTCCTCAACCTTATCTTCTTCTCCTCTCTCTCCATCCTTATCTTCTTCTCCTCTCTCAAAATCTCTCCGGCCACCAGCGGGGCGAGGGCCTCCGGCCTCCGGCCACCGGCACAGGGCGAAGGTGCGGGGCCTCCAGCCTCGCGGGCGGCGGGGCGCGC
>CM014274.1:75104450-75115370 GCA_004135705.1 Alloteropsis semialata
CACAAATATTAGATGGGCCAGATGTTCTGGCGCAGTGTCGGAAGTTTCGGGGTCCGGATCTTCCGGCACTGGGTTAGAACTTCTGGCTCAATGAGATAAACGAATTCGAGATTCAAAAATAAGCAAGTATCTGCAGAATCTATATGAATAGAAAGTTCACCACAAATATAAGAAAGCTTCAAACTATGATCTCTAGCAGCGGAAACTTATAACAAGATTGTTGACGCTCGTTAGCGACACAAAGATCTTGGACTTACTCGAGGATGAGCAAGGTTTAAGCATGGGGGGATTGTTGATGCTCGTTAGCGACACACTTTTAGTGCTATTTAAGTGGTGTTTTGGGACCAATTCATATACTAACCCGCCACTTGGCACTTGAAATAACCCGTTTTTGCATATGCATGTATTTTTGGAGGATTTTGGTTTACGCAGGTTTTTGAGCTATAAATGAGCACTTTTGGACAAAGACCGAGATCATGCGTAGTGCGGAGGAATGAAGGCCATGTGACCCGGATTTCGTTCGCTCTCATCTATGGTGAACCAACCTCCAAGAATGAGGTAGGGCAAAAACTTAAAGAGAAGGTCGGATGACTTCGGGATCAAGGTGAATCAGGCAGACATATGGAAAGACATCAAGACCCGATTTTATCCCGAAGCAACCGACGTCAAATACTCACATGCATTGACAAATCAATTCCTGGAGGATCTAGAAGCTTGCACGCGAAAGATGGGGCCGAGAGGCCACAAAAAAGCCCTGGGCCAGTAGGCCCAGAGGGGCCCAGGCCAGCCGGCCTGGGTTGTTTCTGCACCATCTTGACCTCCCCTTCGAGCTAGGGTTTCCTCGGACTATTTATAGCCCCGATGCCAGGAGCCACGAACATCAATCCACCAGAAGTCGACGCAAGGAGGGACACACACTCGAAAGAAGCCGATAGCCACCGCAAGTCCTCGAGGTTGCCTAGGAGATGGCTTAGGCCATGCCCTAGCCGCCATGGTTGGCCCTGCGTGGTGAAGCCATGGTGGAGTTCCGGAGCCATGCCTTGAACTCATCAAGGCATATGTACATTCGATGGTGATATCAATCTACTTGTCTCATTTACTTTGATCTTCTAAGATGCATGCTTTCTCTCATATGTCTAGCTAGCATATGTTCTTAGCAGGAATAGATCTAATTGTGTTGATTAATCTAAGCCCTGCGGATACATCTTAGTAGTGCACGGGAAGTCGGCGTGATTATCCTCGTGTGGTGACAGCATGCGGGAGGGAAAAGGCCGAATAAACGTGTAATGTTATGTAGACGACTCTTTATCATGGTACGAGATTAGATTGGTTACCGTTTTGGCCAGAGTTGCAACTAGAAGACGGTAGGCTTGTGCTACCCTTGGTTGTGTTACCTCGTGTCGTGGGGTTGTGATCCATTCATTACATTCATCAACTTCACACACATGTTTAACCTCATATGCAATCTATGCCTAATGCTAGGATTAGATCCGTTAGATTAGATGGGAAACCCTAGGTAGTTCATTGTCCATCCACGGATTGATAAACCTTAGATGAATACTCTAAGGGAAAAGCTACGATGATCTGCGCGCTTGTGGTTCACAATTGGCGTGTCTATGGACCGTCAACAAGCTTTTCTGGCGCCGCTGCCGGGGATCGGCAAATCAAACCCTAGGGAGATCTATCTAATTTTTTCGGACTAACCCTAATTTTATTATTGCATATATCCTACGTCTTGTTTGTGTCCATGAATGCAGGTAAAACCCTAGACACAAAGCGATCGAGAAGTTCTCAACATCCGGACTTTGGCAAGTCCGATCTCGCTCAAACAAGATTGATAATTACATCAAGATCCGCTCTTTAGTGGTAGGTGCTAACTTTTGTTAGTGGCCCATCATCTGCTATTGAGTTCACACTCAAAACAAGTGAAAATGAACAAGGTATGCCACTGTGTCAATTAATTTTTAAGACTAATGTTTCTTGGAGAATTGTTTGCTCAAGCTATAGGAGATGAATCATGCCCCGAAGATCCGATCATCAACATCTCTGGAAGGTTGCTATTGAGACCAGTTTTTTGCCCATGATCAGAGAGGTACCATGGAGAAAAATTAGAAAATATGAAGCTCCATCAAGTCTTCTTTCCAACGCATCAAGAATCATAAATTTTGGAAATCGGTGCAAGGAGTTATGGTAAAATCTTTCAACACTACGCGTTCTGAAATCTGCTCGGGATAGGACGTAGTGCCGGAGTAAAACAAGCATAACTCTTTCATCCGGAGTCTATTTGAAGTGAATGAGTACTCATTGGAAAGGGAATTTGATGTGCATCTCAATGGGGTAGAAGTATAGTACATGTTCTGCACTGGGTGAAGAGGAATTCAATGAAGAAGAGGCAGCAGCAAACAACCGAGAAAGTGATGATGATGTCAAGGGAAGATTGAAGGGCCTTGAGCATAAAAGATGATGATTTGAAGTTGATCAAGACTGGAGGCAACAAGATCAGAAGCACCATGATGCTACCAATCTTCTCCAGTAGGATGCTCAATAAGCTTCTAATTGAGTGATGGACCAACGAAGGAAACCGCTCAAATCATCAACATAAAGAGCAAAAGCCACCCATGATCCCGGCACCTTGGGTAAAGCAAGAATTATGGAGAAGACTCATCATTGAAACCATGCTACTCGCAAGTGAATCAATGGTGATGACCTTGAATCCTAAGGATGCACAACACGACGCTCCAAAGACCACAAGATCAAGATCATCGACATCTCAGGATCAATTCGCAAGAAGTTACTGTTTGCATCAAAAGTCTGCACAACCTCTAAAGAAAATAGCAGAATATTTTTGGATATTTAAAAGCCTCATGAAGTTTCGGTTCCAACAAAATAAGAATCAAGTCAATCGGAGATTCCTACAAGCGGTTATGGTCAAAACATCGAAGGCCGTGCATTCTGAAATTTTCTGGACAGCACGCAGTGCTAAAGTAAATTGAGCATAACTCTCTCGCTTGGACTCCGTTTAAGATGAATGACCACTCGTTGGAAAGGTAATTTCACAAACTTTTTAATAGATCTATACTTCGGTATATGTTCTGTTCTGTACACAGGGGAAAATCCACAAAGAAAAGGCGGGAGCGACTTGATGAGAACAAGGTAGAGGAGATAACGATGACAACAATGAAGAGGAGCTTGGGCAATGCTTTCATCAAGCGTACATGATCAAATTTAGAAGTTTAGAACAAAATGAAGATCCCCGAGAACATTGGCATATGAAGACACAAGCCGGCTACATCCAATTCATGAAGATGTTAGAAGTAAATCACGATGGATTACAAAAGGGCAACATCAAGCTGCATGGATACTTCGAATTCTCGCACGAAGGAAGGTACGTGAGAAGTCTAGCTCTATGACTTTAAATGAAGCGCTTTGCGGGAGGCAACCCAGTCTTTTGTTTATTATCTATATAATAATGCGGTCTATATTGTGCTTTTTAATCGAAACATCAAGTAACATTGTACCATTGCTCTAATAAATGCCACAACTTTATGTTGTATGATCTAAATGTTATTGAGAGAGCACTTTGTTATTTGATCTTGGAAAACTTGTAGACCCTTTTGTGTGCCTATTAGTGTTTAGAGTCTTTTTCTTTGTGTCTTTTTGGAGAGAAATATGAGGTATGACACCACCCTTTGATTCTAAACTTGTGGCTAGTTGACTTAGGCTAACTTTTGTTTTGTTTTTAGACCACCATACATCATGTCATGTCATTGTGTTCATCCACCTCATGTTGCACTTCATGCCATGTTGTTCTCACCTTTGCATTGCATTGCATGTTTTGTTTTGACCTAACTTTTTGTTAAAACCCACTAAGCCTTCCTATCACCCCCGCCATAAAACGGAGCCAACAAGGATAGGATCGACTTGTGTTGATTTGCTTGTCTCACCATTCAGATTAGCCAAGTCTATCTCTATTCCTTGTTCTAACTGAAAACTTTGACTAGCCCTCCCACGAGATCCTAAAGTCTTAGGAAAATCTCTCATACCTATAGCCATTCTAAAACCATAGGTTTTGTTTTCCACCAAATGAAACAACCTTTGTTTTTCTTTTTGTTTTCAGCCACCTTAGGTAGATTTTCTAAACTTGACTTCTCTCTTCAAAATTCTTGTTTTAAACCAAAAATATAGGATATGCATGAACCTTCCCCTAAACCTCGTTAGCTAGGTTGTTCGGTTCTTTTCGATGAATGATTTTCTTGTCGGCAATGCTTCACTTCTTATGAGGTGGTTGGCCAAGCTTTGTCGCTCTAAGCAATTACTTTTTGAATAAATTGATTGTAGAACAACATTGAAAGACCTTTTGAACCTTGCTAACTCTTGTTTTTGCTAACTCTTTGCATTTGCATTTTGCATCCATTACGTCGTTCCATCATACATTTGGTAGCTTGGCTCTTTCACAAAACTTCATAATGAATGCTTTCATATCCATATCCATGCTTTGATCGGGCGTTTTCCCTTTACGGTCTTGTGTAAACATGGTATTTAGACATGATTGTGGACCATCATCATTTAGTTTTGGGAGCATTGCTAGCATTTGCATTGCATCGGTTGGTTTGTAAGCTTTGCAATGCGCTTTATTTTTCTTACACTATAAGGAATTATTGACCTTGGGGTAGACATGTGTTTTAACCTTGGTTAACAAATCTTTATGACTATGGAGAAATTCGGCAATCTAGTTGTAAACATGGTGTTTAGAACTAGGTGTAAACATTGTCTTTGTTTATATTCCTTCCTCTCATTTGCATGCTCACTTTGCACACACGCACACCCATTAGGTTTTTATTTTTCTCTTTTACTAGGTTAATTATGCCACAAGTTAAGGTCTTAGGGATGTCATTGGTTGTTGGCATTTGCTTATACTCCCGACCGTCACCCCAAGGGTAGATTGTGCATCTTAATGGTTTTTCAGGCATTAAGAAGGAATCCCATGAATTCGTGATCAAAGTTACAACCAAGACCATTGACATCTCCGAAGATTGAAAGGGACGCTGCTGTTTCCATAAAAAATCTGCACATGCTCAGAGATGTACAAGGAACAAAAAGTTGATATTCAGAAGCTCCAACAAATTCTCGTTCTAACGCATCCAAGATCAATGAATTCAAAGACCCATACAAGGAGATACGACAAAAACATTGGGTGCTGCGCATTCTGAAATCAGCTCAGGACAGATTGCAATACTGGACTAATAAAGGCATAACTCTTTTGTTCGGAATCCATTTTAGGAAAATGATGATTCGTTGGAAAGAGAAACTTGTGCACTTTGCAATGGAGCAAGGATTCAGTACATGTTTTGTTCTGGGCTTAGAGGAAAAATTCATGGAAGATGGGGCACCAACGAAGGCAACAAGCAAGGAGGTGATAACGGTGCGAAGAATAATTGGGACCATGGCTTGATGACAAGAAGAGGTTGAAGGAAAATTAAGGCAACAAAGGTGAAGAAGCATAAAGATAATCTCCAAACACATGGCGGAAGGACTTCAAGAATCACATGACGGTTCACCATCTTTTTCCACGCCTAGCAACATGCTAAGCATAGGGAGGGCTTCTTGGACAAAAAGGAAAAGGTCATATGGAGTACAATGATCGTGTTCACCACAAGATGCTCAAGATTCTTCTTTCATGCTAAACACAATGCTTAAGCATGGGGGAAGTTGCGCTGCACTCCACTACAAGCATTGAAAAGGACGGTAACTCTTCGTCAACCTCCTCTTTGTTTATCTACTTCTTAATGCTTGTATATATGTATACCATCGACCATAGGTTAGAAANTTATGACCTTGGTTAACAAATCTTTATGACTATGGAGAAATTCGGCAATCTAGTTGTAAACATGGTGTTTAGAACTAGGTGTAAACATTGTCTTTATTTATATTCCTTCCTCTCATTTGCATGCTCACTTTGCACACACGCACACCCATTAGGTTTTTATTTTTCTCTTTTACTAGGTTAATTATGCCACAAGTTAAGGTCTTAGAGATGTCATTGGTTGTTGGCATTTACTTGTACTCCCGACCGTCACCCCAGGAGTAGTTTGTGCATCTCAAGTGTTTTGCAGGCATGAAGAAGGAATCCCATGAATTCGTGATCAAAGTTACAACCCAGACCGTTGACATCTCCGAAGATTGAAAGGGACGCTGCTGTTTCCATAAAAAATCTGCACATGCTCAGAGATGTACAAGGAACAAAAAGTTGATATTCAGAAGCTCCAACAAATTCTCGTTCTAACGCATCCAAGATCAATGAATTCAAAGACCCATACAAGGAGATACGACAAAAACATTGGGTGCTGCGCATTCTGAAATCAGCTCAGGACAGATTGCAATACTGGACTAATAAAGGCATAACTCTTTTGTTCGGAATCCATTTTAGGAAAATGATGATTCGTTGGAAAGAGAAACTTGTGCACTTTGCAATGGAGCAAGGATTCAGTACATGTTTTGTTCTGGGCTTAGAGGAAAAATTCATGGAAGATGGGGCACCAACGAAGGCAACAAGCAAGGAGGTGATAACGGTGCGAAGAATAATTGGGACCATGGCTTGATGACAAGAAGAGGTTGAAGGAAAATTAAGGGAACAAAGGTGAAGAAGCATAAAAGATAATCTCCAAACACATGGCGGAAGGACTTCAAGAATCACATGACGGTTCACCATCTTTTTCCACGCCTAGCAACATGCTAAGCATAGGGAGGGCTTCTTGGACAAAAAGGAAAAGGTCATATGGAGTACAATGATCGTGTTCACCACAAGATGCTCAAGATTCTTCTTTCATGCTAAACACAATGCTTAAGCATGGGGGAAGTTGCGCTGCACTCCACTACAAGCATTGAAAAGGACGGTAACTCTTCGTCAACCTCCTCTTTGTTTATCTACTTCTTAATGCTTGTATATATGTATGCCATCGACCATAGGTTAGAAATTTTTGTATATCTCTCTTGTTAATAACATGGCTACTAGGAGGACAACCTAGTTTTATTTTTGTTTTCAATAAAAAATGATCACCATCACTTTGTGCTCATCACGATGCAATATTTTGAATACATGATCTTTTATGACGAAACCCTTAGATTTGCAAACTTATATTTGATGAGTTGGATTAAGATTGATTTCTATGGTTCGAGACTAAGAAGGTGACCATTCCGTTTTTGTGTATCTTCCTTTTGCTAGCCTTTCTATTCATGCATTGTGAGTTTCTACACCGGAAACTTCGCTGGATATCCATCCTGAACCTAAATATCTTTTTGTGATTACCTCCATGACCACAACCCACAATTGAGTATGGATCATTTTCTCGATGAAAATCCACAAGAATCGAGAGCTTAATTTAGAGAACATCAATTTGGAAGACATCGAAGAAACTCCCTGAAGATTCAAGTATTTTTCTAGAAGATCAAGATGGACTTTGTGTACTTACTTCAGCAATTATCAACCCTCACTTCTATGCTCAAGGACGAGCAATCGTTTAAGCATGGAAGGAGGATGCTGAGTAAGTACTATGTTGCCAAAGGTTCTAAGGAGCAAAAAGAAAGAAAAAGAAAATAAAAAGGGGAAAAAGAAAGAAAAGAAACAAAAATGAAAGGAAAAAATGAAAGAAAGAAAGAAAATGAAAGAAAGAAAGAAAAAAAGAGAAATAATGCTCCTTAGTTCTTTTAGCTTCATCAAATTTCAAGTGCTTTCAAGACAATTTCATACTCAATTCTCCAACCATATGCAATCCGATAACGAGGACTTCATTTGTGCCTCGGGATCATCCACTTGCCATTTGCACATGTACACCTATCTAAATGTTTGTGTTCCATCCTTCTCCCTTTCCAACATTTATTCTCCATGGTCTTTTTGACTAGTCTCGGTAATTCCAATAGATCTCTCTCTTAGTTTGACAATATTTGAGATATAATGTTTTGCTATGATTATTTTTACCTATCAAGCTCCACATAAGCCTTCCACTTTCATATATGAGTAGAATAGGTTGAAAAAAATTTAGTATAGGCTTGAGCGACTTGATGAGATGAGTGTTTCCATAAGCTTTTGCAAGAGAATCTCACTTATGACGGATATGCATCTTTTTGAAAACTCTTCACGATAGAATAAGGTAAAGGTCTAAAGTTCACTTAAGTTCAAGAGCATTGCATTTATTATTATTATGGCTTGTTCTTTATTGCTAGTCTATCTTCCATAATGAAAAGAAGCTGGTCACAACTTGAACTTTAAATGCTAAACACTTGAGAGCAATGTGTCTTGTTGTGTATGACTAAGTGCAGGGAAAACATTGAAGGGCAATGCTGATTTCCTTGTTAAGCAAAGATCTTGGACTTACTCGAGAACGAGCAAGGTTTAAGCATAGGGGGATTGTTGACGCTCGTTAGCGACACACTTTAGTACTATTTAAGTGGTGTTTTGGGACTAATTCATATACTAACCCGCCACTTGGCACTTGAAATAACCCCGTTTTTGCATATGCATGTATTTTTGGAGGATTTTGGTTTACACAGGTTTTTGAGCTATAAATGAGCATTTTTGGACAAAGACCGAGATCATGCGTAGCACGGAGGAATGAAGGCCATGTGACCCGAATTTCATTCGCTCTCATCTATGGTGAACCAACCTCCAAGAATGAGGAAGGGCAAAGACTTGAAGAGAAGGTCGGATGACTTCGGGATCAAGGCGAATCAGGCAGACATATGGAAAGACATCAAGACCCGATCTTATCCCGAAGCAACCGACGTCAAATACCCACATGCATTGGCAAATCAATTCCTGGAGGATCTAGAAGCTTGCACGCGAAAGATGGGGCCGAGGGGCCACAAAAAAGTCCTGGGCCGGCCGGCCCAGAGGGGCCCAGGCCGGCCGGCCTGGGTTGTTTCTACTCCACCTCGACCTCCCCTTCGAGCTAGGGTTTCCTTGGACTGTTTATAGCCCCGATGCCAGGAGCCACGCACATCAATCCACCAGAAGTCGACGCAAGAAGGGACACACACTGAAGGAAGCCGATAGCCGCCGCAAGTCCTCGAGGTTGCCTAGGAGATGGCTTAGGCCATGCCCTAGCCGCCATGGTTGGCCCTGCGTGGTGAAGCCATGGCGGAGTTCCGGAGCCATGCCTTGAACTCATCAAGGCATATGTACATTCGATGGTGATATCAATCTACTTGTCTCGTTTACTTTGATCTTCTAAGATGCATGCTTTCTCTCATATGTCTAGCTAGCATATGTTCTTAGTAGGAATAGATCTAATCATGGTGATTAGTCTATGCCCTGCGGATACATCTTAGTAGTGCACGGAATGTCGGCGTGATTATCCTCGTGTGGTGACAGCATGCGGGAGGGAAAAGGCCGAACAAACATGTAATGTTGAGTAGACGACTCTTTATCATGGTACGAGATTAGATTGGTTACTATTTTGGCCGGAGTTGCAACTAGAAGACGGTAGGCTCATGCTACCCTTGGTCGTGTTACCTCGTGTCGTGGGGTTATGATCCATTCATTACATTCATCAACTTCACACACATGTTTAACCTCATATGCAATCTATGCCTAATGCTAGGATTAGATCCGTTAGATTAGATGGGAAACCCAAGGTAGTTCATTGTCGATCCACGGATTGATAAACCTTGGATGAATACTCTTAAGGGAAAAGCTACGATGATCTGTGCGCTTGCGGTTCACAATTGGTGCGTCTATAGACCGTCAATAAAGATAGATCGGGTAAATTTAAGCTCAAGAACAATATGAACGTGAAGAACAACAACAAGATCAAGAGACAAGGATTTGTTCACCGAAGTTCACTCCACTTAGGAGCTACGTCTCCGTTGAAGTGCTCACTTAGAGCTGGGTCAAATCTAACCCCTTGCCTCTGTTGACGTCCAAAAAGTCAGGCATTGACATTAGGAAATTAACACTGTGGCCTGGAAGATTTGCTTGAACTTCAGTGCAGGTCCAAAATCTTGAGGTTTGTGGCATGCCAGTCAATTTGACCTGAAATTGACAAGGTAGAATTTAATCAGTAAACAATAAGAAACTCATCGGCCAAAGCCCCGATTCGTTCCAGCAATCAGATCAACGTGGAGAGAAGTCCGATGCAAGCATGAACCATCAGCCTTGAGTCCGATTCAGATGATATGAAATATATAAAAACAAACCATCGACTATGAAAAGCCGAATCGGAGATAAATCTAAATTAAACTCATTCTTTACTATACATCTTTCAAAAGGCATTAAATAAACTGAATCTCATGTCACTAACAATCGGATCGATTTCGAGACAGCATTGCTAGCAGGGCACCGATTTAGCTTATTTACTCCGATAGATCAATATATATTCAAAGAACTTATATAAACCAGATTTATTTGTAACTTGATAACTAAATCTAAATTAGCTATATAGACAGTATGAACAGATCTATTATAAAGCTTAAAACACGGTAAAACGAATAGGTCTCTAAGCAGATGTAAGCCGATAAAATAAAATCATCAAGATACGGTAAAGGGTGTGAGCGATCTAAACAAAGAAGAGCTATACGCTTCAATCTAAAGCCTAGAACAACTCGATAAAATGGTAAATTATATAGACGAAGAAGGGCGATACGCCTCAATCTAAAGCATAAAATAACTCGATAGATGTCGCGCTTATAGACAAACCGGAGGTTAAGATGATGCAGCCATGTTTGCTGAAGAACTTGACAAAAAGGGTTGTTGGCACGAGGGCCGAAAGTTGTGTTTGTAGTGATGGTTGTGTGAATGTTCTTTACAATGGCGCAAGGTTTATATTTATACCATGGAAATCCAGCTAATCCTTGTCGGCTACAATAATATCTCTAATTTATTTAAAGCAAACTAATCTAAAACTACCAAAAGTGTTACAATTGCCG
>CM014274.1:75116370-75126736 GCA_004135705.1 Alloteropsis semialata
CGCCGATCGCCGTCCCATCCACCGCTTCGCATCGTCGTTGAGATATTCGCGTTGTGACGTTGATTCGTTCAAGGTTTGGTTCCAGAAACCGGCGGCGCATCCTGCCTGCTCAGCTCCACAGGGCCTGGTGGCCTGCCGGAACTTCGCCGCGGAAGTACTACGGCCCCACGGCAACAACAACCCCGCCGCCTGCTCCCCACCTCCGCGCACCGGCTCCGATATATGCAAAGGGCGCCGCATCGCCGCTCGTGCCTGTGTGCCTCGTCGGCCGGCCGCGGGCGCGGGGCATGGCCGCCGGCGAGAGGCACGGCGCCCCGCGCGCTCGTACACATTATTAGTCCCACATCGCCCGCGCGGGAAGGATTACCTCGGATATAACGCGGGATTCCGAGATGTCTACCACCGAGCGGCAAGCTCGGTCAGCACATCTCATGCTTGTATTCTGATGGCTTCAGAGTCCCGGCCAAACAGGTACAGCGCTGTACTCTCCAGTCTCCATTGCTTGGCTCATGAGCCCCTGATTTGCGAGGTTACTGACTGTGAAAACAGCCGTGCGGCATGCACGGGTCTAGCAAATTCCCATGGTTTATACAGATTGGGCGGGGGGACTCTCTCTCACACAACTGCACAGGCGCCATCCTGCAACTGGTATGTTACAAAGCACAGGGCTTAATACCTCAAACTGATGAAACTGGTGTACGGTAATATGTATGCTAACCGATGAACAGGAATTTCATTGCAGGTGGCAGCCTTTTTGGTGTTTCCATCTTTTTTAAAATTTTTGGTGAGGGCCTGCAAATTTGATTCATGACAGCAGATTTCATTTGTATAATAAAATGTGTGCGCGTGTCTTACTTTGTGCAGCCGATCATCTGAAAACATTGCCAGCAGCCCTGAACGTATGAAGCAATCTTCAACAGAACCGAGCAAGGAGGGGCCCTAGTGTGTGTCACATTTACTGTTTGCAGATGAAACGTTTGACCTACTAGGAACAATAAAACTACCTATCTATATCTATATATCCTACATAGATGGAGGCCACTAGAAGTCATTAATTGCTATAAAGCTTGCACCACATCGCGCCACATCATCGCTATTTCAGAGTTATTAGATTAACTCTGTTTCCTATGATCTAACCCTTCATCTCACGCTGAGCCTATCCACGTCATCCACCTTACCTTCATTTCCCAAACTCACAACCATTTTATTTTTCATTCTCCACTTCTACTTCCCACTCCTATCACATGTTCCTTTGGTGCCTTCTGTGGAGAACAACGAACAATCAGCTACCATCGTCTCCTCAGCTTCTTATCCACTCCACGTACCATTAAATCCCATAAGTTGCAAGAAAGAAGAAGTACAGAGTATAGCAGCATAAAATTGGCAATGGGTTTCCCTGTTCTCCCACAACCATGTGCATCCAAGAGCATCTATGTATCCTTCCATCATTCTCCAAAGGCCATCAAGATGGGATTCATGGTGTCTGCTTGCTTTGGTTGATTCAGCAAGCATGCAGGAGCACCAAGTTTCTCGCCATATCAATCCTCACAAGTCATCTACCGCAGTTAGTAGTTTCTTATACCTAGATAACTACCATTTAAGTATTCCGGCCTGGTGTATGTAGTTATTCATCTATCCTATATTCCTATCGTAGTCACCTTATTGCTGCTTTGCTAGGGGAATTTTTTTAGTCTCTCCTTATGTTGATGCAGCTCCATAAACACACACCCATTGTTTGTCTGGAACTCATATTTTCCGAATCGGCAAGTTGTATCTCTTAAAATATAAATTGTGCATCTTTTTAGCCAAATCCCTGGAGGACAAGAACCAACTGTTTTTCAGGTCCTATGTAAGAGCAAAAAAAGTACTATTACATATAGTTAGGAGTTTAGTATGCTAGAATTTAATTGACCTTTTACTTATTTTTTTCTTTACGTTACAGTCTAATCCATCAGCATTCTTCTCAGCAGTGGGCAACTTTAAGGTTTTATCAACATGTTCACTTGCATTCCGGTTGTCACTGTCTTTCTTCCATTCAATATAGTACTACAGATACCCATCTTTAACTTTTTGGCATGTATGCACAATAATTGTTTTAATATTTATTTAATATTTTCTGAATATTCCCGCAGCAACGTGCGGTGAATCCCCGTATATGTGGTTGGAGTGAGCACAAATTTACAATTAGATCACTTGCCATGTGACAATGTGATCAGCAGCAGCATTGCTCGAACCCAGAGTACCAGAGGAGCCTAAAGAGCCAAGAGACCCTGCAAATACCATCGCCACTTGATTTACATGACCAGAAACAAAATCAAATGCACTCTTCACTCCTCCACGAGTAGTACTAATGAACATTCTTAAACACATAAAACCCAGACACAAGCCAAATGAAAAGACTATGGTCAATGAATTACCTCGAGAACCGGCAGATACCAATCGGGGGCAGTAGGTGGCAACGCCCGGAAGATTTTGAACAGATGCATTGGCATTTGCATATAGGTTAGCTTGTGAAGTGATGCATTACTTGGTACAAACATTTTTCAATGGCAATATCAGATACTCCAAGCGTGTCACTTGTACAACTAGTTCGATCACCTTTGTGTCGGTGAAGCATAAAGATGCATTTTTGGCTTATTGATTTACTAGAGTGACAATGGCATTAAGTGCCTTGTTTTGATCTTATATGTTTTCAAAAACACTTATGCCTACTGACCAACTGATGTAGTCATCATATAACCTCACGAGTGATTTTGCTTGTCCCTCCTTAGCTCGCCACTAAAGAGTATTTTTTTTGGAAGTTGGCATGTTCACCATCAAGACTGGTGCTATTTTTCTTGAGTTGTCACAAGCCATTAGCACTTTGCCTCCATTGATCTGTCAAAACAAGATCAGAAGGCATTAGAAATTAGGAATATCATCGCCTCTCTCTCTCTCTCTCTTTTTCGACCACAGGCACTTGCCCAGCTTTATTAGAAAGCTTAACGAGCCGTACATAGGTCGAAGCCGAGTATCCGCTGGGGTTACCAGCTAACAATCATAAACACCAGACACTCGCGCTAAGGCGAAACAGACACCCAGACATTGGGCAGCACACTCAACAGAACACTATCCTAATCAGTGAGCAGCTCAGCTAAACCGAAACCTCCCAAAGCACGAACAGAAACCACACGCCCAACTACCAACTACTAACCAAGCTACCAGGGTCTGAACAGCAACCGCCCACGCCTGGAACACAGGAGAAAAAAAAACCATTCAAAAGAAACAACCGCCCTGCTACGATCATCCTTCAAAAGGGAACATCCTTCTCAACTTGAAGCCTCCACCGCTAGCTTGCCAGGGCCGCCAGTGAAGCAGTCTCCGAGGCAATCTTGGATATTATCTCCTCCACCATAGGTTTCTTCTTCTCCCTTTGTAGTCCTTTCCATTGGTTGAGGAACATCATCATCTTGTGAGCAATTGCAGTTGGCGTAGATGCCAACTTGTTGAAGACCATATCATTGCGGGTTTTCCAAAGGGTCCACATCACACCTGCACATATAAACAGAACAACATCTTGAAATTTATGGGGCTGGTTCATCACAACCTTAAGCATCACATCTTCACTACAGATGGGAATGGATGTCCATTCTAGAGTCTCTTTTAAAAGGGCCCAAATGAAATTAGCAACTGGGCATTGGAAGATAATGTGATCAGTTGTTTCAGTTTGGTTGCATAATTTGCAGTTTGGGCTGCCTTGCCAATTTCTCCTTTGCAATTGGGCTGCTGCTTGTATGCTATCATGGAACACCATCCACATGAAAATTTGGATTTTTAGCGGAACTCTACAATTCCACACCTCTACCATCTGTTTGTCAACCACTCCCCCAAAAGTTATCTGCTTGTAGAGTGATCTTGTTGTATACCTTCCTGATTTCTCAAAAGCCCAGGTCACTTCATCTCTACCTTCAACCAGCTGTATTGACTCTAATCTAGCCTGTAACCTTAGCCATTCATTGCTTTCTGCTTGATCAAAAGATCTTCTGAATCTTAAGTTCCAGACCCCCCTTCACAAGCTTGCTTGACTGAAATATTAGGATCTGAGCAGATATTGTAAAGTGAGAAGAAATCTGTTTTCAGTGCACACTCTTCCATCCAATAATCGTGCCAAAATCTGGTTTGCTCTCCACCCTTGATTTTGATTAGCCTCCCCTGATGATACCAGTGTTTCTCATCCAATAGCCCCCTCCAATTGAGAACCTAACTTTCTTTTTACTTGGAAAATGCTTTTGTTGCCCAAATATTTTCTTCTAAGAAGATTGCAGCACAAGCTTTGATCCCCACTATCTAATCTGTCAATCCATTTAGCCAAAAGACAAACATTCATCGCTCTAATATCCATGAAGCCTAGGCCTCCATATTCCTTTGGTCTGTTCAAAGCCTTCCATTTTACCATGTGATACTTCCTCTTTTTTCCAGTACCTTGCCAGAAGAATCTAGCTCTGATCTGATCAATCTTTTGGAAATTCCCCTCATATAAAGCATACATTCCCATAGTGTACAACGGTGTATTTGAGAGGCTGGACTGAATCAAAACATGTTTACCTCCTGAGGAAAGATTGTCACATTTCCAGGTTCCCAGTTTTTTAGCCGTTTTGTCCTCTACAAAGCCTAACTGTGCTTTTGAAAGTTTTTTGTCCTCTACAAAGCATACTTCCTCTCTCTCTCTCTCTCTCTTTTCTCTTCCCAAAGAAGCGACAAGGCCCAGGCCCGCAGGCCTGAGCCCAACCAGATAAAGGAGGTGGGGAAAGTCTATTCCACACCCCTCATCTATCAGTGTAGTTTGACTTACAACCCACAACCGGAAAAACCATTTATTTGATACACACAACTATTAAAATCGTCCGATTTACACCCTTCGTTGGTTTTGAGAGCGGTTTTTTACCGACGTGGTGCCACATCAGCAGCGAGGGGTGAATTTGACCACATTGATGGTTTGAGGGTGTCAAATAGACTTTACAAAAAATATATAAATATTTTTTAGAAACTATATGCAATTAAAATCCTAAAATCATGCTTTCTCTTAAAAAAATTTATATAAAATTTATTTTAATTCAGAAAAATATGAAACCAGTTCCATTGCTCTATCTTTTAATGCCTAGTTAGGGGTTTCTAAAATCATGCTCTATTTTTTTTTCTAAAAGATCGCTAAATTAGCTCGTTATAAAAATGCTCTATTTACACTCATTTTTATTTTAGATTTAAAATTAGGTGATTTTAATGAAATCAACTTCAGCCTAACTCGTTTAAAGTTGGGTCTCAAATAATATAGGTGATCATAATAAATAAGGATAACTTAATTTTCAAAAAACTTAAAAGAAGGCGATCATAATAACCCCTTATGAAACCTACTTGTTATCGAAGTGAGCTAGCGCTCTTTATAGTATGCGCCATCAATATCATCGGAGTCATTCTCAAGGCCTATTAAACTAATTAGAATAAATAACATGAACAAATTTAGCCCAAAAAAATAAAAGCATAATTATAAAGATTTAAATAACTTATAACTAAACTCTAAAAGATAGAGCGTGATTTTAGAAAAAATATTAAATGAGTTAAAATAAATTTTCTATGAATATTCTAACAATAAGCAAGATTTTTATAATTTTAATTGCAAATATATCCTAAAAAATATTTTTATTTTTTTAAAATCCATTTGACACCCTCAAACTATAAATACGGTCCAATTGACCCCCTCGCTGCTGATGTGGCGTCATGTAGGACGACTGACATGGCGACACGTCAGCAAAAAGCACCGAGTGGTGCAAATCGGACGATTTCAATAGTTGAAGGTATCAAATAATGGTTTTCCGGTTGAGGGTTGTAAATCGAACTACGTTGATAGATGAGGGGCGTGGGGTGGACTTTTTCCAATAAGGTGGGCTGCTAAATCTTGGAGGAAATCAATCGGGCCGTCTACCCTTGATCGCCGTCCCCTCCACCGCGTCGCATCGTCGTTGAGGTATTCACGTTGTGACGTTGATTCGTTCCAGAAACCGGCGGCGCATCCTGCCTGCTCAGCTCCACAGGGCCTGCCGGAACTTCGCCGCGGATGTACTACGGCCCCACGGCAACATCAATCCCGCCGCCTGCTCCCCCTTCGCGTGCCGGCTCCCATATATGCAGAGGGCGCCGCTCGTGCCTGCGCGCGTCTCGTCGGCCGGGCGCCGGCGCATCGCGCGCGCGGGGCATGGCCGCCGGCGAGAGGAACCGAATCCTGCGCGCTCGTACGCATGATTAGTACCACATCGTCCGCGCGGGGAGGATTGCCTCGGATATAACGCGGGATTCCGAGACATATACCACCGAGCGGCAAGCACGGTCAGCAAATCTCACTTGAGTTCTAATGGCTTCGGAGTCCCGGCCTAACAGGTACAGCACTGTACTTTCCAGTCTCCATTGCCTGATTTGCGAGGTACTGACACTATGAAAACAGCCGTGCGGCATGCACGGGTCTAGCAAATACTCATGGTTATACAGATTGGGCGGGACTCTCTCTCACACAACTGCACAGGCGCCATCCTGCAACTGGTATGTGTACAGGGCTTGGTACCTCAAAACTGATGAACTTGTGTGGTGTGCACGATAATAATAATAATATATATGCTAACCAATGAACAGGAATTTCATTGCAGGTGGCAGCCTTTTTGGTGTTCCCATCTTTTTTTTTATTTTGATTCATGACAACAGAGTTGATTAATATGATACAATGTGTGTCTATGCGTGACTGCGTGTGTTACTTTGTGCAGCCGATGAGCTGAAAACATTGCCAGCAGCCATGAACGTATGAATCAATTTTCAACAGAGCCGAGCAAGTGTGAAGCATTCTAGTGAACAACAGAAGAATGCATTAGCCGCGATCCAGTATACCGTGTGAAGAGAGCCGCTCCACGTTCAGCTATTGGAAGCAGAACTTCTTTTTCCCTTCTGGAAATGGCATGCATACACGTACAGCCGTACAGGTGACACAGATTAGATGGGACAGAGAACCAGGCTACGCTAACAGAAGGTAAAAGAGACCAGAAAGACATCACACACGAGGAAACTTCTGCATATGCATCACATTCTGCCGATTTTTTTTTTTGGTGAACTACGTCCATTGTTTGTGGCGGCTCATTTTCAAAATTAGGCTGCCTAATGTTACCGACCAAACGACTGGTTTTACAAATTGTGAGCAACGCCAACAGTCAACAAGTGGACCATCATACTGTTGACTGTAGGCCTGTTGCTGCATATTCAAAAATCATACCTAAATCCATACCCACCTCAAATGGGAGGGTATGGGTAGAAAATTAATTATTCATTAGAAATAGGGAGGGTAGGGTATGGGGAGAAAAATTTTTATCTACTAGAGATATATAGTATCTAGTATAAAGTTAATTATTCATTGGATATGGGTAAAAATGCGGAGGGTAAGAATTGGGTAATATATATTTGGATATGGGTACGAACAAGAGTGGGTTTACTTATACCCTCCCAGTGGCAGGCCTAGTTGACTGTTGTTTGCCTAATTACACTTGATCAAAGGCAATGCAGGGTCAGGCGTCCCAAGATCGTTGGTGAGTGGTGACCTTATGTGTTCCCACCACGCTCCACGCACTCATGTCGTTTCCGTTTCGTGACGCCACTTGTCCGGCCTGACTTTGGTGACAATAAAATTAATAAGAGGCTCAGCTGGTGTAGCTGCAGACTGGGGCTGGATTGACTGTTAGGCTGCCATACTAGAGTTATCTGAACTGACTGAATGCTGCTGCGGTAGTCAGACATAGCTCTTTTTCTAAGGCAGATACTCCTGGTAAGGGGAGAAGAAATTTAAGTTGCGTTGGAAGGATGTTCGTGCTGGCCACTCAGGGTCAGTGATCATAACGTATTAGAAAAAGCTAACTCCAAATTCCAAATCATCATTCCATGTGATGTGTAGAAAGTCAGATTAATCAAGCCTTTAACTCTTCTTAGCACTACTGGAACTCCCTGGTTCCCTAGAGCTTGAATTCCTAGGGAAAGAGTAGAAAACGGTAGGGGAATGGTTTCTTCCCTACAAATTTTTAGTAGGGAAAACCTCCTAGGGACGATTTCTTACGGGAAAGAGAACATTGCCCTACGAGAAGTTGGGAAACCGTAGGGAAACTTTTCTTTCCCTAGGATTCGCATTCCTAGGCAATTCACTACCAGAGAACTCTCTATCCATCCTCCCTAATCGGTCACGGTTGGATTGGACCCGGTACCAATGGAAGCATTGGTACCGGGTCCAATCCCCAATAATTCTGCGCGCTCATTGGTACCGGGTGGTGGCACCACCCGGTACCTATGAGGCAACATTGGTACCGGGTGGTGTCACCACCCGGTACCAATGAGCCTCGGGGCCTTTGGTACCGGTTGGTGACACCAACCGGTACCAAAGGGGCCCTGCGTATAAAGGGGCCTTCTTCCTCCCCCAGCCCGAGCCATGGCTCATTTCTTCATCCTCCATTGAGCTCGGGTTGGGGAGCTCATGCCCGATTTTTTCATAACTTTTGGAGATTTTGCAAACCAAGTCCGCTAGAAGGTTAGCAACTTCATCCTCTCTCTTTTGACGTTTAGTATGGTCTATTTCATGCTCTATGTTTTGAGTAATTTGTGTTTTGTGGAATGGATTGAAATAAGAGATTTTAGATTGAATCTTCATTTTTATTATGAATTTGTAATAGAGAATCAATATATAGTTAGTTGTTGCATGTGTGGAGATGATGCACAAAATTTTAGACATTGTTTAGATTTTTGGATTATTTGTAGAAACTTTAAATGATTTTCATATTTATGCTTATTATGATTTTTAGATATTAGAAATGATATTCATATTTAGGGTTATTAGGATTTTTAGAGATTATAAATGAAATTCATATTTAGGCTTATTACGAAATTTAGAATTACATCTTTTTAGAGGCTTCAAATGACGTTGATATTAGGGTTATTAGGATTTTTTGAGATTATAAATGATATTCTTATTTAGTTAGATTTTAAATTCAATTTTACTTCTCATGGTTGTCAATAGAAAATAGAATTTTACTTCTAGTTATTTGAGAATGCATGAGACCTAGGAATAATGGATAGTTTTTTCGTAATATACTAATATGTTATGTCAAAATTAAAAAAAATCAAGTGTTCTAGAATCAACATGGATACTGCCGCTGGAGGAAGTGGTGATGATGGTAGGGGTAATCATCGTTCCTCTGCTGGCAAGGGGAAAACCACCGTCAACCCTCAACCGAAGCCAAAGAAAAAAGGAGCGTTGCATAGAGCAATGGTTCGATATTTGCAAGGGAAGCATGAAGATGATGTTGCGGCAGGCTTAGAACCTCCGTTTGATGGTCGTTATGCTCCACCGCCAGTTGCGGGTCAAACAACTCCACCTCCAGACCCAAAGAATACGCCCAAAGATGCTTAAATACCACCGCCTGTCATAATGTGATCTATGTCTGTATTTTTTTTCAAATTAATAAGTTTTTCCCAAGCAAGAACAAAACCTACGTACGATTTGTAATTTAATTTCTGCGCGTGTCTTTAGAAATACATCTTTTTGGTGGCATCAAATGATGTTGATGTTTACGGTTATTAAGATTTTTAGAGATTATATATGATATTTTTATTTAGGTTTATTACGAACTTTAGAAATTGGGGATGAATTTTTCATTGTATTTTGTGAATAGATGAATCGGCAATGGATGTACAACGCGGATAGACGCTCATCTGACTTCATTAATGGCGTTCATCAATTCCTCGACGCGGCAGAGGCTAACTCGACCTCGGGTTTTATATGCTGTCCATGCAAGGTCTGTGAGAATAAGAAGGATTATCACATCTCGAAGAAGGTGGTCCACACACACTTGCTTATGAGTGGTTTCATGCCTAACTATATCTGTTGGACCAAACACGGCGAAGCGGGGATATTCTTTGAAGAAGGTGATGAAGAAGGTGACGACAACATCCCCGACTTTGCACAATACGGTGCCTTTGCAGATGATACAGCAATGGGCGAGGGTGAAGCAGTTGCAGAGGATGAGGATGATGACGCCTTAGGTGGCATGATCCGTGATGAAGAGAAAGACTGCGAAAGTGCGAAAGAGCGGGAGAAGATGAACCGTTTGTTGGAGGACCACAAAACATTGTTGTACCCAGATTGCAAAGAGGACCAGAAAAAATTGGGTACCACACTGGAACTGTTGCAATGAAAGGCAACTAATGGCTTGTCTGACAAAGGTTTTGGAGAGATATTGAAAATGATAAAGAAGATGCTTCCAGAGGGCAACACATTGCCCGAAACAACATACGAAGCAAGAAAAATCGTTTG
>CM014274.1:75137989-75155110 GCA_004135705.1 Alloteropsis semialata
TCAAATCAAGGCACTTAATGCCGCTGTCATTCTAGTAAATCAATAGAACAAAAATGTCTTTATGCTCCACCGACACTAACATACGATGAAACTACTTGTACAAGTGACCGCTTGGAGTATCTGATATTGCCACAGAAAAATGTTTGTACCAAGTAATGCATCACTTCATAAGCTAACCTATATGCAAATGCCGATGTCTAGATGCCCCTACTGCTGGCGGAGGTGGTTGAGCGCCTGCTCCAGCGTCGGCGCGAAGCGTGTGGTGTTGATGCGGACGTTCTGCTTGGCCAGGTAGAGCTCGAAGACCTGGCTCCAGCCGCTGCGGTGGACAGAGTCGGGGTCCTTCACCGCCGGGTGCTCCGGCCCCAGCGTCTCCATCAGCGAGCTCTCCTCCGCGCTCACGCTGTAGTCGAGGTACCTGAGCCCCATGTCCGTGACCGGCTCGCCGAACTCCGCCCTCGCGATGTGCTCCATCTTCCCGTACGGTACCACCTGGATGAGCACGCCGCCGGGCGGCAGGAACACCGCGTTCGTCAGCCCCGCGCCGTGCAGGCCCAGCAGCACGTCGAACGAGTTCACCGTCCGCGCCTGCTCCGCCTCGGGCGCGTCACCCCGCAGCTCCGTCACCGCCACCTCGAACCCCGCCGCCTCCGCCGCCCGCGCGACCTCCGGCTCGTTCAGGATCCGGCGGTAGTGGCCCCGGTGGATCAGCATCAGCCGCGGCCTCTTCCCCGCCGCCGCGCCGCGCGGGAGCGCGTAGGTCTCGCGCAGGAACCGGGTGAAGTCGACCATGGAGAGGCGGCCGCCCGGCACCAGCTCGGGGACGATGCTGAACTCCTTGTCGAGGCGGAGCCCCACCGTGACGTGCGGGAAGCACCGCACCTGCTCGTCGGCGTCCATGTCGACGTGGTCGTGCTTGGACAGCCCCCGCAGGAAGGCCTTGTACTTGACCAGCCACCGCGGCTGGAACCGGATGTTGCTGATCAGGAACTTGACCTCGCCGCCGTACCGCCGCGACGCCACGAAGAGCGGCACGAGGATGTCGGCGTAGTCGTGCCAGTAGTTGCCCGCGTACCCGCCGATGGCAAACAGGACGGCCGGCATGCCGTGGGTCACCGTGCACGGCGGCGCGGCGGCCCGGTCCGGCAGCTGCGTCACGGCGACCTTCTTGAGGCTGGCGAACCTGCGCGAGTACGGCCGGATCATCCACTCGCGGCGCTCCGACGAGCTCGCCGGGACGAGGGTCACCGACAGGGCCGTGCCGTTGGCGCGGACGTCGCCGTCGACCTCGCAGGTGTCGGAGCGGCCGTCCATGTTGCACACCACCTTGCCGTTCTCTGCTGCACGCCCAGAGAAACGAAAAGATTCACCATGGCCAATTAGCTCCGTTCACTATGCTAGCCACTAGCATTGCATTAACAAAATTTCCTCAAGCACTTGGTCTCCAGATCTCAAATTTTGCCGGTTACTAATTATTTAGCCACGATCAAGATGAGATGAATATTCAAATATAATCGGGTGGTATCGGAGACAGGGTTCACTCTTCCCCATATGTTGACTTCGATCCTGTCAGTTCATCATGCTCATTTTCGTTTTAACTATGCCATTGGATTCTCAATCTGAAACAAATAAACAAGCAAATGCTATGATCAAAACAACAGGAGTGCTCACCTATTTCACCAGGAGTTTCGATATTATTATCCTTGGTCTCTTGTGCCTCCTTAGTTTCACCGGGAGCTTTGATATTATCCATGATCTCCTGTGCCTCCGTAATGATAACTGCAAATCAAGCAAGCTACGATCGTCAAGCCATCGACTACATTTCCTCGAAATTAAAGACCTTATTAGCATTGATTGGTAGAAGACTCATGAAGCAGCTTTCTGGTGAGAATAGCCGTTAAAATCATACTATTAAAAGACTGAGCTTGAAACCATAACCATGGTGAGGTGGATTGAAGGATTCATTACCATGGGGTGTCCTGACGGCGAAATGCTGGGCGACGAGATAGACGAGGAGCATGAGGAGACCGGCGGCGAGGAAGCTGGCGTTGAGGGACCTCTGCGCCGAGCCCTTCTGGCTCTTCCCCGGCTTCACCTCGCCGCTGCGCATGGCGACTTCCCCTCTGGCCTCTGCCGCTGCGCTCTGCTCCGTGCAGCAACTCCTGGCTCGCTCGCTTCTGAAGCTGGCTTTTGTTACTCATCACCTTTGCATTAACCTATGCTGCGCTCGAGGCTAATCTCGTGGGGGGTAATTTAGTGTGCAAATGGTCGTTGACTACTGACTACTCCGATCGAGCTAGCCACAGTACGTTCTTCTACTACTAGTACTTGGTTCTTATTGGGTATGAATCTGAAAAAAAAAACCTAACCTGATTGAGCGATCAGAAACAGTGTCATTCATGGCGATTCCCTTTTTTCACCCTAGAAACTGGTGCCAATCGAATTTGCTCACATGCACGTTGTTACCTCGGCTTAACGTAACATGGACTGATTTACCCTTTTTACTGTTACAAGGTGTTCATACGCAAACGCTATTTTGGAATTTTTTTTTTCAATGTGTTGCCGGATGGGGAATGGGAGGAGGCCCAGATCCTCCCATGAGAGTTTTTGTTTACTTTTTCTCCGAAAACTTTGGTTGATTGATGGGAAATTTATAAGGACACTCCTATCATTCAGTCGAGTCTGAAGTCTGAACAATGACCATATGGTCCTATACTGGGCTTAGAATGAGGGCAAAAGAGAAGAATAATAATTTCAAGCGCCAGCCGCATCCGCGATTCGGAAAAGTGTGGCCTGAATTCCTTGACGAGCATAAATGAGGTTACCTCGGCCCATCAAGGAGGAAGGTTGCCTTACCTGGGCCTAACAGGCAGGTTGCCAGGTTGGTAGCCAGTGGGTTCGTTTCTCAAAAAAAAAAAAAAAAACCTAGCCAGTGGGTCCTAGTCCAGAGATTCTGAATTCAGAAAGAGTGTTATTAGCTTCTAATAGCCCAGTTGTAAAAAATTAAAAGTCGCAAAAAAAATTATTAAAGATCAAATCAATGAGCAACAAAGATTCGCTGGACACAAAATTGTGTACTAGTCAGTACCTGTAGAAGTGATTTTGCACCTTAGCGGCTGTTTGTCCAATTAGCAAATGCCAATGGCTGTGAGCTTCCAGAAACTATGGTGTTCAAACAGGTTTGTGCCATTTCGAAACAGAAAAATAAACAAGTTCTTGACTCTCAATCATCTCCCAAACCTTTTGAACACCCGCTGCCCCCTACTGCTGGCGCAGGTGGTCGAACGCCTGCGCGAGAATGGGCGCGAAGCGCGCGACGTCGAGGCGCACGCTCTGCTTGTTGAGGTAGAAGTCGGTCATGTTGTTCCACCCGCTGCGGTGCACGGCGTCGGGGTCCCTGATCGCCGGGTGCTCCGGCCCCAGCATCTCCAGCAGCGTGCTCTCCTCCGCGCGCACGAGGTAGTCCAGGTACCTGAGCCCCATGTCCTTGGCCGGCTCGCCGTACTCCAGCCTGGCGATGTGCTCGATCCTCCCGTACGGCACCACCTGTACCAGCACCCCGCCCGGCGGCAGGAACAGCATGTTCGCCAGCCCGGCGCCGTGCACGCCCAGCAGCACGTCGTGCGCGTTCACCGCCCGCGCCTGCACATCCACCCCCGCGTCGCGCCGCAGGTCGATCGCCGACGCCTCGAACCCCGCCGCCTCCGCCGCCCGCAGCACCTCCTGCTCGTTCACGAACCGCCGGCTGTGCGTCCGGCGGATCAGCAGCAGCCGCGGCCGCTTGCCCGGCTCCCGGACCGGCGCGCCGCGTGGGAGGGAGTAGATGTCGCGCAGGAGCCGGGTGAAGTCGGGCATGGTGAGGCGGCGAGCCCCCGGCACCCATTCCGGGACGATGCTCAGGTCCTTGTGCATGTGGACCCCCACGGTGACGCGCGGGAAGCACCGCACGTGCGCGTCGCCGCCGTCGAGGTCCACGACGTCGTACTTGGACAGCCGCCGCAGGATGGGCATGTACGCCGCCGGGAACCACGGCTGCGTGTTGGTGATGAGGAACTGGACCTCCCCGTCGTACCGCCGCGACGCGATGTACAGCGGCACCAGCACGTCGGTGAAGTCGTGCCAGAAGTTGCCCGTCAGCCCGCCGATCGCGAACAGGACGGCCGGCATGTCGTAGCTCACCGTGCACGCCGGGGCGGCCGCCTTGTCCGGCAGCTGCGTCACGGTGACCGACCTGATGCCTGGCAAGGTCTTGCGCGAGTACGGCTGGATCCTCCACTCGCGGCGCTCCGACCGGCCGGCCGGGACGAGGGCCACCGACAGGGCTGTGCCGTTGATGCGGACGTCGCCGTCGACTTCGCAGGTCTCGGAGTAGTAGCCCTTCGTGTTGTGCACAACCTTGCCATTCTTCTCTGCTGCACAGGCCAAGAAAAGGCAAACATGCATTCACTGTGGTTAATTATCCTGATTAAACATTGTTCTTGTGAACCAGATCTTAACAAATGATATACTGTACTATATGCGGTAACGATGTAGTAGTATTAAATATTACTAGCTACTGCTAATTTATAGGCACCTCATGCCCCGTTTGGTTTCCTAGCAATGCTAGAAAAGTCAACTTTGACCACTAATTAAAGGTATTAAATAAAGGTATTTTACAAAACTAACTCCAGAACTCCTGCACTAGGAACCCTGAAGAATCTAATGAGACCTTTGACCGTATGATTAGAGGATGATTAGATGATAGTACTGTAGCATCACTATAGCTAATCATCGATTAATTAGGCTCATTAGATTCGTCTCGAAAAGTTACGCTCATCCGTGAAGAGGTTTTGCAAATAAACTTCATTTAATACTCCATGCAAGAAAGATTCCCTCCGTGCTAGATGCTAGATTCTAGCATTGCTAGGAAACCAAACAGGGCGGAAGTAAAAATTCAGTATCCGCGACATCGGTGACGCTGCTCACTACTTCCCATTCATTGACCTTGAATCCTTGATACGATCGTACTTATTTCATCCATTTTTATTTATATGGCTTATTTTATTGGGTTAGGACAAGGCTTTGAACTATAATTACTTTATTATTAATTGTTTTGTACAAATTTGATGTTATTGGATTCAGATTTGAAACTTGTTCATAGAGTTGCACTATATACAAATGAATTATTATTGGAGTAACTGTTGGTCAAAATCTTGTCCTAACAAAACGAAATATGCTTTTTAGAGTGGTCCTTGCAGAGATATCGTGAATAAACATCCATATGATCAACTTTTAATTAGGTGCTAATCCATCAGGCAAATCACCGACTTGATAGCTATATCTGACATTCATTTTCTAGTTCACAGGGAAATTGTTATTAGCTAGCTGCCTAGCTGTCATTTTCTGCTAGATCTCATCATACATCGCACAGCTAGAAGTGGACATTTGGCCGGTTACCCAGTTACCCTATGCTCACAGATGATTTTCAGCTTAATACCTTTTCTTTATTTTTAAACAGAAAAATGCAAATTTGATCAAAATGAAAGGACATAGGAGTGCTCACCTGAACCTTGAATCAGTTGTTTGTCCGAGATCTGCTGCACGTCCGAAGTGACTACTATAGATTAAGCAACAAGCAAGAGTTGATCGTCAGTTTATGGACCACAGATAGGAAATAAGCGTAGTTCTTAGCACAAAGTCACACACTGGTGGTAGAAGTGCATGCTTTGCTTACATACATGGTTCACCAGGACCTTCAGTCAGTTGTTTATCCGTGATCCATTGTGTTACCGAAGTGGCAACTGCAAATTAATCAACAAAGCAACAACCATTAATTAAGCTCAAGGATCCTAATCAACTTGAAACTAATAAGAATTGAGGAAGCTCATCATCTCATGAATCATGATCTATATTTTGGTATGGCAAATAATGTCTCATTACAAGAGCACAACCCAAACCATACTTCATCTGCTGATTCTTCAACGGCATCAGTTGGTTCCAACCTCAGCTTAGTTTAGTTAGTTCTATTCAAGCTAGCTCACTTCATCCTTGTCATGGATAGATCACACCATCTCTAGACCGACGACTACTACTATGAGATGTCCTAGTAGTAAGTTTAACGCACGAAAATGGAGATTATTGTAACATCAATCACTTTGTTGTGGGATAATACAAGATATTGCCTAAATTTTTTTTTGAAAGGCGGCAAGAGATTTGCCGCAAATTCTATTAGACGATATAAGAGAAAAAACACACTACAGAAAAAGGAAAAAAAACAGAAAAAAAGATATTGCCTAATTTAACTGACAGTGGGTAAGAATTGAACGCTCGCTCGTAAGCTAGCCTCTTCAACTGATAAACAAAATTTACACAACAGATGGATGAAACTTGTGGTGAGGTGAAACGAATGATCCATTACCGCTCAGTCCGCTGGTCGCCGCCTGCTGCGAGACGACAAGGTAGATGAGGAGCATGAAGAAGGCACCGATGAAAAAGCCGACGACGTTGTGGTGGATCGCCGGCGCCCAGCTGTTCATGCTCTTCCCGGGCTTCTCCTTGCAGCAGCTCATCGCCTCTCCCCTCTGCTTCCTGCTGCCGCTGCAAGTGCCAATCCTAGTGGTAAGGACGCACGCGGCTAGAGGGTTCGGGGATTGGGTTTTAACCTTCAGAAAAGAAAATGCCCATTTGTTTATCGAACGGGACACTGCCATAGGTGGCATTGTTTTCTCGAAAAACAAATAACCAATATTCAGTAAATGGCGTAACATGCATTGAATTTGACAAGGTTGGCTAGTAGTTTCTTTGTTTAATCGGGTATCGACTATCGAGTAATTGCTTCATAATTAAACCCAAGGCCAGTAAACAACTAGAGATCTAGAGATCCGAGTCATACCAAGGCTGCATCTGACCTCCTAGTAGGCTCTGTTTAATTCCAGGAACTTTGCATTCTCTTTCCACCTCGAGAACCGTATCAGTTCATTTCTTCTCTCTGTGCACGCGACCCAATGCATAAACTTTTCACCACTTTTCACCATATCACCCCAATTAAACAGGGCCGTAGTATATACGACTTGTAGCAGAGAAGAGAGCGAAACGCGTGGTGCAGAAGTACGCACATGTCAAGTCTAGCTTATGTGCTAGAGCTACAAATTCAATATTTGTATTTGTTGAAATTTAAGTACACTGCGATCGATCGGGCCCAAATTAACTACGGAAAGCGTGTTGAGGGATGACATTTTTTTGGTTGGGTATATGTGTTACACCTTGCGAACTTATAGTGATGCAAATCAAGCTCTGTAAAGAGCAAGTTCAATAGACAAGATGATGTCATTTGGAGATAATACCTAAAGACCACATGTATAATAAGTTCATTATTAGAAGAAAGAAAAAGAGATAACACAAATACAACTAGCTGCTCGGGTTTGTCTGCAACTAAAGAAAAAGAAGAAGAATAAACTAACAAACCAAAACAGCCACCAACTACGGTCGCCAAAACAGCCCCCAACTAAAGAAACAACGACTGAAGAAAAAAGAAAACAAATAAGAACATGACTGCAGATAAGCACTTCAACAAACTGAAATTGACCGAGAAACTTCTAAACCTCAGATCAGGTCCACGCCAGTTGATATTGTTGTATCTCTTCCTTGATCAGAAAGGCAACCTCCTCTACTTGTTTGGGTTCTTGCTGAAAGGTTCTTCTATTGCGCTCTTTCCAGATATTTCATGATTAGACCATCGAATAAGGCTCTGTTTGGTTTATCGATCAGAATCCTGCATTTCTTCCACCACTTATAGACTGATGACGTTGAGTCCCCATGCGGCAAGTGCTGCAGATCATACCAGCTTATCAGCCGTAGCCAAACTGCCTGCGTATAAGGGAAATCCTTGCACAGATGTGTCGGCGTCTCTGGTTCAGCATTGCGTAGTTTGCACAATGGGTCGTGAGGCCAACCTCTCTTAGCCAGATTGTTTGATGTTAAGATCTTCCTATGCAGTAGCAACCATGCGAAAAACCGACATTTTGGTTCAATTTTGGCCTTCCAAATTGGGGTTATTGTTTGCCTTTTCGTTTGACCCATGAACTGTATTTGATAAGCACTCTTTGTTGTGTATTCCCCGTTTAGTGTCCATCGCCAAATTATATGATCCTCCTCCTCCGGCTTCCGTTGCAGTGAGTGTCGCCTCCCATAAATTTGTTAACTCCTTTACTTCTTCTCCTGTCACATATCTGCCGCACAAGCACGCTCAGCAGGCCGCGCCATCACGGCTGATTATGTTAGCAAAAAATAATTATCACGGAAGCTACAGGATCATATTAGCATTAGTTGATTTAACAAATTGATAACAACTTTTATTTGTGCATCACCTGCACTAATCCATTATGTGCTAGGTCGCATAACTTTACCTTGCGACGTATTTCCTCCTTGGATTGTGAAGAGTATTTTTCTCTCCTCTCTTCCTTCTTCTTTTCATGTTCTCTCGATGATTAGAGAACTTACTCTTATGTGTGTGCTAATTTATCTATCTTTTATACACCGTTCTTATGCGTAACTTTTCATGCACAAGAACTAAGTGTTGATGTGAAGTGCTTCTCAGTAATGCACTTGTTTGGGCTGGCTCCTAACTTTCATACTCTTGCTTATCTCTAAATGAAATACTCTTGCTTATCTCTAAATGAAATGGAGTGATCCATTTATAGCTTCATGGTGCAGCTCTTGGCAGCCATTTCAACAAGCACTAAATATGTTCACAAGTGTTTTACGGCTGCCGGGAAAACCTCCATGCATTCACACTCTCCATGCACATTAAGCATGCAACATGCGTGCATTTTACAACATGCAAAAGTTAGCAAAAACAGTATATGGCAGGTAGCATTTAAGCCATGCATGCTTCTATGATCCATCTCTTCTCTAATAGTCAAAAGACATACAGTCATGCACTATTGCTCTCACAGTTCACATTGTTTTTCATGCACACATGCATGCGCATGGCTGTTGCTGCACGCCAACACTAAATGCATAACCATGCATGCATGTTTTAGCTAATTAAAACTAGCACATGTGTATTGCTACATGAATGTATGAATGGCTAGATAATTAGCTCATTTTTCTTGATGGTCAGGAGACCACATGATTACATAATGGAAGCCCAAATCAATTTTTATCACACACAATTATCATATGCTTACTTTGAAGGGAGAGGAGAGGGTATTTCAACCCATGATTCTTAACCCTTTAGTCTAGCAATCATCACACTGAGACTTCTTTAATTTTAAGAATCATTTTCCATAATTACATGGGCCACGTTAATGTTAAAATAATCTAACAATCTCCCACTTGGCCCATGCGGTAACTTGAAAAATCTGACACACTTTTAAGTGCACACCATTCGTCAGATCTTAGCAAGTCAACTTTAAGTTGAATTGAGATAATTGAATCATGGCGGCTGCTAGTCAATTAGTGACAAGTTTCACTCCATGTATTACAATGATCCCAACCAATATCCTTTTCGTGGAATTATAGTTATCTCACCACAATCATAATGGTATACCCTTTTATGTGGATAACATGCAAAACAAACTTCTATTGAATTCTCATAATAGTACTGACAACACATCATGCGTTCATACCTCATAACAATAAGGATTTATCCATAATACCCATCCTCTCTACATGGCCAATGAAAGTTTTAGGCGGTAAACCCTTTGTTAATGGATCTGCTATCATCAGAGTTGTACCAATATGCTCAATTGATACTCTTTTCTTTTGCACTTCTTCCTTAACAGGCAAGTACTTTAAATCCATATGTTTTGCTCCTTTCGAGTACTTGTCATTTTTAGAGAAGAATACTGCAGCGGAGTTATCACAATAAATTTTCAATGGCCTCTCAATATTATCCATAATATGAAGACCTGATACGAAATTCTGCAGCCACAATGATTGAATTGTGGCTTCAAAACAAGCCACAAATTCAGCCTCCATAGTGGATGTAGCAATAACTGATTGCTTTCCACTCTTCCATGATATTGCTCCTCCAGCCAACAGGAACACATAACCAAATGTGGGTTTCCTTGAGTCCACACATCCAGCATAATCTGAGTCTGAGTAGCCAATAACTTCCAAATGACTTGATCTTCTGTACATGAGCACATGGTCTTTGGTTCCTTGTAGATACCGCAGGACCTTCTTTGCAGCTATCCAATGATCTTTTCCAGGATTACTTTGATATCGACCAAGCATTCCAACAGCAAAGCTGATATCTGGCCGTGTATATGTTGAATACATTAAGCTCCCAACAATGGATGCATATGGAATGGATTCCATTTCTTTTCGTTCCAAGTCATTCTTTGGACATTGCATTAAACTAAATTTGTCCCCTTTCTGAATTGGAACAGCACCCGCAGAGCAACTTTCCATTCTAAATCTCTCCAATATTTTGTTAATATAATTTTTCTGGGATAGTCCAAGCAATTCTTGTTTTCTATCATGGAATATTTCTATTCCAATCACATAGGATGCCTCACCCATATCTTTCATTTCAAAATTATTGGAGAGAAATTTCTTGACATCATGCAACAAGGATTTATCATTAGCAGCAAGTAGAATATCATCAACATATAGGACTAACATAATAAACTTGCTCCCACTGACCTTTATGTAGATACACCGATCCACGGTATTCTCTACAAATCCATACTTAGTAATGGTATTATTGAACTTGATATACCATTGCCTGGAAGCTTGTTTCAGCCCATATATTGACTTCTTTAATTTACACACCAAATTTTTCTTTCCCGGAATTAGAAATCCTTCAGGTTGGCTCATATAAACCTCTTCTTCCAAATCACCATTCAGAAAGGCGGTCTTTACATCCATCTGATGCAACTCTAAATCATAATGTGCCACCAGAGCCAAAATAATTCTCAAAGAGTCTTTCTTAGATACTGGAGAGAAAGTCTCTTTATAGTCAATGCCTTCCTTTTGAGTAAAACCTTTGGCGACAAGTCTGGCTTTATATTTTTCAATATTGCCTTTTGAGTCGTGCTTGGTCTTAAAGACCCATTTACACCCGACACATTTTGAACCTTGAGGCAACTCAACTAAATCCCAGACTTTATTGTCATCCATTGATTTCAACTCTTCTTTCATGGCCTTGAACCACTTTTCAGAATTATCACATTCCATGGCTTGCTTAAATGAGACCGGATCATTATGAGGACTCAAGTCACATTCATGCTCAAGTGAATAAACCACATAGTCATCAGATATTGCTGGTCTTCTTTGCCTTATAGACCGTCGCAATATATTTTCATGTGGGACCTCACTTTCATTTACAACTTGGACATTTAAAGCCGGTTCAATGATTGTCCTTTCAGCACTGTTGTGTACCTGTGGCACGACAACAAAGCTAGGAGCTACATCAGGTTGGACCTTATTAATATCCACCTTTTGTGGATTATCACTCCCACTGATTTCAGCATTTTCAATGAACCGAGCATTTCCAGTCTCAACAATTCGTGTACTATGGTTAGGACAGTAAAATCTGTACTCTTTTGACTTTTCAGGATAGCCGATGAAGTAACCGCTAATGGTTCTTGCATCAAGCTTCTTTTCATGTGGATTGTATAATCTTACTTCTGCTAGACAACCCCAAATATGTAGGTGTCTTAAACTAGGCTTCCTGCCAGTCCACAGTTCATAAGGAGTCTTAGGAACTACTTTGCTAGGAACCCTGTTTAACAAATATCCAGAAGTCTTTAATGCATACATCCACAAAGATAAGGGCACATCACTATAACTTAACATGCTCCTAACCATTTCCATAAGAGTACGATTTCGCCTTTCAGCCACACCATTTTGATGAGGTGATCCGGGCATTGTATACTGTGCACAAATGCCACGGCTTTCAAGAAACTTTGCAAATGGACCTGGACATTGTCCAGTCTCATTAAATTTTCCAAAATATTCACCACCTCTATCGGACTTCACAACCTTTACTTTTCTATCTAACTGCCTTTCCACCTCATTAACGAACACCTCTAGGATGCTCGTAGCTTGAGATTTTTCATGCAGCAAGTATAGATAACAATAACGTGAAAAGTCATCGATAAAGAGGATAAAATACTTTTCACCACCCCAGGAAGGAACATCAAAAGGACCACAAATATCAGTGTGTATTAACTCCAACAGTTCACTACTTCTTGTAGCTGGTTTCTTTGATATATATGAGGCATGCTTTCCTTTAATGCAGTCCACACATATGTCCCAGTCAACAAAATCCAACTGAGGTAATATTTCACTTTTTACTAACCTCATGACCCTTTCTTTGGATATGTGACCCAATCTTTTATGCCACAAGAAAGCAGATCGCTCATTATGTGCACTACGTTTGTTTCCAATAATATGCTCAACATGAAACAGGGATTCTGAAAAATTACTATCAAGATTAAAGTGACATAACCCACTAGTTAAAGTATCTGAACCATAATAGTACTTATTCTTATAAAATGAGAACACACCATCTCCAACCGTAAACTTAAAACCCATTACATCCAACTTGCTCATAGGTACTAAGTTTCTAGTACAATCGGGAACATAAAGACACTCTTTTATGTCTAAGTGTAGACCGGTCTCGAGGATTATTCTATAAGTCCTGATCCCTTCAATTCGTGCCTTCATTCTATTCCCCATGTACAAGAACTTTTCAGTTCCCTTTATGAGTTGGATTGAAAGGAATCCCTGTGTAACATGTGAAACATGAGTAGTAGCACCAGAATCTAACCACCAGGTATTGTTAGGTACTGCAATAAGATTTGATTCTAAGCATACATAAACACAATGTATACCTTTATTTTCAAACCATTTCTTTCTTTTCAGGCAATCCTTCTTGAAATGACCAGGTTTCTTGCAGAAATGACATTTCAGATCTTTATGGATTTGTCCTTCACTAACATGAAGTTGAGCTTTGCCTTTCTTCTTCCACTTCTTTCCTGGCTTTCCTTTACTGCTGCTAGTCTCATTATGTACCGTGAGATGAACAGAGTGATTCCTAGCATTGTTCAGTCTTCCCTCTTCTTGAATCAACATGGCCTTTACTTCTTGAATGTTCCACTTTTCTTTAATGGTGTTGTAGTTCACCTGGAACTGGCCAAACTCAGGAGGAAGGGAGTTCATTATGAACTGCACTAAAAAGGATTCACTCAAATCCATGCCCATCGATGTCAGCCTTGCGGCAATATTTGTCATGCTCGTCACATGATCATGAATGGGAATTGACCAATCAAATTTCTTGGTTGTCAACTCACTCATGAGATTCCCTACAATGGACTTATCAGTAATGTCCGAATGAGAGCATTCTTTCAGCTTCTTCATGAGCTCTTTCGCGTCCTCAGTCTTGGGCATTGATGGTTTGACATTTTCAGCAATTGTCAACCGCATCAAGCTCAAACACAGCCTATTAGACCGTTCTCAATCATCATCAGTACAGGCTACAGGGATTTCATCAAGAACTAGTTCTTGGTCTAAATTCATTACACCCAGTTGAAACCGGATTTATTCAGACCAATCAGCATAGTTCAGCCCATTGAACTTGACAAGCCCATTACTTTGACTCAACAAATTAATTGTTTCTGCAAATATTAATATGCTCACGATCAATGTCTTATATAAACAAACAGACTCGTAAACAATAAATATGTATTTAAAACATCTTTGGATGAAATTTAAATATATGACTGGCAACAGTAATGATGCTAAAATAAACACTTTAAGTAGACAACCAATCATACGTAATGAAATATGCATGCTGTCTTTGGATAGACTAACATATTTATCAAATATGTTGGTTAATCTCTTTATGCTACTAGCTATAAGCAATAGTCCACCTTTGGGTGACTTTCTAGCTTAGAGCCGGTGAGCTCGATTATCACATCATCAATTACTAGCATCAAATATGTGAAATAATCGATATGCAGAACTTAATATTTACAACCCCTTTCATGCAAGGCCACTTTGGTGACTAACATGCTTTATTGATATAAATATTAAGTTGTTGTATGTTTTACAATAATACTCACAAAGCATGTCATGAGCTTTTCTGTAACGAATGTCCATCCATTTATGTGGACATATATTAGTGCATGTGTAGCGCCCCTGCCTAAGCAGAGACTAAATATGATACAAATTATCAGTCCCAGGAGGCTGATACACATTTATTCAACAGATAGTTCGAACCTTACAGCCCCCGAGGGAGCGGGCACTTGATACAAGCCAGGATTACCAAAAGGTAAACCACGGCGAGGAGCCAGACTAAGAACCAAGCCGGCTCAACAAAGGGATCAGAGCTATGCGACAGCGAAGACATCTTGGGCGGGTCCAAACTCCACAGGCAAAGTTGGGTGCGGAAGCGACCACCTATTCAGCGTCCTCAACAACAAAGTCCGGGTCTTCTTCTGAAGCAACAAAAGCAAGGGTGAGTACAAAAGTACTCAGCAAGTCCAACCACACCCACGGAGGGGTTAATACAGAAATATGCACAGGATATATCAAGGAGTAAGGCTAGGGTTCATTTGCAATAAAGCCAAGTTCTACACATGCAGTGGTTGATCAAGGAATATTTTAGAAAAGCCCATTTCGGTAACAAACAATAAGTGGGGGTTGATCCACAAAGGATCCAATTTTTAATGCTACCGGATTTCCCATCCGTCGTAGCTACAAGCACAAAGCCAGACTCTTTTCCAAAACCAACACACTCCAACCCATCCCAAAACCTTCGGTATTGTGACCAAGCCATAACTCGCCCATGACCGTGGGCACGGCTATTTGAATAGTTTGGAAACTCTGCAGAGGTGTACACTTTCACCACAAGTAGGGTACCGCAACACGGTCACCTTAGTGCCAGTGCGGATCCTATCGAAGTCATTACCCACCATAGCCAAAACTGCCAGCCATCACGAGAAAATAACCAAGGGGGTTATGACACCAAGTCGGCACCCATGACACTAAGTCGGCACTTGGCTTCCCGCTGCTCACCTGCCACCGGACAACTAACAGTCCAGCTAGTGGGATTTAGACTAAGCCCTTGCACCATACAACAGTCGAGTGGTTGTACGAGATAAACTGGGTTAGGCAAGATGACACATCACCTCGGTTTAAAACCGGACAAAATGGATATCTCCCAACTTGCTTAACCACAAAGGTACAAGCCTCCTTTAGGTATTTCACAAAGAAACACCCATCCATCTCATCCAACACTTTCTTTATTTTCAAAACCCAAAACCCATTTTCTTACTCAACACACTCACACTTTTATTCTTTTGATAAACCGAGTATAGTCATGATTGTTTAAGTAAGAAAAACAAGTCCTAAGCATTCTAGCAGTGGTTATCATCCAAACATCATATTTAGAGATAACTAGGTCAACAAGGAATGGTCATAGCAATCAAGGAATGGCTATCCAACCGGGTTTTGGTAAACAACACATGCAATTTATAAAAGGCCAATAGGTTGTGTTTATAAAACTGGGATAAACATGCATCAAAGGATGGGATTGGACTTGCCGTCTCCAAAAGCTTATGGGAGATCCTACTCGCGGTACAAGTCGTCGGGCTCGAGCTCGCGGTACTCTCCTTCGTATTCCGGCTCGCGGTGCTGTCCCTCCTCGTTTACTCCGTCGTCTAGGGCACGCACAAACAACACCCAATAAGAAAACAACAATCCTTAACCGATGAGTTGGAAAGGGAAAATAATAAAATAAAATAAAATAGGAAGGAGGAGTATTTTGGAGTGATTTGTGTATAGCTCGGCCGGAATGGATGAAAGAAAGGTGTGTTCGAGTTTGGTGGAATTCCGGAGAAGTTTGGCGCATAAAATAACGAGGTTTAGGGAGTATTAGGGCTTATTTGGAGGGATTTAGGGCCTAAATGTGAAGGTTAAAAGTACTAAGGACCTTTCTGTAAATATCTTGGTATAGTGGGAGGGCTGATTTGTAATTTGGAAAAGTATTTGGGTGGTTTGGTAAAGGCCAGGGACTTATTTGTAGGTATTGTCGGATACCAATACTAGGGGTATCCAATGACAGCGATTAAGAATTAAAATCCCCGACGACGCTGCCGCTCAGATAGACCCCCTGCGCAGAAGACGGCGTGCCCGCCTCATCCGACCCTCGCGCAGGGCAGCTATCCTTTTCCCCGTGATTTTACTCCACCCGAACAAAATAGCGACACGGTTGTTTTTCTCTCTCCACACCCCCGTGCGTACGTGCATACATGCATTTATCCATGGGCACAGCAGTCCCGTACGTGCATACATTAATACCCATCTTGCATGCATTTGCATGTCTCTCTCTCCTGCTAGCATTCATCTCTCCACGTGAATTAGCTGAAGGGCTGTGCGCGCGTGCATGTCCTTCGCTCTTTCTCAGCACGTGGACCGATGGCAGCAACACAGGGATACGGAACACAGGCTGCTCCTTCGCCCGAGGAGTTGCTCCCTCGCCCGGCAAGCAAGCAGCAGCAAAACGCGTTTCCGTCCCGCCCGACAGGCTGCTCCATCGCCCGGCAAACAAGCAACAGCAGGGCGCGGCTCCACCGCCCGACAAGCGGCTCCTTCGCCCGAGGAGTTGCTCTTTCGCCCGACAAGGTGCCCGACCAGTTTTCCGTCTCGCCCGACAGGTTCACGTCCCGCCCGACGAGCTGCACGTCTCGCCCAACAAGACTCCGATTCGCCCGGGGAGTCTCCGCCTCCGAGGAGTCTCCGCTTCGCCCGACTAGTCTGCGTCTCCGACTGGTTCGACTCTTCGCAACCAAGCAACCACCGGGAAGACCGAAGCACCCGGAGTCAAGCTGCTACACTGTGCCAACCACTCCCTGACACCACTGGCAGCAGCAGGGCATAGCTACAGTACTCGGAAGGACAACGAGCCCCACAGCATGGGCAAGCACGCCTCCTTTTTTCCCGTTTTCCCCTTTGACTGTACTTTTCTACAGCCTTCCCTTGAGATATAAAAGGGAAGCCTGGGCCTCCTGCGAGGGGCATCGACTCTTTTCTTCCTCTCCCCTGGGCCTCCTGCGGGAGGCAGGGAGTCTCTTTTCTCTCCAGAGGAGCGTTCTCTCCGGAGCTCCTTCTTCCTCCAGCCAGTCACCG
>CM014274.1:75156110-75171414 GCA_004135705.1 Alloteropsis semialata
TGCCATCGAGCTTGTAGATTGATCTCGTCGATCTCCCCCTACCTGGCGCACCAACTGTCGGATTTATGGACCCGGCAGTCCACACAGGGTAGCCTACGTGGTTGATTTGTTGAGAGACAGATCGAGGATCACAAGACGATGGTAACAGAAGACGCAAGGATTGAACAGGTTCGGGTCGTCGAGATGACGTAATACCCTACGTCCTGTGTTGGGTGTATGGATTGCTGTGTATGAAGTTCCTGAAGGATCTCCGTAGTTGGGTTCTGTCCTAGGTTGAGTGATCGGATGTTGTAGTTGTTCGTCTTTTTGAGGGGGGGTCCCAAGGCACCTTATATAGTTCGGTTGCCTTGAGTTACAAGTCGGCTAGAGATCATAACCTACCCGGAATACAAGGATCTGATCCTATAACGATTACAGATATCTTTTCCTGGAATTTTGGCTAGTTTATCTTGATTTCCTATCTTCTTGCATGATACGCCGTCTGCTTCCTTGCCGCGCGCGCCGTCGTACTCATCCGGTTCGTCCAACTGGTGGGCCTCCCGACTGGTGGGCCACCCAGTCCGACAAGTCGGCCCGATAGCACTCGGATTGGGCCGCCCCTCGCTGGTTGGGCCAATCCGCCTTCTGGGTACCCCCGGGGGTCTATCCCCGACACTCATCTACAGAGTGATTGCTCCACTGAACCTTGTAAAACTTGATGCTCTTCCTACGAGTACTCCGCTCCTTCTGATCTAGAATCTTGATAGGTTTTTCCTCATAGGTCAAATCTAATTCCAGTTCTATCTCTGGATCTTCAATCAACTCTTCCGGAACTCATAGGCATTTCTTGAGTTGAGATACATGGAATACATCGTGCAAAGTTGATAACTGGTCAGGTAAGGCTAACCTGTAAGCCACATGACCTCTTTGCTCTAATATCTGATAAGGACCAATATACCTTGGAGCTAACTTGCCCTTAACTCCAAAGCGATGGATTCCTTTCATTGGTGACACCTTCAGATATACATAACTGCCTACTTCAAAAGCTAGAGGTTGCCTTCTTTTATCTGTATAGTTCTTCTGCCTGGACTGAGCTGTCTTAAGATGAGCTTGAATCATTCTTACTTTTTCTTCAGCTTCGTTCACAAGATCTGGTCCAAGAGCAGTTCTTTCTCCAGATCCTGACCAATTTAGTAGAGTTCTGCATCTTCTACCATATAGTGCTTCAAATGGAGCCATACCAATACTGGCCTGGTAACTGTTGTTATAAGAGAATTCTGCTAAGGGTAGGCATTCATCCTATTTCTTAGAAAAGGTTAGAACACATGCCCTTAGCATATCCTCAAGTATCTGATTCACTCTCTCAGTCTGTCCTCCAGTCTGTGGATGATAAGCAGAACTTCTAATCAAGGTAGTACCCATCAACTCATGCATATGCTCCCAGAACCTAGAAGTGAACTGAGAGCCTCTGTCAGACACTATAGTCTTGGGTACTCCATGCAAAGCCACAATTCAAGATATGAACAATTCAGCATATGTTCGCACAGGATAAGCGATCTTGACAGGAATGAAATGTGCAGACTTTGTCAAACGGTCCACTATTACCCAGATTGAGTTATACCCCTTAGATGTTGTGGGTAAACCCACAATGAAATCCATGGATATATCCTCCCATTTCCAACTGGGAATAGTCAAAGGTTGCAGTAACCCTGGCGATTTCTGATGGAATGCCTTGACTCTCTGGCATGTATCACACTCTGCCACATACTTAGCTATCTCTCGCTTCATCTGAGTCCACCAAAATCTCTGCTTCAAGTCTTGGTACATCTTGGTACCATTTGATGAATAGAAAACCCAGACAGATGTGCCTCATCTAATATCTTCTTTCTTAATTCAAAGTTTTTAGGCATAACTATCCGATCCTTGAAGAATAACACACCTTGATCATCTTGAGTAAAACATAACTTTTCACCATTGGCCATTCTTTTTCTAAGGTGTTCCATGCCTAAATCTTTCTTCTGAGCTTCTATAATCTGTTGTTGAAGAGTTGAGTCAATCATCAAATTAGCAACCTCTCCATGCATGACCATCTGGATATTCAGCTTCTCCATCTCTTCACATAGGGTCTGATCATATGTATGGGCTGAAATACAAGCACATTGTGATTTCCGACTCAAGGCATCGGCAACCACATTGGCTTTTCCAGGATGATAGTTCGCTTCTAAGTTATAATCCTTAATGAGCTCGAGCCATCTCCTCTGTCTCATATTCAGATCAGATTGAGTGAATATGTACTTAGGCTCTTATGATCAGTATATATGTGACACAAACTTTCAAGTAAATAATGCCTCCATATTTTGAGGGCATGCACTACGGCAGCTAATTCCAAATCATGGGTAGGATAATGCTCTTCATGACGCTTAAGCTGTCTAGAGGCATAAGCAATTACCTTTCCCTCCTGCATTAGTACACACCCCAATCCAATTCCTGATGCGTCACAATATACATCAAAGGGCTTCTCAACATCTGGCTGAGCTAAGACTGGAGCAGTGGTCAACAAGGACTTCAACTTCAGAAAAGCCTCATTACACTCAGGAGTCCATTTGAACTTGGTATCTTTCTTCAGTAACTCAGTGATTAGTTTGGCTAGTTTGAAGAAATTTGGGATAAACCGGCGATAATATCCAGCTAATCCCAGAAAACCCCGCACTTTATGCACACTGGTTGGTGGTTTCCAATTCAGAACATCCTGCACCTTACTTGGATCAACTGCTACTCCTTCAGCTGATAAGATATGTCTAAGAAAACGTACCTTGTTCAACCAGGAATCACATTTGCTCAACTTGGCATACAACTGATGCTCTCTAAGCCTCTCCAAAACAATACGCAGGTGCTGAGCATGTTCTTCCTCATTCTTGGAGTAAATCAATATATCATCAATGAATACCACCACAAACTTATCAAGCTCAGGCATGAATACTGAGTTCATGAGATACATAAAATGTGCTAGAGCATTTGTCAACCCAAATGACATGACCAGATACTCATAAAGTCCATATCAGGTTGAGAATGCTATCTTTGGTATATCTTCAGGCTTGATCTTGATTTGGTGATATCCAGACCTCAAGTCTATCTTGGAAAACACTTTGGCTCCTGCTAACTGATCAAACAACAAGTCAATCCGAGGAAGCGGATACTTGTTCTTGATGGTCACAGCATTGAGAGGTCTGTAATCTACACAGAGCCTCAAACTCTGGTCTTTCTTCTTCACAAAAGAGCAGGACATCCCCAAGGAGAGGAACTGGGCCTGATAAAACCCTTATCTATCAGCTCTTGCAACTGTTTCTTTAATTCTACTAGCTCCTTGGGTGACATTCTATATGGCCTTCTAGAGATTGGTGCTATGCCTGGTTCTAATTCAATGGTGAACTCAACAGCTCTATCCGGAGGCATTCCCGGTAGATCATCCGGAAACACATCTGGATAGTCACACACCACTGATATAGATTTGAGATCAACTGCCCCCACTTTGTTCACTGTCGCCTTGAGATCAGGTTGAGAGTTCAACTGCACTTGGATAGTATTGCCTTCATTATCCAATAAATGTAAGGTTCTAGTTTCCACGTCAATAGAAGCCTTATGTTGCTTCAACCAGTTCATACCAAGGATCAGATCAATATCTTGATTCTCCAGTACTATAGGATTAGCAAAGACTCTATGGTCTCCTAGGTTGATAGTAACACCCCAAGCTATAAGACTAGCAGATTGGGTAGCACCCGGTGCATGAACCAAAAACTGTGTGGAACAATTACTTGTTTCTATCTGATGTCTCTCCACAAAAGTTTTACTGATAAAAGTATGCGATGCACCCGAATCAAAAAGTATAACAGCAGGGTGTTGGTTGATAGAGAACATACCAGCCATCACAGGTTCTCCCTCTGGAATCTCCTCCACGTTCATGAAATGAACGCGTCCAGTCCGGGTGTTCAAGAACCTCTTCTTCACGAACCTAGGGTTCGCATTCTAGCCTTGAGCTGGGGCGGATGGTGCGGCTCCTGCCTTGGGAAGGCGACAATCCCTGGCAAAATGTCCCGGCCTACCACAATTATAGCATGGCTGATTGTTGGCTGGGGCATTGCCAGTGCGGGCACTGGGGCCTTGAGTAGCATTGGAGCGCTGGACATTCGTGGGGTTCTTAACTACCCACCGCTGCGTCTGCTGCCTCTGTGGCGCCTGATAATTAGGCCTTGCAGGCCCACGGAACACCACACTCATGCGCTGTGGAGGTGGAGCACTGCTGGAGCTTCCAATGGGTGGGGCCTTCCTCTTTAAAGACTCATCAAGAGCCAACATTTTGTTTTCAGCGGTGATGGCAGTACTCACCGCTGCATTATAGTCAGTAAAGGTACTGACAGACAACCTGTCTTGCATACGGGGATTCAAACCCCTCAAATAACACCGGATCTTCTTGCGATCCGTGTTCACCTGATCCTGTGCATACTGAGCCAGATGCTCAAACTCACTAATGTACTGAAGTACACTCTTGTCCTTCTATCGCAGCTGCAGAAACTCCTCTAACTTCATGTCCATGATGCCCTCCGAGACAAAATGGGCATGAAATGCCTCCTTGAACTCCCTCCATGTCACTTCAGTGCCAGCAGGCAGTCTGGCGAGGTAGCTCGCCCACCACATACCTGCAGGGCCTTGCAACTGCAACCCCGTGAACTCTGCCTTCTGCACCTCTGTGCAACTTGGAACAGCCCGAAACTTCTGCTCAATAGTGTTAAGCCACTCGTCTGCCTCCAATGGATGCTCGGGCTTGGTGAAAACAGGTGGGTGGGTCTCGGTGAAGTGACTGTACCTTACCGCTGGATCGGCCTCACGGCGCCCTCGGAGCAATGGTGCCGTATTCTCCACCAAACGCGTCAACAGGTCCGTGTGCTCCTGATTGGCGTTCAGAACATAGGCCAGCACCTCGGCCACACTCATGGGGCCCTGTGGAGGTGCTGGACGAGCACCGGACTGCTCTGGGGTCTCGTCCACAGGTGGCGCCATTCTACAAAATGACAAAGCTTCCGTCAGTGACTAAATCTACCTGACGGAACTTTATCTAAGCTGGTAAGTAGAATAACAATCACGCAGGATTGTAAAGGAATCAAAAACCACAACAAGCAGCCTGGATTATCATTACATAACAGGGAATACAATACTCAAAAGTACACTTGTCCAGAAATTACATTAAAACAAACTTTGGCACATTACGCCTCTCCAACAGGCGTCTACTGCCTATCATACAAGTGCCATTATTCAAACATCCAAAATAAGCAAAAGTACAACTCTTAGAAACTTCCAGGGTAAGGATACAACCCCAGATCTATAGTATCCAGCCCTAACTTAGCCATTGCCATATTCAACTGCACTGCCATCACAGTATGTCCTGCGGGTAACCAAGGCCTGGATGTTACTTCCTCTGACTCATCATGCTGATACTGATAAGCAGAGTTTTCTCCAACATATGCAGCTGGTGACCCTGGCATCCCCATGTTAACGCATACTGAGGCATGGCTAACCTGGCTGTGATCTTCATTACCATTATCTTCTACCTCAATTGCCCAACCTGGATGCACACCATCAAAGTTATTTTCCATATCAAAATTGATAAAGTCATTTATGTTCTCGTGGGCAAACAAGTCAGGAACTTCTTCTTCTCCTGGGAGTTGGATTCCATCTCCATCAACATCAGCAGCTTCAACATTCTGTTCTGCGAGCACTAGAAGTGGAAACTCCAGAGTTGGAGCTTCCTCTTGTGCTTCGATTCCCATGGGCATCACCATGTTCTGATAATCTTCAACTTGCTGCTGGAGAGCCATAATCATATGCATCTGCTCCAACCTTTCAGCTTCAAGGGTAGTGATTGTTGCTCCTAACTCCCTTCTTGTGTCCATGGCAGCCTGCTCACTTTGATTTATTCTATCATATGCTCCTCTTAGCTGTTCCCCAAGATGCTCAATAACACTTGTCTTGACGGTAACATCTCTGGCATAAGCATTCTCTAGAGATGCACGAGAATCTTGGCTTACTCTCAGATCCATTGCTAGGGTCTGCTCCCTGGCTTGAGCACTTACAAGTTCTTGTTGCTTCCTCCAATACTCAGCTTCATAATCTTGGTGAAGATTATACATAGAGCTCATGTATTGCGATGATGCAGCAAGAACAGGGTTATATTCCTCATGATCATCAATGACCATAGCCTTCCCACGACGTCTCCCAACTCCCTCATCTTGATGTGCAACAGGAAAGTATTTGGCCCTAGTATTGCTGACATCATGTTTATGCTTCTCACAAATGGCTGTTAAAGCCCTGTGAGCAGCAGTCTCCACGGAATCAGAATACTGAGCTCCCTTCACATATATAGAAAAAGGCTCCCACTCAGGATGAGCGGTGCAAGCAGGAATATTGACCGTCATGGAACACTCATAGCTGTATTCTATTATGAACTCTTTACCAACATACTCTGGATACTCAGTATAACCCAACTCCTGAAGCGTGTCCCACAACAGCTTCGGAAAACCTTGCCTGTCCACAAAGTAACCATGGGTCCAGCCTTCTGCATCAACCCAGATAGAGGCACTGTCCATCTGTTTAAAAGAACGGTAAGACTCTAACGTCACTCCCCAAAAGAAACCCAAAAATAGCTAGACATGCAGTGCAGCTAGGATGCAGACGTTTGCCTATGTTCCTGACAAAACGAGGACAAACGTAGGGTTTTAAAACTGGTGGCATCGTACGTCTCTAATCCCAATATAGGGCTAATCGTGTCTACTTGGTTCGCGGTTATGTTAGTGTACCTGCAGAAGACCATTCATTACCATTCACTATAGAAATGGCATCCATGCGTTTAACACTGCATGGACAGCGCTTCGTACGTTGACACGTATTCACTTTTCCCATACTCACCACCGTATGGTCGGCGTTTGCATGTCCCATATCATTGCCATATGGGATGCCCCTGAGTAGGCCGCTCCTCAGGGTTAAGCGACCGTGATTACTAAGATCACACGGTGGGAATTCCGCATTCCACATCAGGCGGCAGATGTCGACAAGCCTCAAAGACAAGCCCAACAGGCTAGCCAATGGACAGGTCGCCCCCGAACAATCATTGAACGGGCCACCTCATGCAAGCAAGCTTGCGCAAGTCAGAGTCATAATATTATATGAATCATAACAACAGCTTACCTACTCACCTAAGCGAAGGTGCGTCGTTACTGAATCGTAAGTTTAGCAATATGAAATACCATAGTAATAGTTAGTCTTATTGCCACCTTACTAAACAAGACTAAGTTTATATCAAAATAGAGCCAAGAAAGGGTCCTCTAGACAATTTCTCCATTGTTATCCCATGTATGTGCTCTGATACCAGCTGTGGCGGAACCGTCCAGCTTAGACCGGCTCAAGTGCGTCAGATCGTCATTTTACTGACAATCACAGCTTACACACTTCAGACGGTATAAACCCGGTAGTCCGTCAGATGTCCTCAGGACATCTGAAACTTCCACGGATTCAAGTAAAAATCACATACACAGATTTGCATCACATAGGAGCACAACAAAAGAATTCACAACACACTTGTCGGTGCAAGAAATCACCAACTAGTAAATTTAGTGGATTGCGCGTTTAGGCTCGGATGGTTCGCGAGAGGACACAAGGGGTTATACTGGTTCAGGCACGAACGCCCTACGTCCAGTGTCGATCATCTCGTGTTACTCGCGTTGCTTGTAGTAGGGGTTACAAGCGGGCGAGAGAGAGGAGAAGCCTCAAGTCTGTGCGAACGTCCAAGTGTGTGTGTGTGTGATTCGTCTCCTTTCGTCCTCCTCCCCGAAGCCTTGCTTTTCTTTTTTATATTTCCGGGGAGAGCCCTCTTACAAGGCGTGTTCAACAAAATAAGAAATAACTAACAACTGGAAGCTTGCTGAAGAAGCCCCGCCGCCTGCGGAGCACTGTGGGTAAGGCCGGAGTAGGCCCTATTCCTGCGCCTGCTAGGATCCTGTTCCCCCCTTGCGGCGCCTGCGGGGCGGCCCGAAACAGTGCACGTCACATCCTTCTGCCACTTCGAGCAGTGCGCGGTAAGGCCAATTAATGTTACTAGGTCGTGCGGTAGATATGCGGCGATGCGCCCTCCTTGTTCCCTTCCGCGCCGGGCCCCCCTGATGTCCCACGCTATCCTGGCCCGACGCCGACCCGGGCGAGGCGGAGAAGGGTCGGCCGTGGCGACGCGAGGTCGGCCAAGGTGACGCGGGGTCGGCCGTGGCGACGCGGGGTCGGCCAAGGTGACGCGGGGTCGGCCGAGGCGGAGAAGGGTCGGCCGAGGCGGAGAAGGGTCGGGCGAGGCGTTATGGGGTCGGCCGAGGTGCTGCGGGGACGGCCGGCCCCCTTCTCGCTCGGCGCTTCCCTTGCCAGCCTGGTTTATGGATTTGCTTACGCCTATCTTCTTCTCAAAATAGTGAGGTCCCACCTGTCGGTGAGTGGGTCGGATATTGATATCCGACAGTAGCCCCCGAGCCTGCTCGGAGGATAGGGGATCCTCCGTGTGGGCTCCCTTCTACCGTTCGTCCGGTGCGCTCGAGCGCACCCACCGGGTGTAGCCCCCGAGCCTGTGGGTGAACGGGTCGTTCATCCGCAGGCTGTGGCTAGTTTTTGTCCCTTCCCTCACCGGGGCGCGCGAGCGCACCCGGTGGGTGTAGCCCCCGAGCCTGCGGGCGAGTTGTCAAATCGCCCGAAGGCTTTTTGTCACTTCCGTTTGACTTTCGCAGGATGGCGCCGCGCCTGCCAAAGGTACTGGGGTACGGCCCGTCTTTCCAGAGGCACTGTTTCCCCTGGTTTAGGAGCGCACGCTTCTGCTGCGCCGGACAGGGCTTTCGTCACACCTGCTCTGCCTCTCTTTCGAGCCGTCACCTCATCCCTCTTTTTTAAGGCGAGTTTACTGTTCGCTCGTGAGGCCCTGCCGCTTCTCAGGGAAGGCCACGCGGCGTGTTCCCATGCCCTATCGAGGGGCTGGCTTAGGCGTTTCCGGACTATAAATAGGGCCCTTCGTCCCCTTTCTTTGGACATCCGACCAACTCCCTTCTTCTTCCTCCCGTTAGCATGAGATTCTTCGCACGAGAACCATCTTGGGGGCGCCCCCTGGCCCCAGGGGCGGAGGGATAGCCCGCTGATGCCACAAGAATGACTGCGATCATAGGGAGTTTCGGCGTGGAGGGACGCTCCTCGGTGTCGCACGTGAAGGACGACTCCACCCCCGGCAGCTCCCCCCGCCCGACCGCCCCACCTCGGTGGCGGTGGAATGGGCGGGGGGGAGTGAGTCGGTGGAGCTATCGCTGTCTCCACAACTTGGCCCGGCGCTTGGCCTCGGTCGGGCCTCGCCAGGGCAGTTGCAGGAGTCGTGTATAGCCACCGCCGCACTTCTCATCCTTTTCCCAGACGCTGATGCGACGCCGTGGTCGGGGTCGGTCGGCGTCGAGATGAAGGAAGCAGCCGGCGGGGGCGCGACGCCGTCGTGCCACCGCGAGCGGACCTCTGCCTAGCTCCCATTAGGGTGCCGGCGGGCGGGGAGATGCTACAAGAAGGACTGCGACGCTCGCAGTTTAGCCCTTCTTGTGGCACCGAAACTCCCGCGCTCTTCGTCGCCCGATTTCGCCACCGAGGGTGGCGAGACCCGTTTGTATTATTCCACGGCCCTTGGCCGTATGTACTTTTTGCCCTTATTCGTGAATAAAGGAATTTGGTTGACTCGGGGCGTCTTTCTGCGACCGCGTGGTCGGTCTCTTTTTCGCGATTCCAGCCTCCCGGTGTTCCCCAAGGCGGCCGTTTTGGGGTGGGGAGGTTGTTTCGTCTTTTTATCGTCTTCCCCTCACGCAATCCCTCCGCAGGACGGAAGGTTAGGGCACGCCTCGCGTTTTGCCACTTAGGCCGAAACACGGCTCCCGGTGAGCTACTAACAGGCTGGATCGAGTGAGGCCTCGGTCTTCCTCCGAGGGAGGACCGTCGGATCAGCTTGTGACCGACCTCGGAAAATCCCCAGCGTTCCCGACCCCCTTAGTTCCCATGATCGTCCGACCGACCACGGGGGCTCGTTGCCTCTCTTTCGATGAGATACATGGGGTCAGGAGCCTTGGGCTCAAACGCAGGTCGGGACGTCCTCGGCACTCGTGTGCCGAGGCTATGGCCTCTAGCGGGCCCGCCCGTCACTGCCCCTTCGCTCGGGCGCCCCAGAGCGGCCGTCGGACCCTTGGGCCGGCCTTAGAACTCTTGGGTTGTTTTTCGGTTTGTGTTTTTCGCCGGGCGCGCCCCCTGTGGGCTTTTTGCCATGGCCTTCCGGCCCGAGAACGGCCCAGCGCCATCTTCCCTTCCCTGAAAAAATAAAATCGGAAGGAAAGACAAAGGAAATAGCGTATTTAACGGAAAAAGGCGGGGCGAGAAAACGGAATGCGAATGGTTCGGAGAGAGAGAACCGGGGCGCGAGTCCCGGGGCGTGGGAGACGTGGGCGAGCGGGGGCGCGCGTCGTGGGGCCGCGTGGGCCCTTCGGCCTGCGGCACAGGTGGGAGACCCGAGGCGCCCCGCCGCCCCGCCCCCTTACCTGTCTATTTAAGAAGGGGGGACGGAGGCCTCTTCTTTTTCCTCCTTCGCTCGCCTGCTCCCGAATTGCCGCCGCCGCCTACGCCATTGCCTGCCCAAATCCATACCTTTTCTCCTTCGCCTGTCGCCTTCCTCGCCCATCAGTCATGGCTTGGTGTCGGATGTTTGGACCCGGCAGTCCACACAGGGTAGCCTACGTGGTTGATTTGTCGAGGGACAGATCGAGGATCAGAAGTCGATGGTAACACAAGACGCAAGGATTGAACAGGTTCGGGCCGTCGAGATGACGTAATACCCCACGTCCTGTGTTGGCGGCGATTGTATTGCTGTGTATGAAGTTCCTGGAAGGATCTCCGTAGTTGGGTTCTGTCCTAGGGTTGTATGATCGTGGGTTGTAGCGTAGATGTTCGTGCCTCGGAGGGGGGGTCCCAAGGCGCCTTATATAGTCTGGCTGCCTTGAGTTACAAGTCGGCTAGAGATCGTAACCTACCCGGAATACAAAGATGCGATCCTATAACGATTACAGATATCTTTCCCTACAATTCCGGCTAGTTTATCTTGATCTCCGAGCTTCTTGCGGGATACGCCGTCTTCTTTCCTTGCCGCACGCGCCGTCGCGCCCATCCGGTCCGCCCGACTGGTGGGCCTCCCGACTGGTGGGCCACCCAGTCCGTCAAACCGGTCCAGTTGCACTCGGATTGGGCCGCCCCTTGCTGGTTGGGCCAATCCGCCTGCTGGGTACCCCTGGGGGTCTACCCCCGACAAGCCCCCGAGTAGTACGTGGTTGAGAGACAAGTCGGCGAGGTCGTGCTGTCTGATGAGCGTCGAGCCTGCTGCAGTTGGAAGCGAAACCGCGTGATACTGGAGAGAAAAAAAAGCTGTCTACCAACGGATGCGCCGCGAGGTGCGTCCGTTGGCCGTAGCCCCCGAGCCTTGAAGCGATTCCGAAGGAATCGGTCCAAGGGTTAGTAGCCTTCTTCTGAGGTCACCGAATGATCAACGGATGCGCCGCGAGGTGCGTCCGTTGGCCGTAGCCCCCGAGCCTTGAAGCGATTCCGAAGGAATCGGTCCAAGGGTTAGTCAAGGAGCGTCTGGCTAAATCATCCGGCGTTAATTTCGGCGTCCAGCCCCCGAGCGTGAGGGCCAGCGGAGTCCTGCGAGACACGCCGAGTAGTCGTCCCGGCGCCAGCCCCCGAGCGTGAGGGCTGAGCACGCCGAGTGGTCGTCCCGGCGCCAGCCCCCGAGCGTGAGGGCTGAGCACGCCGAGTAGTCGTCCCGGCGCCAGCCCCCGAGCGTGAGGGCCGAGCACGCCGAGTAGTCGTCCCGGCGCCAGCCCCCGAGCGTGAGGGCCGAGCACGCCGAGTAGTCGTCCCGGCGCCAGCCCCCGAGCGTGAGGGCTGAGCACGCCGAGTAGTCGTCCCGGCGCCAGCCCCCGAGCGTGAGGGCTGAGCACGCCGAGTAGTCGTCTGTACCCTGCAACAAAGTAAAAATTCGAGGAGAAAGTGTTCGGCGATACAAATACTAATGAACTCCGCTTCCTGCTTTCAAGTCTCTTAATTTCCTCGGGCAGTTAGCCTGTTACGTTTATGCACCTGGTCCCCGATAGCCGTAGTCCATAGCGCAGGGAGCTGGGCCGCGTGCACGCGTAGGAGGGTAGGCGTACGGAAGAGCCGAGGTTTCACGGATTAAGGCGTATGCTCCCCGAGTACTTTAGCAACTTGTTTTAAAGCTCGCGGAATTAATGAAGTTAATCAATCGAAACTTATCTTTGGCGAAAGGTTCATGTCCCGGAGGATTCCTCCTCTGTCGGGTATGCCAAGGAGAGGCAGGCAAGGCGGCGTCGCTTCTGTGATGCGGCGTCAGGAATAGAGTTCCCGTGATTGCACAGGGTGCTCCCGTGGTCGAGTGAAGCCAAAGGAGATAAGGGCGACCTGTGCACTTCAAGCTGGAGGAAAGGACGCGTGGCGTGGAGCTCGCGCTCGTGATAGTGGAGAAAATCTTCCGTCCTCTGGCGACTAGGGGCTATAAATACCCGTCGGGGAGCCTGGGCTGCTACCCAAGGGCAAATTATAGGACCCTTTCAGTCAATATGCCAGAGGCTCATTGTTGGGTTCATCCACCGGGGAAAGTTCACGGAATCATCTTGGCATGGTGCTAGAAGAGTGCTTGCGAGGGATCTGAGGCGTTGATCAGCGCGTGAGCGCTGCCCCGTTCACCCCCGCATTCCCATGTGACGAGGGCCATGTGGGGTGAAATGCTTTGTAGAGCAAGGGGTAGCCGAAGGCGTCCGTCATCAACCCTCCACCGGTGCTGTCCCGTCGACGGCTGCAGTGGTGCTACAAGAGAGCTTGCGAGGAGCTCATGTGGACCAAGCTTACTCCGGATGTAGCACTGAGCGCAGGGACGAGTGCCCCAGGCCGTCACCTTGGCGGCTGATGTGTTTGATGTTTGTAACCGGCGTAAGTCCGGCTCCGTTGTAACTGTATTTCCTGCAAAAAAGATTGTACTACCCGTCACAATTTGCTCGCAGCGTCAGTTCCCGAAAGTTTCGGGACTGATCGAGCCCGCACGGCGCGCTGCTTTTGATATGGCGCCAGCCCCCGAGTCCGAGTGCCGGTCGAACCTTAGCGGTACGCCTTCGGTTGTGCAGTGTTGGTTTCCGAGTGGTTCGGAGCCAATCGAGCCCGAGAGGCGCACTGACTCGATCGTGGCGCCAGCCCCTGAGCATGGGAGCTGTTCGAGCCTTAGCGGCACACCACTGAGTTTGCAGTGTTGGCTCCCGAGTGGTTCGGGGCCAATCGAGCCCGAGAGGCGCACTGACTCGATCGTGGCGCCAGCCCCTGAGCATGGGAGCTGTTCGAGCCTTAGCGGCACACCACTGAGTTTGCAGTGTTGGCTCCCGAGTGGTTCGGGGCCAATCGAGCCCGAGAGGCGCACTGACTTGATCGTGGCGCCAGCCCCCGAGCATGGGAGCTGTTCGAGCCTTAGCGGCACACCACTGAATTTGCAGTGTTGGCTCCCGAGTGGCTCGGGGCCAATCGAGCCCGAGAGGCACACTGACTTGATCGTGGCGCCAGCCCCCGAGCATGGGAGCTGTTCGAGCCTTAGCGGCACGCCGACTGCTCTGTCTTGCTCGAGTGCTCCGGAGTCATTTTTTACCGTTGACGCCCGGCGTGTAACGGAAGGTGAAGCGCCCAACGGCTCTTTGTACCGTTTCGCCTGCCCCCGCTGATCGCGCTATCTCGCGGTAATTTCGGGCATCAAGGCGCGCTATAAAAGGCGAGGATTAACCCCCGGAGGGTAATCTTCTCATTTCCAGATCTGTTTTCCTCGTTCTTCGCTCTTCCCCCCGCCGCCACAGAAGCTCCCCCTGCTCACAAGCCCCTTGCGCGATCTCAGCCACCACGGGGAGCGTAGCCTCGCTAATGCGATCCAAGACCCCAGCCGTAAGATCCATGGCCGGGAGGAAGAAGTTTGCTGCCGGCGCTGTCCCGAAGTCTGACAAGATCCCTTCCCCTGTCCTTGCGTGGACGCGGGGGAAGGTGACCTCGGAGGCGTTGGAGGAGATGGTGGAGCGAAATGTCCTGCCGCCTCAGGCCGTGGCGGAATGGCGGCCGAGCGCGGGGGAAGTATTCCCGTCGGAGAACTCCGGCGAGCTGGTCCTCTTCAAGCCCTTCTTCGAGGCGGGGCTTGGTTTGCCCACAGGGGCATTCTTCCGTGGGCTGCTGCATTACTACGGGATCGAGGCGATCAACCTCAACCCGAATTCGATCATGGCGATCTCGGTCTTCATCCACCTCTGTGAGGCGTACTTAGGTATTTCTCCTCACTTCAACTTGTGGAGGTACTTGTACTGGCTGAAGCCTCAGCCAAGTGAGGAGAAGATGGTGGTGGTCGGAGGAGCCGGCTTCATGCTCCGTCAAGGGCGGAAGGACGACTACTTCGACATCGCCCTCAACACTTCCAACAAGGGGTGGAAGGCCGAGTGGTTCTACGTTGGGAACCACGAGCCATCGATCCCCTGCCACACCGGCGAGCGGCCGAAGGTCCAAGACTGCTGGAACGAGCTCCCCGACACCTCGGAGATGGATCAGGTGGACGAGCTCCTTGAGTTGATCAAGGAGTTGAAGCTTCAGGGCCTGACAGCGATCGGCATCGCCTGCAACTTCAGCAGGCGGCTAGTCCAACCCATCCAGGAGCGGAAGCACCCGGGCTACGAGTACTCGGGGCGAGATGACCCCACTCGGGCTGCTAACCGCACCGTGGGGAAGGAGGAGATGAAGGAGCGCGTCGGCGGGTTCTTTCTCGGCCGTGTGTCGGAGAAGGGCCAGCCGCGCCCTTTTTCTTTGAAGAGACCTCCACCACCGGTAAGTTTCCTTTCCGAGTCCTTTTGAGTGTTTTCTCTTGACGTAATTTCTGGTTTCGTCCGTTGGCCGTTCTGATTTTGCGCCTTTTCTTGCGCAGGATCGATGCTTCGAGTTCTTTTCTGCTGCCCCACTTCCGGAGGACTTCCCGAGGAAGGTAATTCTCGAGGACACGCCTCCGGCTGCTCAGGGAGGCACTCGGGCAGAGGGGGCAGTTCCACCCCCTGCGCCCCGTATATGGGCGCCGAGTGACACGGAGGGCTCCCTGAGTCCTTCGGATGAGGAGGTGGTGGTGGACCGTCCGCGGAAGCGCCGGACGGCTGTGGCG
>CM014274.1:75181887-75205752 GCA_004135705.1 Alloteropsis semialata
TGTTAGCAAAAAATAATTATCGCGGAAGCTACAGGTTCATACTAGCATTAGTTGATTTAACAAATTGATAACAACTTTTATTTGTGCATCACCTGCACTAATCCATTATGTGCTAGGTCGCATAACTTTACCTTGCGACGTATTTCCTCCTTGCATTGTGAAGAGTATTTTTCTCTCCTCTCTTCCTTCTTCTTTTCACATTCTCTCGATGATTAGAGAACTTACTCTTATGTGTGTGCTAATTTATCTATCTTTTATACACCATTCTTATGCGTAACTTTTCATGCACAAGAACTAAGTGTTGATGTGAAGTGCTTCTCAGTAATGCACTTGTTTGGGCTGGCTCCTAACTTTCATACTCTTGCTTATCTCTAAATGAAATGGAGTGCTCCATTTATAGGCTTCATGGTGCAGCTCTTGGCAGCTATTTCAACAAGCACCAAGTGTTTTACGGCTGCCGGGAAAACCTCCATGCATTCACATTCTCCATGCACATTAAGCATGCAACATGCGTGCATTTTACAACATGCAAAAGTTAGCAAAAACAGTATATGGCAGGTAGCATTTAAGCCATGCATGCTTCTATGATCCATCACTTCTCTAATAGTCAAAAGACATACAGTCATGCACTATTGCTCTCACAGTTTCACATTGTTTTTCATGCACACATGCATGCGCATGGCTGTTGCTGCACGCCAACACTAAATGCATAACCATGCATGCATGTTTTAGCTAATTAAAACTAGCACATGTGTATTGCTACATGAATGTATGAATGGCTAGATAATTAGCTCATTTTTCTTGATGGTCAGGAGACCACATGATTACATAATGGAAGCCCAAATCAATTTTTATCACACACAATTATCATATGCTTACTTTGAAGGGAGAGGAGAGGGTATTTCAACTAGGGATGAAAACGGATCGGATACGAACGGATATGCACGGATATGAATACAGATATTTATTTTTTTCTCGGATCGGATTCAGATATGGATAGTGTAAAATGTGTCGGATATGAAACGGATATTGATATAGGTTATAAGAAATATCCAACTTTGGATACCCAGATCCGGATACCAATCGGATATTGAGTCTCCGAATCCGGATATCGGACTATTCATTTAGTGTCTAAACCCTCTCGGTCGGACGGACGGACGAAAAATATCCCTACCGTTTTCATCCCTAATTTCAACCCATGATTCTTAACCCTTTAGTCTAGCAATCATCACACTGAGACTTCTTTAATTTTAAGAATCATTTTCAATAATTACATGGGCCACATTAATGTTAAAATAATCTAACAGATTATGCACATAGATATGTACAATAAGTGATTATGCACACATATCTGTTTTATTTGCCTTGTATCCTCTACTCCCCCTCCCCCTCCCCCTCCTTTTGCACATCGGATTTTACTGAGCTATCTTGCCTATAAGCCAAGCTCGCAAGGATTTGCGCTTGCTCTAAGCGATTCCAAGTTGTGGAAGCATGCATAGATAGAGGCAGCCAGGAAGGGGGAGAGAGACAAAGAAAGATGGAGAGATTGTGAAGTGGTTGCAGTGGCATCTCAATGTTTGGTGTAGGTGGCCAAGCACTTTTTACCTGCACACATGGGTGTTACCGTGTTAGTCTAGTTTTCGGATTACGTGTCATTAGTGCTTGTGTTTTTCTCTTCTTTTTCCATTCCATTTATTTTTCATTCCAATATACAAGAGTACCACTTGGGGGGTCCCTGTTACAAGTTGATTATTCTTTGCTTTCCCGCAGTCCAGTTCCGTCGTAAACTAACTTGGCAAACTGCTGGCTAGTTGCATGTGGGGTTGCATGGGTACTCGCAGCCAATCTCTCTTACTACCTGGCTTTGGCTCCTACCGAAGTTAGCCTCCACCAGTGTCTGCTCCAAGAAAATCAAGAGACATGTCAACCCAACCAGAAACTAGCATCAACACTGAAATAGTACACTTGACTTCAATGATTCAGCCTCACCTTGTTTCCAAGCCTTGGGGCGACCGGCGAGTCCCATGGTGTGGGATCGAACCACGCCTGACAGTGGGTGAAGCATGAGTCGATGAACCAGCTGCAGTTCATGTTGTCCTCAACAGCCCTGAGGCCATCCACCATCGCCTTCCTGAATCCTACAAAGAAACGGACAGATTGAAATATTCATGTTGCTGCTTCAGTTCATAATTCAAGAGCACAGCAGCTGCCCCAGTTCATAAGCAGATCAATTGCGAGCTAACCATTGAGGACTTGTATTTGTGAGGAGTTGCAGCTGCGAGCGTCAGCTCTGCACCTGCGCCATGACGCATCAGGAGAGGAGCTATCCGGCGCAACAACATACTGTACCTGCACACGGATCAAACCGATGCAGAAGCTTGGTATCAGTCAGGATTACTTGTTTGAGCTCTCGTCTAACTATGATAGGAACTGAAAATGAACTTTACACAGGACTACAGATTTACTGTACCTGCCAACAGTCATAAGCAGAGTTTACGATAAACATGGGCGTTCTGATGCTCTTGATAAGCTCCGCGGGAAAGAAACACTGGGGATGGCATGAGAGCAACACTGCTGATGAAAGAACTTACTAAGACCTAGATCGATTTACAGAGTAATATGAAAGCATACATCTGTCGGATCCATTTTTGCTAGGAGGCAGTCCTTGGGCAAAAGTTTAGTAACATTCTGTAGGAAGAAGAAGAAAAATAAGTAAATAACCGGAAGAACGTCGTTAGCACAAACTCCAACAAAGATAGAGGAACTAATCTTTGTTCAGTAACATGGACGTAAAGTTTGAACCATGCCAAGTGAGTATATGTATGTGACACCTGATATTCAACAGCAGACACTAACCTGAAGGTGAACGACTCCATTATAGGTAGACCTCATAGATCTCTTCCCCGACAAATCCTTTCTGCACGCACGCAGTACAGGCGTTGAGTACAAGCGATCACCGATCAGGATCTCTCGTCTATGGAGTAGTTACAGAGTTGATGATGGACTTACGCGTCAAGAAAGAATCCAGCATCGGGGAGGCATTTCACCGAGACATCCCGAGGAAACCGTGCACGAAAATCGTTGCAGTGGAGCAGCGTAGCCAGACCACCAGCAGAGCAGCCCGTAAGCAAGGCCTGGAAGGCGACGGATACGTAACTTCAGTCGAGTTGAGTTCATACACCAAGGACCAAGAGGAGTGCTACGTGTTTGGAAATGGAATCACTGGCTGGCCTGTTCGGAATAGGCGAGCCCTTTCTGCATGAGCTCCTCAAGGACGGCCTCCCATATGCGCCGACCTCTGAAGAAGAGCGTGCCGTTTCCATGGTCGTCGTCCTCGTGCTGGGAATCCCCTGCAAACGATGCCCCGTCGCAGTACCTGACATACACTCTGTTCCAGCTGTAGAAATCTGAACATTTTACACGTATAAATACATGTGTACTAAATGGGATCAGTGAAAGGCCGGTATACATGTTAGGAGACAAAGGGATCATATATATTTACATATATATAAATAGATATATGATTTTGGAGCAAAGCTTTTGCCGTCCTTTCAAAAAAAAAATAGATATATGTATGCACTATGCAGGCAGAAGAAATCATATATAAAAAGACCAACGAACAGGTGTGCACGCTCGTACCAGGGTTCAGTACGGGGTCGTTGCTGAGAATCCCCGTGAAGTTTATGTGTCTCTGCATGAACTTGGACGAACCGAGGTCAGTCATTCTGCGACTGGAGCAGCTGCGTACCGTGTCGCACCAGCCTCCGCCCTGGAGATGGATGAGCCAGCTGCGCTTTCCGCCGCCGGAGCCGGCCTGCAGGTGGTACCCCGGCGAGCTTCCGTCCAGGCACACTGCAGCAGCGATTTGCAAGGCCTCGTCTCTTAGAGACAGTATGCAGCAATGCAGCAGCATGACTTACGTCCATGGCACGAGATGAATGAACGGTCGATAGGAAGAAAGAGAACACGTGATACGGCGGCGTACCGGCGCCCTTGTCGCGAGCGGCGGACAAGAGGGTGACCTCGACAGGGTCCGGCGGCGAGGAGCGGGGGTGCGTGCTCGTGCTGCAGGACGCGCCGGGGAGAGGGCCGAACCCGGCGATCAGGGGGACGAGGAGCACGAGCGCCGCCGCGACGGAGAGCGCCGCGCAGCCCGATGCGGCGGCGGTCGTCCGTCGTGGGCGCGGCAGCGGCGGCGGCGACCGGAGCTCATGATCAGTGGCCATCCCCTCCGAACGTGTGGTGTGGTCCGGGCTCTCTGTTCGAGAAGAACACACGTCAGTGCATCCACCACTGCACTTATAGTGGAAGCGAAGAACCAGACAAGTTCTTTGCACGCGTTGTGGGCTTGTGGCGTGGCGTGTGATGGATGGGGAACCGCGACGGATCGATGGAGCACGATCGAGATGGCCGGTTGGGTCATCGTCGGAGCTATCATCCTATCATCTTGATCGGTCGATTCCTTGCTTGCTCACGAGTCACGACCTTCCTTCCCTGGAAAAAGTATACAAGCGGACGTCAGTCGCTCGCTCACGGCTCTGCCTCCTTTTCTTGGCAACGGCCTCGCCATGCCTGCTGCTGATGCCTGTCTGTTTCTCCGTTTCGTTTGGCGCCTCCAATTATTCATCCATTCATCCGCGTCAGCATTCATCATATTTGGCTTGCATCCGTGCCTACTATGTACGCTAGTTTGCTCAAAGCGGCAGCACCGCCTACCCCATCCATGTCGGGTGTATACAATAATAATAAATAATAAGTACTCCTTCATTTCAAATTATAGTTCAGTGTTGAGTTTTTTTAATGCACATTTGACCATTCTTCTTATTAAAAAAATTACATTAGTATCATTTATTTCTCTATTACTTGTTTTTTATCAAAGTTACTTAAACTACGACTCACATTTCTATTTATTTGTACTAATTTTTGGAATAAGACGAATGGTCAATGTTGTATTTTAAAAGTCAACAATTAACTACAATTTGGGACGGAGGGAGTGGTACAGTGGTTCGCGCAAATAACGTGCCAACTTCTATATTTAATCCTTGCTTATTGTTTGACGCAATATTAATAACGTGGTTACTTTAGAATTATTGTAGGTTATTTTTAATAATGAAATATATGTATATAATTTTAATGCAAATTTATATTTTGAGGTACATGTTTAACATGAAAATCTGTGTTCTTATTGTTTCTTTCGTACATGTATATATGGTCTACATGGTGGCACACATCCCACATAAATACATTAAGCTAATATTTTCTATATTGATAACTAATGATAGAAATGGGTTTCAAATCATATATTGGTGTATTTTGGGATATATTTTATTATGACATATATAGGTAATTTAGATGCAAGTTTAGGAACTAATTAAGTTATTTTTATAATGGTATAGGTGGGTAATTTAGATGAATATTAGGGGTTATTTTAAGTTCTTCTCATAATGGCAAAAGTGGGTAATTTAGCTACACAGATTTAGAGAGTTATTTTAGACTATTTTCATAATGGAAAAAGCAGGCAATTATTTAGAGAACATAACAGATCAAATGGTATGATGAATAGCGTCTACAAATTGATGGTAGGACGTCTCTGATTTGTTTGAGAATTCGTAGAATTTATCTTTTTTTTCTAACGCATCTCATGTGGATTAAACATAAAAGCTTCAAAAAGAGACTCCAATTAGTAATAAAAGATAGTCTATCAACCCATGCTCCTGCACGGGCTAATAATTTTGTGAGACAATAATATTAAGAATTTTATAAAAATTTAGTGTCACGTAGATAATAATGAAAACTACTTCCCTCGTGCATTCCCTCATTTGTTAATTTTTCACTTCGCACCTCTATATGTGCTTTATATGTGTTTAATTAAACCCTTTGTTTGAGCTATGCGATTAATATGGAAGTTAGTATTTTTTTTATTTTCTCTATACATCCATAAATGGTGTACATCGTGACACACATCATAAATATATACCTTATTAAGTTAGAATTTTCAATTTTAACAATGACAAAACTAGGTAATTTGGAATTGTATTTTGGTGTACTTTAGGATATTTTTTTATAATTACATATAAGTTAAATTTAATAGACATGTATGAATAATTTAAATGCAACTTTAAAGCTTGCACTACATATTTAACATGGAAATTTGTGTTCTCATCGCTACCTTCGTACATGTATATGTGTCATACATGGTGACAGCCTCCTTCATATACAGGTTAAGTTAATATTTGTCTACATTGATGGTTAATGATAAAATAAATAATTTAGAACCATATATTGGTGCACTTTAGGATATTCTTAAATGACTTGTGTAGGTTACTTTCAATAATGGCAGATGTAAATAATTGAGATGCAAATTTAGGAGCTAAATTAAGTTATTTCTATAATGGCACAGCTAGGTAATTTAAATGAATAATAAGGGGTCATTTTTATTATTTTTATAATGGTAGAAGTGGGCAATTTAGCTATAGATTTAGTGCATTACTTAAGACTATTTTCTTAATGTCAACATTCGCTACTTCTTTTTTTAAAAAAAGACATAATATATATAATGGCTACGATGGTTAGAGCCTACATATTAAAGGCTAGATGTTTTCAAATTTTGCGATAATTTATAGAATTTATCTAACGCATCCTTTGAGGATTAACCTCTTGACTAGTAATAATAAAAAGTAGGACCTTATTTGGCAGGGCTCACAGAGCTAATTCTCTAGCCCGTCCGGATCGATGAAATAGTGTCATTTGGACTTACATGTGAAGTCTGGAATTGAGATCCCATTTCTATACGGAGGTAGCCTCATGGTTAAGAGTCCTAGGATTAATGACAAAATGGAATTTAAGATCAAATAAGCAACTTAACTAAGTCCACTGTCACTGTAACGAAACAACATCCAACCACGATACTGAACCTCCAATAATCGAGAACAAAAGGATAACTTACACATGCGAGATATATACATAAGTGGTCACTTTGGATGAAGTATCTGTACTCCTAAAAATAACGAAATTCATAATTCTTTTCCGTCCCACCTTTACCTCCAGCTCCTTCATCAGTTCGCCAGCCTCAAGCACCCCTTTAGGTCCGCCAACACCATTACCAGCGTCCTCTCTCCCGCTTCAAACCACACTAGCTTCATACAATCCAATCAAAGTAAAATAAAATACATACAAAATTTTTAAAATCTTAAAAAAAATAGTAGAAGCTATAAATCAATAATGACCCATTGATCTTCCATGATAGTAAGTTTTAGATTTTAAAATAAAAATGTTCTAAAAATTATATTAAATTTCCAAGTGAGATATTTACACTTAAGATGGTTTTAAAAAATCTTAAAATTTTTCAAACAAATACTATAAATCAAAAGTGACATTTTACTTTGATCTGGCATGCAAATTTATGTTTTAAATTAAAAATTAATGTGAAAAACTATATTTAAATTGTAAGTTGAGCTGTTAACACTTGAGAGAGTTTTCAAAAATCTTAAAACTTTGTAACATACTATAGATCAAAAGTGTCCCATTTTTCTTTGATCTGTCATGATAGTAAATTTAAATTTAAATTTATTTTGAAAAACTATATTTAAAATGGCATGTGAACTGTTTACATTCATGATGGTTTTTCAAAGAATTTAAACTTTGTAAGCAAATATTATAAATCAAAATTGGACCATTTTGCTTTGATATGACACGATAGTAAATTTAGATTTCAAATTAAAAATTATTGTAGAAAACTATATTTAAATTGTCAGGTGAGCTGATTTCACTCAAGATGACAAGTTGGTTTTCAAAAATCAATAGCAATCTATTTTACTTTGATTTGGTATCGCAGCTATTGTAGATTTCAAATATTTCTCAAAAATAAAACATTTTCTATTCAACTAATTGCTTGACAAAAATTAGGATATTATTTATATATATAGCTTGTACTAATTGTTGCCAATAAGATTATGATGTCATTTATCTATAATTTTTATATTGCCTATAGGAACGCACAGGCGCGAAATTAGTTACAAACAAAATTACAGGAAAAGTTCAGTTTGCCATAACGGATTACTCCATGATGTGAGCTACAATAGCGATCCATTTGTCTACTGCTGCCGAAGGTAGTCGAACGCCTGCACGAGAGTGGGCGCGAACCGAGCGACGTCGAGGCGCACGCTCTGCTTGTCGAGGTAGAACTCGGTCATCTTGTCCCACCCGCTCCGGTGCACGGAGTCCGGGTCCTTGATCGCCGGGTGTTCCGGCCCCAGCATCTCCAGCAGCGTGCTCTCCTCCGCGCTGACGCTGTAGTCGAGGTACTTGAGCCCCATGTCTCTCGCCGGCTCGCCGAACTCCAGCGTCGCGATCACATCCATCTTCCCGTACGGCACCACCTGGATCAGCACCGCGCCGGGCGGCAGGAACACCGCGTTCGTCAACCCCGCGCCGTGCACGCCGAGCAGAACGTCGAACGAGTTCACCAGCCGCGCCTGCTCGTCCACGGTCACGTCGCGGCGGAGATCCATCGCCACCGCCTCGAACCCCGCCGCCTCCGCCGCCTGCAGTATCTCCTGCTCGTTCATGAACCGACGGCTGTTCCCCCGGTGGATCAGCAGCAGCCGCGGCCGTTTGCCCGGCTCCCGGATCAGGCTGGCCGGTGCGCCGCGGGGGAGAGAATAGACCTCGCGCAGGAACCGAGTGAAGTCGGGCATGGCGAGCTGGCCCCCCGGCGCCCATTCGGGAGTGATGCTCAAGTCCTTGTGCTGGTGGATCCCCACAGTGACGTGCGGGAAGCACCGCACGTGCTCGTCGCCGTCGAGGTCCACGGCGTCGTACTTGGAGAGCCCCTGCAGGATGGTCCTGTACGCCACCGGCCACCACGGCCGCATGTTGGTGATCAGGAGCTGGACCTCGCCGTCGTACCGCCGCGACGCGATGAACAGGGGCACCAGCACGTCGCTGAAGTCGTGGAAGAAGTTGCTCGTGAGCCCGCCGAGCGCGAACAGGACCGCCGGAATGCTGTAGGTCACCGTGCACGGTGGGGCGGCGGCCTTGTCCTGCAGCTGCGTCACGTTGAACATCTTGACGTCGGGCATGGTCTTGCGGGAGTATGGCCGGACCCTCCACTCGCGGCGCTCCGACGAGCTGGTCGGGACGAGGGCCACCGACAGAGCTGAGCTGTTGATGCGGACGTCGCCATCGACTTCGCAGGTTTCAGAGTAGTAGCCCTTCGTGTTGTACACCACACTGCCCATCTCTGCTGTTCAGGCGAAGCATCCATTGTGGTTAATTAGCTTAATTCGTCATTATTTTCGCAATCCAGAGGCTAAAAAAGATGGGTGGACATTTGAAACTATGCTTAAAATGACTGTAATTATTTTGGTTTTCCATTTTACGGTTTACCCCCCATCTGAAACAGAGCTTGCAAGTTCGATTAAGATGACAGTGGTGCTCACCTGATTCAACTGAACCTTGAATCAGTTGTTTGTCTGCGACCCCCTGCACTTCCGAAGTGACAACTGCAGATCAAGCGACAAGCAAGAACGGATCGTCAGTTCATAGACTACATCTGAGCGCAACGGATGTGAGGTGAGGTGACACGAGTGATTCCTAACCGGTGAGGCCTCTGATCGCCGTCTGCTGCCAGAAGACGAGATACGTGAGGAGGACGAAGAGGACGCCGACGACGAAGCCGATGTTGAGGTAGATCAGCGCCCAGTTCTTCATGCTCTTCCCGGGCTTCTCCCCGCAGCAGCTCATCACCCCTTCCTTCTGCCTGCTATACTAGTATGGTGAGCAAGGACGCAGTGTGAGCTTCGGATTTGGTTTAATCCGGGGGAGAACTATCATAGTTTTAGTTTATCCGAATGGGAGCAGTGCCATTAGTTGGAATTTTTCCCGACAATCGATGCCAATTGAGTCAGGTCAAATGCACCTTTAGGTGGTGTAACATTGACTTCGACGAGCAGGATTCGGATCTGTTGCTTTATTTGATAAGGAAATCGAGTAAATGCCTGCACATGGTGCTATGAGTATTTGATCTCGAGGCCCCAAACCATTAAAAAAAATTTGCTTGATGCCCTGCAGAATACACCTGTTCTAAATTAGAAGTCATTTCAAATTTCTCAGAAAGTAAAATCATTTTAAGGTTGACCAAAATTATAAAAAGAATTATAAATATTTATGGCACGGAATGGATACACTATAAAAATATACTTAGTGAATAATCCAATGGTATTTATTTGGTATAATAGATCTTGCTACTTTATCTTGCTATTACTAATTGGAGACTTCTTTTGAAGGCACCACGTTAATCCTCACGAGAAGCGCTAGAAAAAAGATAAATCCTAAAAATTCTTAAAAAAATAATAACACTTGGCAGTCAATCCGTAGGTTCTGATCATCATAGTCATCGGATCTATCATATTTTCTAAAAAGTTACCCACTTTTACCATTATGAAAATTGTCTAAAGTAACCCTCTATACCTATAGCTAAATTACACATATCTGCCATTATGAAAATAACTAAAGTAACCCTTAACGTTAATCCAAATTAACCATTATGAAGAAAGTATGCAGCTAAATGTCTCTTTAAAAATGTGAAACTAAACATAGCTTAGTTGGTTAGATTTCTTGTGGTGGAACCTGCCAATCCGGGTTCAAGTCTCCAGCTCGGTCACGGGTGTCGTATTTTTCTGGATTTATTTCAGCATTTAACCGACACTATTCTTTCAGTGATAGACGACATGCCCCTCGATAGCGAGACGCCCGTGATGACTTCGTCAATCTTGAGATCGGAACAGCCAGACGGGCAAGTTTGGACAATTCCGCAATCCATGACCATCGACTGAATCTTCGTAGCATCGAACAGAGCAGAGCATACTGGTTATTGTCAGAATTGATTCAAATTATCGTGACTATTTCCATGACACGATGCAAATAAAGAAAGAAAGGACAGGCACACGGCACACGGCACACACATTAACCAGCTTCCCACAAAAAATGTCATTTGTACTAGTGTCCATCTTGTGGAAAATCCCTGCCGAAAAGGGAAACCTGTAACATAAAAGGAATAAAAAATGGATTGGTAGTCATTGATTTTTTTTTTCAGTGTCATTCAATTGAATTTTAATAAAGTGGTAGGACATACCGTGCTCTGTTTAATAAAAAAATTCAACCCATACTAATATTGAATCGGCTTATTTGTATAAAGGTTCCTGCAACATATGTGTCGAGGTTGTACTCGGCAGATACTTGGTTCCTAGGGCACCCTGCTTCCTGCAAAGAACGATCATAGTAGACGAATAGAGATAAACAGAGACAAGGGATTTTTATACTGGTTCGGGCCCTCGGGATCGAGTAAAAACCCTACGTCCAGTTGCTTCTTGTATTATTTCGGCGAATACAGAGAGTACAATATGGTGTATGGAGTATCAGGTGTTGGATTGGATACCCCTACGTACAGGATCCCCCACTATTTATGTCCGAGGAGACTTGCATTACAAGACAAAACCAACCTAAACCTATCAGAACTCTATCTCCTGTCATCGGGCTTTCCTTCCTTGAATAGGCCGCCGTGTCCTGCTCGGGGTCTCTCGTCTGGAATCGGTGGTCGGCAATCCTCGTAGTCGGGTACCCTGGTATTATGGCCACAACAGTAGCCCCCGAGCTTATCTTGTCCAGAAAAGGTTGTTGTTTTCGTTCATCGGGTCTTTTTATTCTTCGGGCATTCGTAGGATATTTAGAATATTCCTAGATGCTTTTTCCGAGAATTTGAAAAGACTGAGATTCCTAGTAAAATAACCTGCATCTGGATGATAAGCTCGAAAATAATCAAGTGCCATAAACAGGGTTGTGGTGTCAGATGCCTCGAGATCTTTAGACATTTAAGAATCTATGATCAGGCATTTTGTAGTCGTTGAGACTTATATAATTGAAGTTTACTATTTCGAGAACTTTGTGATCGGGCATTTTGAAATTGGATGCTCGCAATCTAGTCCTTTGAATATGAGTAATTTTATCATCGGTATTACTCATGATCGGGTACCTCGCAATTGGGTACTTTGCAACTGAGTATATTTTTTTTGGTCGGGAATTGGCTATCAGCCCCCGAGCTCTTGTTCCAGCAGTGCTGACTATGCTCGGGATGTTGGTATTCGGGAATTTGGATTTCAGGAGTTGAGAGTCCGATGTTTGGTAATCGGGGCTATTAGACCTCCAATGACCGAACGCTCTGCTTATCCTGGTTTTGAATTTCCCGAACATGCCCCAATATATTAAGCTGTCGAGATTTGTTAGCAACAAGCATGTTGATATGTTGTGCATATAAACGATGTGGTAGCTTTCTGCATTTACCTTTGGCTATCTAGAATGTTTATGTCACATTGGGAAATTTTTTTTTAGCATTCGGGACTCGAGCGGTCCACCGTACTGTGTATTCCGCGCAATAGACTTTGAACATCCAGAATTACTTAGGATTTTCAGAAAAACCATGCTCTGTTTGTTGTTGTAGAACCATGCTAGCAGATGGCGATGTCGACGTTGAAACCCCGAATATGTGCTCGGGTGAATTAGCGACGGAGCCCCCGAATGTAAATTTAGGTGGATGATGGAGCCTCTTAACATATTCTGTTTCAAAAATCTCAAAACAAAATATTTAAGAGAAATTATAAGAAGAAAATAACATAGTAAAAATTGAATGTTGCAGAGAATGGAAATAAATCAATATAACCAACTGAAGTACCCTTTAGCTTGTTCAACCTATTTTGGTAGTACACAATGTTTATTTGGGGCGTTAGCAGATGAGACTCAGGCGGTCTTCCATGCGTTAGTCCCTTGAAACAAGTGCGCATGATAAATAGCTAGTTTTGCTTTGAATCAGCAACATTTGGTGATATAATATGAGTATTGTAGTAGCCCCCGACTCTCTATTTGGTTAAAAGGTAACCAATTAGAGAGTAGAGCAAAAGTAAAAAAGTTTGCAAGTGGTAGCCCCCGACTCTCTATTTGGACGTTGATATCAAATAGAGAGTAGAGCAAGTATTGCAGGAAATAAAACTTGAAATAACTTATCTGATATGTCAGACATGTTGATCGAAGTAGTGTTGAGCGTGACAAACGCGATCTGATTGCTAGCAACAGGTAATCTGCAAAATAATAAATTGATTCACAAATATGATAGTTTAAAGCTGTAGGAACGACTAAAAAGTGTCGTGAATCTGTAGCCCCCGACCAGCATGTTCGGGGCAATATGTTTGGAAAAGCCCCCGAGCATTATACTCGGGTTCGTTGAAAATAGAATGAGTACTTTTTACACTTGAGACCAAATACTGGGCATGTATTATAGGCACTCTTGTGGTAGTACTGCTGATTATTGATGAGTACTTTGATCACTCGAGGTCAAGCACTTCGCCAAGCGCAATGGACCCTCTCATGATAGCACCTCGGTATTTTAGTACTCGGATCATTTGAGGTCGAACACTCCGTCGAGCGTAACGGACCCTCTCATGATTTGTACTTTGATATTTATGAGTACTTGAATCATTCGAGGTCGAGTACTCCGTCGAGCACAATGGACCCTCTTATGATTTGGTACTTCGGCGTACTTTGGACTCGCTCGAGATCGAGTACTCCGTCGAATACAATGGACTCTCTTACGATCAAGCACTTTTAGAATAATAGTGCATCTTGGACCCACTTGAGATCAAGCACTCCGTCGAGAACTTTGGACTCTCTTATGGTCAGACGCTTCGAATGCGCTTCGGGCTTGCTTGAGATCGAGTGCTCCGTCGAGCACAATGGACTCTCTTGCAATCAAGCGCCATAGGAATTAGAATAGTTCGAATCTTTGAGATCGGATACTTGGACAGGCAGTATCTCGGAATCAACTCAATAGATATTGGAAATATGAATATTGAGGCTTTGAATAGCCACTGATTCTTATGCGAAAAGGCAGTTAGTAAATAATATAATAAAAATAGAGATGTCTGATCTGAGTATGTGTTCGGGTATGCGAGGGAGCCCCCGAGTATATACTTTGATAGAAAAAGGCCGTCTACACACCCGTATTAAATTTTATGCCTTATTGTGTTAACCGGACTAGATAATTTTGTTACTTAAATTCAATTTAGGCTTTTGTAATTTCACTAAGGGTGAGATGTTCGACGATCTCTTCGATGCCCGTATGTGTTACACATAGTCGCCCATCATCAAATTTAAGCAAGATTATTGCTAGTTCCACATTTATTTATCACGGATGTATAGATCAAAATATTGAATAGAATAATTGTGAAGTATTAAAATATAGCTTAGCTGTTTTAGTGTCCGGGTCGAAGAATCGTCGAGCATCGGCACCACAGCGTTGCAGCAGCATTGCACCGCCTAATTAACCCGCCGTGTCCTCGTGTTGTCCATACGAGGCTTGGAGAGCTTTTGCCCTGGTACAAGCGTGTGCCCCATTTGGCCGTGTAGATCAACAACTTTAGTAATCTGCAAACAGAGAACCTCGAATTGACCCGTATGCAACAGGGGCACAGCCGCACAGGTTAGTTGAGAAATAATCAGGCGTAACAATTCCGTATTGGCTGACTAAAATAAGGAAAACAAAATTATAGAATATTGATGAGGAAAGAATATGCTTCCCATGTACGTGCTTGATGAAGTAATCACGTAGGAGACTGCCGGTCCATGTATTGCCGTATAGGTATGCCACATATCTTCTCGTCGTGGCTGAAAATAGAGGCAACATATCTTTTCTTCCCGAGTTCGGCTGACAGCAGCTGATCGGTGTTTCCGTCTCGACTTATTGGCGGCAGGAGCACGAAGACGAGATGTTTTTCTTGTGGGCATTGTCCGTCCAGATAAGTGATGGATACCGAAGATGTTTTTGAACAGCTCGGCACCGCATCCTCATCGAACTTGCGTACGGAGATAAATTGCACAAAAGCGCGTGTGGACACGAAGACAATTTGTAGTGGGATGTTCGCTCTAGTGGGCGAAACGATCTGACCCTTGTTCGCTCGAATCGGCGAATCTATGAGTCGTTGGTATGATCAATCTTCACGCAAGGGCCCCTACCTGGCGCGCCTCTGTCGAGGTTGTACTCGGCAGATACTTGGTTCCTAGGGCACCCTGCTTCCTGCAAAGAACGATCATAGTAGACGAATAGAGATAAACAGAGACAAGGGATTTTTATACTGGTTCGGGCCCTCGAGATCGAGTAAAAACCCTACGTCCAGTTGCTTCTTGTATTATTTCGGCGAATACAGAGAGTACAATATGGTGTATGGAGTATCAGGTGTTGGATTGGATACCCCTACGTACAGGATCCCCCACTATTTATGTCCGAGGAGACTTGCATTACAAGACAAAACCAACCTAAACCTATCAGGACTCTATCTCCTGTCATCGGGCTTTCCTTCCTTGAATAGGCCGCCGTGTCCTGCTCGGGGTCTCTCGTCTGGAATCGGTGGTCGGCAATCCTCGTAGTCGGGTACCCTGGTATTATGGCCATAACAATATGTATTACACAACATCCAATAGAACAAACGAGTATAAATACTCCCTTCATTCAGAAATGATAGATATATTTTTATCAGTGAAAAGTCAAGTTATACAAAGTTTGACCAACAATTAGTCAAATTATATGCAAGTTTAGGACCTAAAACTTATATCAATAGATTTATGATAGTAGTTTCTTTGGGATAACATTGGTATTCTAAAAATTGAACACATATTCTAATAGAAATTGTTGGTCAAAATTTGTATAACTTGACTTTTCACTGATGAAAATATAGCTATCATTTTTTAACGGAAGGAGTAATTCATTTAGAACGAAACAGTGAAACATCCTATTTCATCTACCCATAATCAGAACATGCGTAGACTCTTGGGCAAACAGTGGCAAACTCAATATAAACTTTGACTTCAAATTGAATTCAAAATTTAAATATTAACATTAGCTTTGGTTGGGTGCGCCAAGCCCAAGCAATAGTGCAACGCTTGGACGACACTCGAGAGCCGCCTAGGCAGCAAGCTGACTTTGCAGGCTCTTCCCAACAAAAAAAAAATTAATATCATTGTGAGGACGATGCCTCACATATCACATATCAGATATTAAACTGATAAGAACAGATACTACAGTCTTGAGAAAGGTATAAAGTTGAGAGGTTGCTATGCGCCTTGTTTTATATCCTGCTCCGCCGCCTTAGCTGATATCCCCTCGCGATGTGGTACATTGATTATGCAGCTACTAACGATACCGGTTCGCAAAACCAGGGCCGCGTTATGGCCCGTTCCGGCCCAAGATACGCGTGGAAGAACCTCGCGGCCAATAGTCAGTTCGTAGTACATTGCCTACTGCTGGCGTAGGTAATCGAACGCCTGCACTAGTGTGGGCGCGAACCGAGCGACGTCGAGGCGCACGCTCTGCTTGTCGAGGTAGAACTCGGTCATCTTGTCCCACCCGCTGCGGTGCACGGAGTCCGGGTCCTTTATCGCCGGGTGCTCCGGCCCCAGCATCTCCAGCAGCGTGCTCTCCTCCGCGCTCACCATGTAGTCAAGGTACTTGAGCCCCATTTCTTTCGCCGGCTCGCCGAACTCCAGCGTCGCGATCACATCCATCTTCCCGTACGGCACCACCTGGATCAGCACCGCGCCCGGTGGCAGGAACACCGAGTTCGTCAGCCCCGCGCCGTGCACGCCCAGCAGAACGTCGAAAGAGTTCACCAGCCGCGCCTGCTCGTCCACGGTCACGTCGCGGCGGAGATCCATCGCCACCGCCTCGAACCCCGCCGCCTCCGCCGCCTGCAGGATCTCCTGCTCGTTCATGAACCGGCGACTGTGCCCCCGGTGGATCAGCAGCAGCCGCGGCCGTTTGCCCGGCTCCCGGATCAGGCTGACCGGCGCGTCCCGCGGGAGCGCGTAGACCTCGCGCATGAACCGGGTGAAGTCGCGCATGGAGAGCGGGCCGCCCGGCACCCATTCGGGGACGATGCTCAGGCCATTGTGCTGGTGGATCCCCACGGTGACGTGCGGGAAGCACCGCACGTGCTCGTCGCCGCCGTCGAGGTCCACGGCCTCGTACTTGGACAGCCCCTCCAGGATGGTCTTGTACGCCACCGGCCACCACGGCCGCATGTTGGTGATCAGGAGCTGGACCTCGCCGTCGTACCGCCGCGACGCGACGAACAGCGGCACAAGCACGTCGCTGAAGTCGTGCCAGAAGTTACCGGTGAGCCCGCCGAGCGCGAACAGGACGGCCGGCACGTTGTAGCTCGCCGTGCACGCCGGGGCGGCAGCCTTGTCGTGCAGCTGCGTCACCGTGACATTCCTGATGTTGGTCATGGTCTTGCGCGAGTACGGCAGGATGCTCCACTCCCGGCGCTCCGACGAGCTGGGCGGGACGAGGGCCACCGATAGGGCTGTGCCGTTGATGCGGACGTCGCCATCTACTTCGCAGGTTTCGGAGTAGTAGCCCTTGGTATTGTACACCACCTTGCCCTTCTTCTCTGCTGCACAAGCCAACAAAAGCAGAACATTCACCGTGGTTAATTAGCTTAATTCAATTCAACATTATTCTTGTGTACCTACTACCTGAGCTTAGCTACTAGCATATGGTAATGTTTATCGAGGGACTGTTTACTAATAAAGGCAGTAAGTTTGAAACAGAGCATGATGCAAATTTGATCAAAATGACAGGAGTGCTCACCTGATTCTCCAGAACCTTGAATCAGTTGTTTGTCCGCGACCCCCTGCACTTCCGAAGGGACAACTGTAGATTAAGTAGCAAGCAAAATAAGCATAGGTTTTTGCACAAAGCCATACTGGTGGTAGAGAAGTGCATGCTCACATGTTTCACCAGGACCTTTAATCGGCTGTTCATCTGTGATCCTTTGTGATACCGCAGTGGCAACTGCAGATCAAGCAACAAGCAAGAAACGTTGTCGTCAGCTCGTGTGTGTCAAGGACAAGCTAGGATACTGACTTAAAACGAAAAGTTGAGGGTGATGCTCCTCCTCTCATGATCTACCATTTGCACAATTATTACAAGGGTATGCACATCCGATAACATAATTCACAGCAGATGCATTGGATGATTGGTTACCATTGAGGCCGCTGATCGCAGCGTTTTGCGAGGTGACGAGGTAGGTGAGGAGCACGAAGAGGACGCCGACGACGAAGCCGACGTTGAGGTGGACGATCGGCAACCAACTCACCGTGCTCTTCCGGGGGGCCTCCTTGCTGGAGCTCATTGCCTCTTCTGCAGCCTGCTGGTGCTGCCAATCGTAGTGGTGAGTAAAAGGACGTGGACTGAGGGTTTGGATTGAGTTGGTTATGGGGAAAATGCGCATTGTTTATCTGAACTGGAACAGTGCAATTTGCAAAGAAAATAACGGAAACCGATGCCAGTTGAATTTGCCCAAATCCACGTTGTTTGGTGGCGTGGATTTGACTTCACAAGGTCTTGGGTGCTACTAGTAGTTTCTTTCTTTTATTGGGAACGGAGTAAATGCTTCACGTGACGTGAGTTTAGTTAAAACAAACCCACAGGCCAGTAAGCCACTGTTGAGTGATCTTGAGATAGTCAGGGCCGGGTAGCGCGGAACCCTGACCTGCGTTATAAAAAAGAGTAGGGACGCGTTTGAATGTTTGATGCATACTCTCTGTCCCGAAATACAATGACAATTTTGATTTGTCTTGAGTCAAACTAGTTTAAATTGATTAAATTTACAGAAAAGAGTATTAGCATCTAACATATCAAATAAATGAATTAGAAAAACTAGTCTATCAACCCGTGCTCCGGGACTAATAATTTAGAAGACATGAGTATTCAAATTTTATGAAAATATAAAAGCCATATATAATAATAATAATAATAATAATAATAATAATAATAATAATAATAATAATAATAATTTATCTTGTGCTCTCTCTTATTGATTAAATAGCTTTTCCACTTTACATAGCACTTCTATATGTGCTTTATTGAAATTTAAATTTTAGCTACACGATTACAATGGAAATGGATTCCCATTGTTTCCTCCATACATGTATAGTCTATATGATGACACTCATAATGTACCATTGCATGTACATACCTTAATAAATTAGCATCTTCTATATTAAATAATGGTAGAATTAAATAATTTAGAATTATATATTGGTATACTTTAATCGCATATGTAGGTAATTTTGATGCAAATTTAGAATTTGAGTTACATGTTGATTGTTGAATATGAGATCTTTGTTTTCATCGTTTCTATTTACATTTATATATGATCTACATGGTGAGACACATTATGCATACAATCATAAATTAATACATATTTTCTATATAAACAATTAATGGAACACATATATAGTTTATGATCATATATTGGTGTACTTTCAAATATTTTTATAATGACATGTTGGATTTTTAATAATGGCAAACGTAGGTGATTTAGATGCAAATTTAGGGTGTTACTATAAATTGTTTTATAATGGTATAAGTGGGCAATTTATATGAATATTATGGGTTACTTTAATTTATTTTTCATAATGGCGGAGGTGGATAATTTACCTATACATTTTGGGGTTATTTTAGGCTATTTTTATAACGGCAAAAGTGGATAATTTTTTAGAAAATATAATAGATCTAATGGTTATGATGATTAGAGTCTACAGATGGATGGCCACATGTTTCTGATTATTGTGAGAATTTCTAGAATTTATCTTTTTTCTAGCGCATTTAACGTGGAGACTTCAAAAGGAGTCTTCAATTAGTAATAGCAAGATAATATATATTTCATGATGTATCTAATCTATTATCTTTATACAATGTGTTAAAAGAAGCCACCACGTTCGCTGAGAGGGCATAGAAATTCTCACGTTAATCCAAAAAAGAAAAGAATATGCACAATTGGATTTAAATATATCTAACGGTCTATCTTACCCCTAAAAATTCCCACATTAATCCAAAAAAAGAATATGCACCATTAGATTTAATGTATATCTAACGGTCTATCTTACCCCTAAAAATTTTCACATTAATCCAAAAAAGAAAAAAAATATGCACCGTTGAATTTAATGTATATCTAAGGGTCTATTTTACCCCTAAAAATTAGAAGACACCACATTATATGCACCATTGAATTTAAAGTATATCTAACGGTCTACCTTACCCCTAAAAATTAGAAGCCACCATGTTATATGCACCGTTGGATTTAAGGCGTATGCATATCTAACGGTCTACCTTACCCCTAAAACTTAGAAGCCATCACGTTTGCCGAGAGAGCCTAGAAATTTCCACGTTAAACCAAAAAAGAAAAGAATATACACCGTTGAGTTTAATGTATGTCTAACGATTTATCTTACCCCTAAAAGTTTTCATAAAAATGATTAGTAATAGCTAATTTTGGAATATAAAAAAAAGCAAATTAGCAACAAATGTCCACATCGAATACAGTTATAACTCTAAATGAAGATGCAAATAAAACATGGATCCGATTTTTATTTATTTGTAACTTCCAGTGGATCCAACTAGCAGTCCTACAAGATCAACACAAAAGTATCACAGGTGGCACGAACGATGTGACCACCAAAGTGTTCCTATGTGCCATGTAAAGGTTGTGCCGCCCGTGCGAAGTAGCAGCATATATAGTTGTCGACGAAGCCAAAATGTTGGTAGAAGTTGGCGATTTTCCATGACTTACGCACAACTTTTTCGCGGGAGCATCTTAGAGAAACAGAGGATACACCAATTTTCGTATCTGAATTTGTAGCTATTCAAGCCGTGATGTGTGTGAGCCTCTAGCTGGCAGCGGGCAGGCAGCACACCAGTTGTGAAAATTGAGCAATGATGTGGCTGAAGGCTGAAGTCGTGTCCGCATGCTGCGTCCATTCAGAGGTACGGTAAATTGCATGGGTGCGGCTTATGACCAGCTAAAGTGTTGCATATATACTGGCCACGATATGTGCATATGACTGGCTAAAATACAGAAACAATCGATGACGATGGTAGTGTGTAGATCAATTGTGAATCAGATCAAGGAGGCCACAGAAGCTATGTGCACGTATGAGTTGCATTGTTTTGAAACTGTGTGATTCAGCGGGTTAGGTGCTCTGCCATATGGACAAATAGATGGAATCAGAAGATGCTACCCTTAGCCAGATGGTGCTGCAAAGGAAACAAATTCATGAAATTGACATGTTTTTGCACACGCGCACATGCATGCTGATGTATCCAGTCACTAGACTCATTATTGGATAATCCCATATTGCCAGTAAATAGATGGGATAATCTCCAGACATATGCATACAAGAAAAAAAGACAGGATGACCAATTAATTAGAGTCGGGTTATGAATTTTTTTTGAAACACCAGTACAAACATAGACGCTCACACACATATGCACACTCACCTCAATGAATACACGCACGTAAACCCTACCCTTATGAGCATCTCAAAAAGATTTGACTTGCTATTCCAATCTTGAGACTGATGAAGTCACCACAGACACCTCGCTGTGCGACATCCGTGCCGAGTTAGGAACTCGAACCGGTGGACAGATTCCATCACAGGAAATCTAAGCAACTAAGCTATGCTTAATTCATGGTATAAAAGATATTTTTAGTGCAAATATTATCCCATCAAATTTGCTGACAAAAAAATTTGGCCAGCCATGATTTATAGCAAACGTAGATAACCTTAGATTTATGAATAAAAAGGAAAAATATACATTGTATAATGATCTATCAGTCTATGTTATCCTAAAAAAATTCCTTATTGAAAATGATTAATAGTAGTTAATTTCAGAATAAAAAATGAGTAAATTAGCACCAAAGTATTCACGTCAAATACGATTACTAGATAGAGAACTTTGAAATAAAAAATAAAATTAGCACATGATAAAAGAGTACATATTACGATTAGTAAATAGATAAATTAAAATTTTAAAAGGTATAAATTAGAAATTGACTCAAGAGTCAATATCAAACATAATAAATACATAGCTAAATTCAGAATAAAATAATAAAATTAATAGTTGTTTTGTGTATGAATTTGGAAGCAATATATAACTAAATAAAAAGTATGTGCCAAATACAATTAACAAAGAACTAAATGGATAAAAACCAATTAAACGCAATATTATATATTTTTTATTAGTATGGTTTTTAAAAATATTATATATTTTTTATTAGCATGAATCAAAATTCTATTACTAAAAACTTAAATGGATACAAATAAAACTTAATTTTCACATAGGGCCTGAAATTACCATGCTACTAAAAAAATAGTATACAATATTGATTTTAGAATATTAATCGTTTAGATTGTTCCAATGAGTTTGTTAAATTCGATTAACAATAGATAATTAGTAGTATTATATATGAATTTGGAAGAAGATAGAAAAATAAAAATTACATACAAAACACAAATAAATATAATATAAGAAAAAAAATGAAAAATGGTATTTCATTTCATTTATTTTTTAAGAATTTTACTTATACAAATACTAGAAGCACAACAATTATACCACGGCTACAGAGTCATGTCATAGCCACTACATGATCCCATTAGAATTAGGCAGTCAAGACCGAGTATCATCCTAACGCGGCAACCAAGACATGGTGATAAACTACTAGCAACAATGAGAAGTTGAAATATGGTGATGTCTTGCTATTTAGTATTGTGATTAGTGCACCAATGAGATCTGAAAAATTTAGGACAAAACGAATGATAGATGATGCAATTACGTGCAAAGTTCTAACAAGATCCAGAATAAAGCAACATAGAAATCGAGACTTGACATGCACATCCATCATAGCAAGCTGAAGGTTGTGTTCAAAAAGAGGAATGAACATTCATGGTAAAGTGTTAAGCGTCAGGAATACATCTTCAATGATCGCGTCTAAAACCCCTTGTGAGCAGAAACAGGAGAGAGAGGATGAGTTCAAAGAAGAAGGCTATACCATGCCAACTGTAATAATGAATGTATAAATAATTCATTATGGAAACATGCATATAATAAAAATGGTGAAAAACATAGATGGTACTTTAGTTTGATCCATCTAGAAAAATACATAAATGACACCATTAAACTATATGCATTTGTTTTTAAAATTTGAACAAATATTTAACATCTGATTGAAGACAAATGTGCGAGACGAGGACTTACATCCTTCAAATATAAGTGCTTTGAGTAACTAATAAAGTAGAAGGAAGATGAGAAAAAGAACATGATGGAGACAGAGACACAACCAAATGAAGAGACCATACGTAGTGAGAGCTGATGACTCAACAAGCATGCATGGGGCTATAGCAATTGGATACTGGGGGAGCAAAATAAAAAAGTGTAATGGTACCCATTGAGCCAATAACCCACATATTAAACTCAAACTCAAAATTAAATTAAAATAATATTAAACGGTAATGGTATGCACGGGAAAACAAAAAATGATGCATCTATTGCCCATTATGGTTTCAAATTCAAACTCAGAGCTAAATTCTAACTATAACCGAAAATGGTATGCATTGGACCAATAACCTATATCTCCATGTAAACATGAAAATATAATTGATCAACATCAATACAACTTTCAACCAAAAATGTGCCACTTAGAAATTTTAAAAGCACATAATATTTATATTAATTATATTACAAACAAAAAAATCTATATAAGTTATTTCCTTCTCACTTGAACTCATGTTCAAAAAAACTATGATATATTATTTGGGATTTATAGAACAAAATAATTTCAATAACATGACTAAATAAAATTATTTTTATCTATTAATTTAAACTTAAAATCTGTTTGTTAAAAAAACAAACACTAGATTCCCGTGCTATTTGCGCGGGCCACCTTGCTAGTTCTGTACATTTGATAATGTAAATATTAC
>CM014274.1:75208329-75273818 GCA_004135705.1 Alloteropsis semialata
CCTCCGCCGATCGTGCCTAGAGCATGGTCGGCACTGACACTGGGTGATGAGCACAAACTAGTGGCAAAACATTGGTTAATTTTACCACTGACCAACGCTAGCTCGTTCTCGTGTCTCCAAGACTAGCTAGCTAGCTTCATTTGAGACCGGTGCCGACATGAAACTTCACTGATGGTTCATCCGTGTTCCGGAGATACATTCATGTGGTCGAATTCTGTATGCAATTACCAGTATTACACATAGTTTTGCCTGGGTAGTAGTAATAAAGTAATGCATAGTATGTTCATGCGAGAGTGACTGACTTTCTTTTGCCCTCTGACCCACGACAGAGCTTGTGTCGGCCCACCGTACACCTAGGCTTCTTCGTAGCAGTAAAAGTAAACGATCGTGTTCAACGATCAGAATTAACAAGTGCTGAAATATCACCGACCATGGTTTCCCGTTTCCATTTCCGCTTTGTATACGGTATGTGTATGTACGAAACTGCAAGCTCTTCGACGCAGCTGTTTGGCCTTGATTTCCTTGTGACCACGGATCGAGACGGCAAACAGAGGCTGCGCGTGTCGGCTGGGCCTAGAAGCTTGGGATCGTGTCCGCAGATCGACGGTGGGCTCCTAGTGATCTTCGTGTTTTCACATGATAGCAAGCAATATAACATGTTAATCACTCGGCATGTGTGGTGAAAGGCTCGGATCACGGGGGCCAGAAACTGAGCAACTCCGGAAAAGTGGGCCCCGAGGCCCGAGCTCTAGCTGCACGAGCACGACGACGGCACCGGCACTTGGATTGGAGAGTGCACACATACGGAAGGAAGAAAAATGCGAGCGGGAAAAAATGCATGGTGGTGGTAGTTTTCCGTGACCACGCGGATCGACGCCGACAGTGGCGACGTACACGGTAACGGGACGCGGATGCAGATGGCATGGTGGGGAACCGGGCCGGGGCAGCCTGTTCGGTTGGCTGGCGGCTGATGGCTGATGCTGATTTGCTGTGAGAGAAAAGTACGGCTGGCTGGTGGCTGGTGCTGATTTGTTGTGAGAGAAAAGTACTGCTGGCTGGTAGCTGATAAACCAACCGAACAGGGTGATGGTGTCTAAAGATCATATGTGGCGCCAAGTGCCCACTCCAAAGCAGACACGAGGGTAGCTATGGATTTGGAGGCGCAGGCCACCGCACGGTTGCTCCTTCAGTGGGTCAGTCAGAGGATCCTACGGCAATCGGGATTTCATTCAAAGCTTAACTTGGACGAGCAAACTGGATGCTGTGGAACCGAGGGAGCCGCCGATGACGAACGGCGCCCGCGGAAAGAGAGAGAGAGAGAGACAGTGTCCTACTGTCGTGTAATTGGGCCACGGTTTGCTGAGCTCAGTATCATGGGCCTCTCTATTAGGCTTTATTGGGCCACAGCTTGCTGAGCTCAGTGCCATGGGCCTCTCTACTAGGCTTTCTTGGGTCATGACTTGCTGAGCTCAGTGCCAGCGGCCTGTCTATTAGGTTATATTGGGCCAAGGCTTGCTGATCTCTGTGCCATGGGCCTCTCTATTGGGCTTTCTTGGGCCACGGCTTGCTGAGCTCAGTATCATGGGACTGTGTATTAGGCTTTGTGGGCCTCAGTGTCACGAGGAGGATACGCGGCTTTTTGCCGGCCTGCATATTGGCCCGCTTTTTTGCCGGCACCCTTCGTATCTATTCACGCCACGGACGCGTGGCTGGGCCGAAAATAGGCGAACCCATGACACCGTGCACACTAATTTCACACAGGCCATCCCATGCCGTTGCAGCGCACGGGCCGACGGCCGTTGCTCTTCGAACCGACGCAAAACTTTGGATCTGGCCCAGTTATCTCCGAGACTTTTTGTGAGCCCACAGATTCCACGAATGTGACCCGACAGAAAAATATTGACCCGCCGCCGCGCGCGTTCTCTCCAGCAGTGCAGAGAGGCTGACCCAGACCCTGACCCCAGCCAGATTAGCGCCGCGATTTCCTCCGTGCGCCGCGGCCGCGGGCACTCGTGCTCCCCCTGGCGCCGCTCACGTTGGTGGTGCGAGACATGTTCAACCTCCAAAGAAAACTTTCCATTCCCCTTTTGCTCCCCGGCCTTTTTCCCTTTCTCTTTTTCCAGCAATGGTCCGGCAGTCAGTCCCGCGGCTGCATAGCAGAGCTCATGATACGAGCACCCCGTCCCGGCAGCCCTGTGACGCGCACACGGCGAGCGTTCACGACGGAGGTTCCTCCGCCCGGGACCCACGACCACACACAGCCAGCCTAACGTTTGCTGACCTTTCTGCGTCGCCGATCCAGCATGCAGAGTGAGATGTGTACCGTACCGTACTCTACTCTCTACCGCGCCACCAACTTCCATCCATGACTAGAGCGACGGTCGGTCGTTGGTTCGTTCCCCTGCCCGACTCTGCCAACCGTTGCCGTTGACAAAGTTTGCCCCGTCCCGGCCGCGCGTTCAACGCTTCATATTGCATTCAACGGAAGGGAATCCGGCAAGGTAGCAACCGACGCATCTGCCAAAAACAAAAAAGGTCAAGCGTGGCTGAAATTCCACCGACGCGCGGGGACGGGGAGCCGGGCTAGCTAGCGACGACGACGACGACACGAAACCCACGCGCAAACGGCTGGTGATCGCCAGCCAACCACAGCACGGCCCGGGGCTCCCAATCCCGAGAGATATCGTACGTGGCGGGTCGCGAGCAGCGACGTTGCTCTCCTCGCCCTGGACGATGGGCGTCGCGACTTTTATTTGTCAATGAATTTCATCAGGCGGCCTGAATTCGGCAGCTGAAAGTAACGGGGATCGACCGGGCCGCGGCGCCTCCTCGTCCTCATCCTCGACGACGGCCGGGCACTGTGCGCGTACGACGAGAGGGCTCTTCGGCCGGCAGCGACGGCACCGTACACCGTACCGCTACAGCGCACAGCGTACGTGGTCTCGCCCGACATGCATGGTCCTGCAGACTTTAGGACGTACTCCGTGGGGAAGAGTTTTGGATGGAGTTTTTATATTTTTACCAGAAACTTGTGGATCGAGCTTGTGGCCGTAGCCCGTAGGCCCGTAGCCCTCGCTATGCCACGCTATCCGCAGCGTGCACGATGGGCCGGCCAGCTCTGGCCTGCGTTGCGGGCTCTCGGGTCGGGTCGCCAGACCCCTCCTGCCCCCGACGCCCGAACCGACATTCGCAAACACGGAACGAACGTACAGGAGGAGAGCCGCCGGCAGCAAGTAGAGTGGCTGGAAAGGCACTGTGGCCACGCAGGCAGCACTGTGCAGTGCAGCGGTGAAGTGAGGCCAGGCCACGGATCGACTTTCCATCAGGTCCAAATAAAATCCCTGGTGAGTGGTCGCTATTCTGCTACGCTTGTCGCAAGATTCCAGATCCCCCGGCCCCGAGGGCCAACCAAGGCCACGCGGTCCAGTGGAGGAGGCTGGGACTGCACTGGACCTGGACGGGACCTATGCTCATTTAACCTTTTTCTCCTCCATGCAGACGACGCACATGTGGTGCTGCCCTCGCGCACGTGAAAACGTGGCACACTGAACTGAAGCGGAGGGCTCGGTGACAAACGTGCTCACGGCTGCTCTGGCTTCGCTTCCAGCAAAGTTTCAACGGAAGGCACAACCAGCGTGGGTTGGGACTTGGGAGATGTGCCCCCGACACGTGAGGCGTCCGACCAAACGCGTGTCTGAGGAAATTACAGCGCGGCAAGGCTTGCAAACAGCCAGCGAGACACAGATTCTTCTTTGGGATCAAATGTTTTTAGAACTAAGCGGCTCCTGGATCGAGTGCATAGATCGAAGCGGTTGAGCGCCAGAAATATTGGTTTGACATTTGGACATGTACAACACATTAATCCTTTGTCAACTGCATATGTCATATATACGTGCAAGCTGCTCTAGTTCCTTACATGATTCAATTCACGCGAAAATCAGCGTCCTGTTTATATACAAACTGTAGTAATTTATTTATATATTTATTATGTTTATATATTTATGTATTTATATAACTGCATGATCACCTTGGCCCTAGATGAGGCTTTCAGCACCAACAACGCCGATCGAACGCCTGCCAAGCAAATGCGGGAGCCGTCGGTGGGAGTTCATACCGATTCCCCCAAACCCCAATCATTCAGCGGCGGAACGGACGAACAAGCCGAACCGCGAGTCAAACTGCAACAGATCCGTTAATAGTATAAACATCTTTTTTTTCACAAATGACGGTGACGTCTAATAGTCCACGAGATGAGACCCTGACCGTACCCCACGACAGCTGAGACGTCGTCTCGCGCGTCCCATGCCTCAGCTTAATCCGCCACGATTACGTCTGCAATTTGTTTAAGGGCGTGATTACGTAACGCTGGTCCCAGCGCGGCAGATACTGTCACGCGGAAGCAGATGACAGAACGACAAGAGCAACGTTGTCTCCATGCATACATAATTCAAAAATGGTCCGGTCGCAAAGGACGGGACGGGGAGGGATCCCCCAATCACACATCAGACGGCCGCGGATGGTCCGTCGTCCTTGGCTATAGTAGCTTCATATTCAGGCCTTGTTTAGTTCTTCAAACTTCTCCAATTTTTTTGAAAAGTTACAACTTTTCAACTAAACACCTCCTTCAACTAATTTGAAAAGTTACAAAAGTAACGCATTAAAAAACGTGCCCTCTCTCTACTTTTACGCTTCTCAATACAACTTTCAACTAAACACACCCTTCAACTTAGGCCTTGTTTAGATTGGTTGAATTCGATCAAACTCAATGATTGAAAGTGCATTGACAATTGAAAAAGTAGAGAAGGAGCACGTAGTTCAATGCATTGCTTTTGATTGAATTGGTCCTCTTTGAAGCAAACTAAACAGGGCCTTACTTTCCAAACTTTGGCACACGCTTCCCAATGCGCCAAAGTTTGAAAAGTTGGGGGGTGTTCAATTGGGTGAAAAAATTTTGGTGAAAAATTTTGCAAGAAAATCTTACCATTTAGGAGTACTAAATGTAGACTAATAATAAAACTAATTACAGATCTCGCTTGAAAATCGCGAGACGAATCTAATGATGGTAATTAATCCATGATTAGTGGATGTTTAGCGGATGGTTACTGTAGCACCACTGTTGCAAATCATGCCCTAATTAGGCTCATTAGATTCCTCTCAAAAAGTTACCTGGGGTTATGGAATGGGTTTTGTCATTAACACACGTTTACTACTCTATGCATGTAAGATTCCTTTGGGAAAAATTTTGGTGAAAATTTTTTGGGGAATTGAACACCCTTTGGGCCAACTAAACAAGGCCTCGATCCGGCCGAATCATTCCTTGCCTGGCCTTGTATTGGTACGTTACGTACGTGCGACAGCACCGGTATTATTCCTCACCAACCGATTGCCCCCAGCACGCTTGTACAGTACCGGGAAGCATCACGTTTACGTGCTGCTCATGGCATCTAGCATAACCTACCTGCCGGCTAACCAACTGCAAGCGTCCATGGATGGAGCTTGGAGAGCCCTACCAGCACCAAGATCAATGCTCCCTGGCTCCCTGCCTCTGTGTCGTCATAAACAAGTGATGTTTTGGACATGGTTACACTATAAAATATGTATTGTAAACTTTTTTTATTGCGTCGGTACTCGATCAGTCAAAAATAATTTGCGATAAAATTTAGAATATTATGATATCTCCAAAACGTATTTCAAGTGTCAAACATTGACATTCGAGACGTGCCCGTACTTAGCGTCTGGTGCAGTAGTACTCTCTTTTGGTAACACAAACACCATGTTCTGTGACAAAACCAAACACTCTGGAAAAAGATACCTTAATTTCTAGTCTGCTATATACTCTTAACTCTTTGACCTTGTTAACGCATCTGCCTATTATTTAATTATCCAGAGACAGGTAGCTAGGAAGATGAACCGAGCCCATCATCGAGCATATACACGTAAACATGCACGCACGATGCAAATCTCTGCGCCTCGCAGATTCCTCCTCTCGCGTTGTTTTCTATGCAAAGCCTCAGAGCTCTCTCCTCGCCTCGATTAATTTACGCGAGAATGATGCTCCTCACTTGCTCATCAGTGTGCCACCGTGCGCCTGGGCCCAGAGCTCAGTACCTCACGCTGCCCCATGCGCTCGTGCAGAGCAGGGCACACCGTGCCACATCACCACATGTGAGGGCACCAGCTTTACCTGTGATTGCGAGGTTTACCGGTAGCCCTTTTCCCGCGCGGCAACTTGGATCCCCTGGCGGGCCCCGTTTGTTTTCCAGCACTAGATACTTCACAACTTTGACCACTAATTAAATATATTAAATAAAGATGTTTTATAAAACTAACTTCAGAACCTCTGCACTAGGAACCTTGAAGAATCTAATGAGGCCTTTGACCGCATGATTAGAGGATGATTAGAGGATAGTTACTGTAGCCAATCATCGATTAATTAGGCTCATTAGATTCGTCTCGAAAAGTTACGCTCATCCGTGAAGAGGTTTTGCAAATAGACTTCATTTAGTACTCCATACAAGAAAGATTCCCTTCTAGCAATGCTAGATGCTAGAAAACCAAACAAGGCCAGTCTAAAGACTCCAGACAGATTAGGCAGCATGTGCAAGGATTAAAGAATGCTACCCCTCACCGAACAATCCAGAAGAAGGCCGGCCTACCGTCTTTGTTCCCGCAAGAAAATGACAAATTAGGAGTACAAAAGTATTACTGTAGTAAAGTACTGTACATTGTGCTGGATGATTGGTGTGGCAGGCAGTGCGTATGATTAAAGAGAAGATGGTAAAAAATGCTTTTGCCGTCATACAAAAGTGGAAGCGAACACGTGAAGCTTTCTAGGAGTTTTGGCAAATCAGGTTCCGAAAAACTTTTACTACCTCCTGTCACATATACATGTCGTTTCAGACAAGAAATCATGAAGGAAACAAGCTAGCTTCCTCTGTCCGAACGTCAAATAAAAAAGAATGGAGGGAGTACATTGGATGCCAGGCAAACAGAGATAATGTTTCCTCAAACAGTTTAAAATAATAAACATCTACCGAGAACTCAGTTGTAAAATTGCACACATATATAACTACTCCTTCGGAACTAAGTTCGTGCCCAACTTTGCTCCAGTGATTCTCGTACCGATTGGCCATGAAAAGCATGAGATATGTTACACATCTTATCTTACTATTACTAATTGGAGGCTCTTTTGAAGCCCTCCAGATGAAGCCACCTAGGATCCTAGGTGGACACTCTAAAAAAAGAGAGAAATTCTAGAAATTCTCACAAAAAGCAAAACATCTTGCCATCAATTGAAACACTCAAATCATCGTAGCCATTAGATGTATTATATTTTCTAAAAAATTACCCACCTATGCCATTATGAAAATAGCTTAAAGTAACCCCCTAAATCTATATCAAAATTACCCACCTCTGCCATCATATAAAATAAACCAAAGTAACCACCTAATCTTCATCAAAATTACCCACTATGTCATTATAAACAATATTTAAATTAACCTCATAAATTTGCAACTAAATTACCCACTACAAATACCTAAAAATTAACTTAAAGTAACCCTTTAACTTTACATCTATATTACCCACATATGTCATTATTAAAAATAACATGAGGTAATCCTACATTGGAATCCAAATAACCTTAATTAAAAATATAAACTAATATAAGATTCTAAATTATGTATTTCATACACTATTGGTATATTATATAGTGATTAAGATATATACGCATAATGTGCGTTGTCATTTATAAATATTTAGGGAAAGTGATAACAGTATAGAATTCTACGTTAAAATTATAGTTCAAATTTAGTGTTCATTAAATAAATTCAAGGCATACATGTGATGCAAAGTGAAAATTTAAAGATTATAATTGTGTACGAAAATATTAGAGTAATTACTAACAAAGATCTATCACAATCGGATGAAAATAATAAGAGTGTGTGTGTGTAGGTATTGTGTTTGAATATTTAAACAAATAAGAGATAGCTCATAATAGTTTGGTAGAAAAGTAGTCTTAATTTTTTAATTGGAGACTTCGCATTAGTTTTCAGAGACACGCTAGAAAAAAGACAAATCCTAGAATTCCCACAAAAATCAGAAACGTGAATCATGTAAACTCTAATAACCATAGTCATTGGTCTATTATATTTTTTAAAAAGTTACCCATCACTATCATTATAAAAGTATTCTAAAATAAATCCTAAAAAATATGTAAATTATCGAGCTATGCCATTATAAAAAAATAATTTCAATTAACCCAATAATTTTTATCTAATTTATTCATGCATATCATTATAAAGGATAACTTAAAATGACATTCAAATTTGTATCTAAGTTACCCACGTATGTTATTATTAATGATAACCTAAACTAAATACAAAAATCTTAATCTAATTATCTTCGTGTGCATCCTATCGAAAAGTCTAAAATTAAACTGATATATGATTCTAAATTACGGCAATTTATCATTGTTAACATAGAAATAATAAGCTAAGGTATATACGCATTAGTGTCACCATGTAGACCATTTATACATGTACTAGCAACATTGTCCGTGTGTTGCTACGGATGAAGACCGTTATATCGTTTTTCTAAGCAAGTTAAAGTAATTAACTTGCTTTTCCTAATCTGATTGTAGTATACAATGGACTACTCCTAATCCAATCCGGGGACAAGATGAAGCACGTCTAAGTCGATCGTGAGACGTATATGACAGACCGCTGAAACATTCCTTCCTTTAGAAATAGGTAAAGATATATATAGATAGAGAGTAGGATATAAAGATTGATGGATTCAGTTAGGACTCTAATCTAATTAGAAAACTAATGTCGACAGTTAGAACCGTGGTTATAGTTCGTCGCAATAGGTGGGATCCACCTATCAGGACGGAAAAAATAAGAAAGAAGCAATCCTCTATTTAGAAATAAGTAAAGATATGTGAGAAAGTAATAAAAAATATTGATTTTTATGTTCAATATAATGTATGGAGGTGCGATACAAAGCGTAACAAGTGTGGATGTGGATGAAAAAGTATATAGAGTAATTACTAATTAAAAATCAATCACAAATGAAAAAGATAAGTACACATCTATATGAGCATTACGTTGAAATATTGACAAAAATAAAAGAGTAGTATGTAAATAATTTTGATTATTAGAAAGTATTTTAATTTTTAAATAATTTTAAATACAATAGCTTTTAAAAATATTATATAATATTGTGATGTTTCTGTAGCTGTGGTTCTACTTAATACTACATAGCGTATCGGAAGAATGTTTATGCCGTTGAAATAGTCAAATTCCTCCATGTGTTGGGTCATACGTGTAACGTTTTAAGAACCCCCTAAGATCCACAGGCGAATATAGAAAACTATATATAAAGGGTCAAACAATAATAAATGAGTAATTGTGAAGCGCCCCTGCCTAAGCAGAGACTAAATGTGATACAATTATCAGTCCCAGGAGGCTGATACACATTTATTCAACAGATAGTTCAGAACCTTACACTCCCCAATGGGGAGGAAACTTGATACAAGCTAAGACAACCAAAAGGTAAACTACGGCTATGAGCCAAATGGTGAACCAGACCGGTTCAACAAAAGGATCAGAGTTCTGCGACAGCGAAAGCATCTCGGGCAGGGCAACCTCCACAGGCAAAGTCGGGTGCGGGCACGACCACCTACTCGGCGTCCTCAACGACAAAGTCCGGGTCTTCTTCTGGATTGACAACAACAAGGGTGAGTACAAAAGTACTCAACAAGTCCAACCACACCCACGGAGGGGTTAACACAGAAGTATGCACAGGATGAATCAAGGAATCAGGCCAAGGTTTAATTTGCAATAAAGCTAATTTTACTCATGCAAAGGTTTATCAAGGGAAAACTTTAGTAAAGCAAGCTTAAGTAACACAACTAAGTAAGTGGGGGTTGATCCACAAAGGATCCAAATTTTAAATGCTACCGGATTTCCCATCCGCCGTAGCTCTTGGCACAAAGCCGAACACAATTCCAAAACACGCACTCCAACCCAACCCAAAACCTTTGGTGTTGTGACCAAGCCATAACTCGCCCATGACCGTGGGCACGGCTATTCGAATAGTTTGGAAACTCTGCAGAGGTGTACACTTTCACCACAAGTAGGGTACCGCAACACGGTCACCTTAGTGCCAGCGCGGATCCTATCGAAGCCATTACCCACCATAGCCAAAACTGCCTAGCCATCACGAGAAAATCACCAAGAGGGTTTATGACACCAAGTCGGCAACCAGTCACTAAGACAACACTTGGTTTCTCGCTGCACACCTGCCACCAGACAACTAACAGCACGGCTAGTGGGATTTAGACTAAGCCCTTGCACCATACAAGAGTCGAGTGGTTGTACGAGATAACTGGGTTAGGCAAGATGAACACATCACCTCGGTTTAAAACCGGACAAAATGGATATCTCCCAACTTGCTTAACCACAAAGGTACAAGCCACCGAAAGGTATTTCACAAAGAAATACCCATCTATTTTATCCAACACTTTCTCTATTTTCAAAACCCAAAACCCAACTCTTTACTCAACACACTTACACTTTTCTTCTTTGTAAAACCAGTAATTGTCATGATTGATTAGGTAACTAGAACAGGTTCTAAGCATTCTAAGCAAAGTTATCAACCAAACAGAGCAAATCATATTTAGTGATAACTAGGTTATCAAGGAATGGTTATAGCAATCAAGGAGTGGCTATCCAACCGGGTTTTCAACAACGACAATGCAATTATCAAAGGCCAATAGGTTGTGTTTATAAAACTGGGATAAACATGCATCAAAGGATGGGATTGGACTTGCCGTCAAAAGCTTCCGGGAGGTCCTGCTCGCGGTACGGGTCGTCGGATGCGGGCTCGCGGTACTCTCCTGCGTATTCCGGCGGCTCCTCCTCGATTATACCGTCGTCTACGGCACACACAACAAAACACATAAAAGAAAACAATCAAACCTTTACCGATGAGCTCGAAACAGGAAATGATAAAATAAAATAGGAAGGAGGATTATTTTAGGATGATTTGTGTATAGCTCGGCCGAAATAGATGAAAGAAAGGCGTGTTCGAGTTTGGTGGAATTCCGGCGGAGTTTGGCGCATAAAATGATAGGTTAAGGGATGATTAGGGCTTTAACGGATAGGTTTAGGACCTCTTTATAATTATTATAAAGAGTCAAGGGCCTTTTTGGAATTACTTTTGAGTGGTGGAGGGACATATGTGTAAATATGGAAAGTATATAGGGGTTTTGTCAACTGGTCAGGGACCTATATAGAAATATCTATAGGATTCAGGGGGTTTTCTTGGAATATCCTAAAGGGGGAGGGTTTCTTTCGGGATTTGAGAAAAGGGCAGGGGGTTATGGGCTAAATGGGCCGGTTCTTTCTTCCTCCTCCGATCGGAAACAGAGGAGGGAGGGGGATCGGGCGCCGGCGGCACGGCGGCTCGCCGTTCCCGGCGTCCGGGGGCGCGGCGGCGGCCAGAGGGGAGCGGGAGGAGAGGGGAGTGAGGGGAAGCCAACCCCGCCCTCACCTCGGGCTTGAGCGGCGCGGGATGGCAGCTCCACGGGCGGCAGGCGGACGAGGACGCGGCGGCGGTGGTCCTGGTGGCGGCAGCGCGCGGTGTGGGAGTGAGGGGGCGGCGTTGGGCGCGGTGGATGTGGAGGNTTATGGTAACACCCCACCCGGTGTATGAATTAAAAACTGTGTAGGTAAAGAGCTTACTTCTAACTGATGTTTCATCACAAAAGCTCTGCTGATAAAGGTATGGGTTGCACCAGAATCAAAAAGTATAACTTGCGGGGTGTTGGTTGACAGGGAACATACTAGCCATCACAAGTTCTCCTTCTGAAATCTCCTCCACGTTCTTGAAATGAACACATCCAGTACTGGTATTCAGAAACCTCCTCTTCATGAACCTTGGCCTCGCATTCTGGCCTTGAGCTGGGGCGGATGGTGCGGCTCCTGCCTTGGGAAGACGACAATCCCTGGCAAAATGTCCCGGCCTGCCACAATTGTAGCATGGCTGATTGTTGGCTAGGGCATTGCCAGTACGGGCACTGGGGCCTTGAGTAGTGTTGGAGCGCTGGACATTGGTGGGGTTTTTAACCACCCACCGCTGAGTTTGCTGCCTCTGTGGCGCCTGATAGTTAGGCCTTGCAGGCCCACGGAACACCACCCTCATACGCTGTGGGGGTGGAGCACTGCTAGAGCCTCCAGTAGGTGGGGCCTTCCTCTTCAAGGACTCATCAAGCGCCAGCATCTTGCTTTCAGCGGTGATAACAGTACTCACCGCTGCATTGTAGTCAGTAAAGGTACTAACTGACAACTTGTCTTGCATCCGGGGATTCAAACCCCTCAAATAGCATCGGATCTTCTTACGATCCGTGTTCACCTGATCCTGAGCATATTGAGCCAGGTGCTCAAACTCACTAGTGTACTCAAGTACACTCTTGTCCTTCTGCCGCAATTGCAGGAACTCCTCCAATTTCATGTCCATAATGCCCCTCTCAGCTGCTCCCCAAGATGCTCAATAACACTTGTCTTAGCGATGACATCTCTGGCATAATCATTTTCTAGGGATGCTCGAGAATCTTGACTTACTTTCAGATCCGTTGCTAGGGTCTGCTCTCTGGCTTGGGCACTTTCAAGTTCTTGTTGCTTCCTCCAATACTCGGCCTCATAATCCTGGTGAAGATTATACATGGAACTCATATATTGTGAAGATGCTGCAAGACATGGAGTAACGTCGAATTTTAGCCAAGACCCAATCAGGCACGTGTCGGCCGATACCAATCGGACCTCAAAATCGGACTTCATTGATGACGTCAATCGGACCGAGTAATCGGACCTCAATCAGACACCGAATCGGACCTCAGAATCGGACCTTGATTAATATAACAGATTAGCCTTTGAATAATAAAATAAAGCATAAAACAAGGCCAATATGTAAAGTAATGGATCAGCTGTGTCTTGAAACAAGATATCAAATAATCAAAGTGTAAGCCGATACATTGTCCACCTTGCCTAGTTGCCAGTTTGACTCATCTTGTCGGACCATCTAACCAACCGATCGGACTATAGCCTTTTCAGAGAAATCTAGCTCCGACGTAGGGAATCTAGATTTCTCCAACTATGATCAGATCGGATAGCTAGACAGTCAAACTCAACTCATCAACCTGTCAATTAAACAAGATGCTTGCACAAGTGTTGACCAGATTAAGCAAATAAGCAGATAAAACATTAACAGGATCGTTCTGATTCTAAGATATGCTACCAAATAATCAAGCATGACTTAGCTCCGACGTAGGGAATCTAAACCACACTTAACATTCAAATAACAATAAGGCATAACCAAAGCTTCCTTTGACTAATCAAGATGAATCTAGCTCCGACGTAGGGAATCTAAACCAAGCATGACAATCAAAGATTAATCTAATTGTATTGCAAAGATCCAGCTCCGACGTAGGGAATCTACACCAGTGCAATACTCAAAGAACAACCAGATTAAACCACAAAGCAGGATCGGACCTAGAACAATGCTGTAAGATAAATATTGCTTAAATCGGATCAAGACCGGTGCTCAAAGCCGTTGAAGAAGTAGAATTGATTCACATGGCGTAGATCTAAACCAATCTAGCAACTCCAAACAAACCGCAAAAACTGCCTTTAGTAACCAAGATTACTCTAGCTCCGACGTAGGGAATCTAGCCGAATCTTGATATCTAGCTCCGACGTAGGGAATCTAGACTTAAAGTGCAGTCCGATAAACGATAATCTGTTGGATAATCAATATTGATCTAGCTCCGACGTAGGGAATCTATATCAATCTTGCTTATCCAGAGATAAATCGGCTGAACAGTATAAACGAGAAAGGGCGATGCGCCTCAATTCAAAGCCTATACTAGTTCGATAAATTGACTTAACTTACTGGTAAGCCGGAGATCAGAACTGATGCAGCCCGTCCACCAATGAGCTTCGTCGGTAACTACTACTAGGGTTTTTGGCGTGAAGCCGGGTTGTATTGATTGTGAGAATAGTTTTTACAATGGACGAGGGTTCATTTTTATACCCTGGTCATGGAGAGTCCTGATCGGACCAGACTAACTTGCGAACAAAGTAAACTAAGCTTAACATAAAACGAGACTCTCATACGCCTTCTGAAAAGGAAATAGTCCCCGCATCTGATACACTTCCTTCTTAGCCGACACGCCCTTCTTCCATCATCAAATCGAACTTCTTGTTTCATCGGACTCCTCTTAGCATCGGCTTCCTTCTCTGTCATCTTCTGTTTGACCATTCAACGGGCCCACTGCACAGTCTCAACCTCACCACGTCACCATCTGACTCAGCATGTCAGGTGCGAAAATCTGGTGTCAACAAGCACATAGTGTATTACATAAGTAAACATGAGAAATAAGGTAAAACACACAAGATAGATCACAAATTACAAGTTCATAACACATGAGAACATAAATTGAGTTCATAACTTCATCAATTTATGGCTTCATGCCATCAGCGGGGCTATTGCTCGCTATAGCGCATGTCAAATAGCGGGGCTATTGCTTGTTATAGCGCATTTAACGGCCATAGCCCTAAAATGAGTGATAGCGTAGCGGCACCTCTCTCCAGGGGCTATAGCGGGGCTATAGCCCTGCTATAGCGGGCTATTCGCAACACTGCTGTAGACCAACAACCTGAGATCATTAACACAAAATGCTTGAATTCAGGGCAAAAAGGCCAACTCTTATTACACCTCTAGATTATTATTAGTCTCAAAATGCTTTAGACTGGAAATAGCTAGCATCAAATTTATCTAATATAGAACACTCATATCCATAAAATTGTACAAACAATTTACTATAAGGGCACCCAACCCCTTTTCGAATGGTAAACCGGTTGGGTCTGCTTAAAAGATCGGATAAGAAATTAACCTGCTTTAGAGCAAATCAGTCAGCCGATTTTTAACAGAACCGATAGAACAAGAAGTTAAATATTTATCTTAATGAACCAGTGGTTAAGTCACACGATCAGTCAGTAAGTCAAGCACCTGACTGGTTAATGCCCGGTCTAGCCCTAATAACTATGCTCTTTGTTCATAGTTGCTTTGCTTTGCCTTGCTTGTATGACACACACAGTATATGAGGCCGAGCCTCTCTGAGCATCTATAAGAGACTAGCTAAATGGTTTGTCAAGCAAAATTTTAGCTACTCAACACCAAAATAGCTCTTCAACAGACTAGCCATCTAACTTGCCAAGCCATCCGGCTCTCTAAATTGGTTCTCTCGCTAGCCAAATTGGCTTGCCAAGTGTAGGATGACGTGTGAAACCCACACGTTAGTGTGGACTGTGGAGAGGGGGAGTTAGAGAGTGGAAAATAAAAAGTCTGTTGAAGTGAGATGCTCAATATAGAGTGAAATCTTTATGGAGAAACAAATAGATAGTCAAATAAAGAGTCAAAAATAGAGAATCTCTTAGAGATGCTCTAATTATGGGTCCTACCATGGGGGAGGTGGTTCTGTTGTGTATGAAGCTAAAGTCCAGGCGTCTAGGCGGTTCCTGGTGGTGGAAAAAAACTCATGATGGTTCCATTTTCGGTTCTCGAAGGCCATCCTCAGCTGCCAGTTTCATTCCACAATTTTCATGACTGCCACATTATTGTGAGTAGAGTGAACATATCCTAAAATGAAAGTTTTATTTTTATTGCTTCATAGGTAGCCATGGTATTTTAATTGGACACGGGAAGAAATGAAACTCAAGCTATTAGTGGAGGCCTAAAAGAGTTTTGTTGTATCAGAAACCATGTGAGCTAAGTTTCATCTCATAAAACTCATTCCCCTTTCTCTCTATTCAAGACTTCAGTGCCATGTCACTGTATTTGTTTGTGTGACAGCTTATTTATGAAGGATGATACTCCCACTAAAAATGACATGCTCCCTCCGTCCCAAAAAAAAATTGAAATCCTCGTTTCCTGAGAAGTCAAACAATTTTCAAATTTGACTGTATATATGCAAAATAATACTAAAAATTTATGGTGTAAAATAAGTATCATTAGATTAATTATGAAATATATTTTCATACTAAGTCTACTTAAAGACATAAGTGTTAATAATTTTTTATATAAATTTGATCAAATTTGAAATTGTTTGACTCATTGGGAAGCAAGAGTTGCATTCTTTTTAGGACGGAGGAAGTAAGTGTTAGAGACCGACCTCTATGTGCTCAAGGTTGGTGTCTTTTGTACACTACTGGTGAGATTAGGGTGGGATGTGACGAGGAAAATTATGGGCCTGTTTAGTTGGTGAGAAAACTTTGCGAAATTTACTGTAGCAATTATAAACCAAAGATTAGGAGGACTAAACATGATCTAATTATAAAACTAATTACACAGATGGACGCGAAATCATGAGACGAATCTATTAAGCCTAATTAATCCGTCATTAGAGATTGTTTACTGTAGCACGACATTGTCTAATCATGACCTAATTAGACTTAATAGATTCGTCTCGCAATTTCACCCGGGGGCTTATGGAATGGGTTTTGTCAGTTATCCATATTTAATACCTCTAATTCATATCCAACATTCAAATTTACTGTAGCGATGAAAAAAGTTCGCGAATTAAACAGGGCTTCCCCCCTTGGTTATTGGCCATCTCAAAGTCAAACAGCATAAGAGGAAACTCCTTCCAGGGTGAGGAAAATGTAATATTTAATTTTGCTTCTCATATTTTCATATGTATCAGAGTGTACACCATTTGTACTAACTAAGCACTAAATAAAGCTTATTGGTTGTCCAAAGTCCCCCAAGAAACACAAAGAATACTTGCCATCATCGATCTAGATTTCTAGACCCCCAACCCCAAAGCTAACAACCATCTAAAACCTTGTACACTACGGCTGTCTTTGTCTCATGATCATGCTCTCCACCCTTAAACCCTCACCTGATCACTTAATCAGCCATCCAATCGAAAAGTGAAAGAGAACATATAAGCTGCTCTAACTTTTTCTCCTGACATATCATACATTTGGTCGATTTCTGCTTGCTACGTACACTGACACAATCCAAAAGGAAAGAGAAAAAAAAGGCGATGACGGATGAATTAACACATGAGCAGAGCAGCCATGGCAGCTTAGTTGCTGCTGCCGCTGGCCTTGGCCTTCCTGAGGTGCGCGATCGCCTTCTTCAGCATCGGCCGGAACCTCTTCATGTCCAGCCGGACGTCCTGCTTGTCGAGGTAGGCCTCCTTGAGCGAGTCCCAGCCCTTGCTCTTGACGCCGTCGGGGTCGGTGAAGATGGGGTGGTCCGGCGGGAACTGGTCCACCAGCGTGCTCTCCCGCGGCGCGATGCGGTACTCGAGGTAGCGCAACCCCATGTCCCTGGACGGCCTCCGGAAGTAGCCCGCCACGAACTCCAGCCCGCCCAACGGCACCACCTGGATCACCACGCCGCCCGTCGGCACGAACACCATGTTGGTCAGCCCGGCGCCGTGCACGCCCATGATGGCGTCGCAGCTGTTGGCCAGCTCCGCGAACGGCGCCACCTCGTGCTCCCCCTCCGACACCACCACCTCGAACCCGAGCTTCTCCGCGCCGCGCACGATCTCCTCCGTGTTCACGAACCGCCGCGTCCGCGCGCGCGCGATCACCAGCAGCCTCGGCCGGCCGGCCGTCGCGTTGGCGCCGGCGGCAATGGCGGGCCAGGCGAGGTCGCGCGGGAGCCCGTAGGTGGTGCGCATGAACTTGGTGAAGTCGAGCATGGAGTAGCCGTTGGGCGCGCGGCGCGGGTCGATGCTGAAGTCGTCGTGGCTGGTGAGCCCCACCTGGACGTGCCGGAAGCAGTGCACGCGCGGGTCGTCCAGGTCGATCACCTCGTACCTGGAGATGCTCTTGAACACCGGCAGGAACTTGCCCACCCACCACATCTGGAGGTCCGTCACCAGCAGCAGCACCTCGCCGGCGTACTGCCGCGCCGTCAGGAACAGCGGCAGGATCACGTCGGTGTACGCGTGGAAGTAGTTCCCCGTGTACCCTTTGTCCGAGAACACCAGCGCCGGCACGTCGTGCCGGTCCGTGCACGCCGGCGCCTCGCCGGACACCGACTGCACCGTCAGCACGCGGACCTTCAGCATCGCGTTCGGGTCCGCCTTGCGCGGGTACGGCTTGATGCGCCACGACTCCTCCCGGAAGGTGCGCTCGTCGGCGCCGGGCGGCGCCACCAGGGTGACGCTGCCGTTGGCGCCGAGCACGCGGACGTCGCCGTCCAGCTCGCACCAGTCGATGCGGCGGTTCGACGTGAGGTCGCACAGCGGCTTCCACTCCCGCGCCGGCGTCGCCGAATCTTACAGCCATTAAAAAATTAGTTAAGCACGTTTACTTGTCAGCTAATCACGGAATGACCGGCAGGTCAAGTTACACCAAAAGAGTGGAATTTTTTAACCAAAAAAAGGAGCTTGACGGAGACCACAGTTCCTGGTAGACCTAGACCACACTACGGAATTATGATCGGCTGAGAGGTCTAGAAATGGAGCAATCTATCGGCTATGGGAACGGGAAGGATGATGATACAGGCTACGTTGCTCTCATCTCAAGAAAGGTGAGGGAGATCAGACACAGGGACACGGACACAGAGGATCGGCCGTGTTTAGATTGAGGCTGGTATTAAATAATGTCAGTTTACAAAACTACCTCCACAACCTCTAGTAAATTTCCGAGACGAATCTAATGAGGCCTTTGACCGCATGATTAGAGGATGATTAGAAGATGGTTACTGTAGCATCACTGTAGTAAATCATGGATTAATTAGGCTCATTAGATTCGTCTCGGAAAGTTACGCTCATCCGTGGCTGGGTTTTGCAAATAGACTTCATTTAGTACTTCATGCAAAAAAGATTCCCTTTTGCAAAATTTTTCAGGGAGGAACTAAACACGGCCTAAGCTAGCTAGAAACGGTAGCTTCCGGCGACGGTCGGCGCCCACTCTTGCTCCCCGCACCTCGGGACGGGGTCGCCGCGGTGCGTGTCGAGGCAGCGGTAGCGTCGCGGGCCGGAGCCCTCCACCTTCTCGCAGCGCTGGCAGCCGCCGGAGCAGCGCTTCACCTCGTCCCAGCAGTGGCACACCGGAGGCCACGACTTGGTGCACACGGGCAGGCTGCAGCACTTCCACGGCCGCTTCTCGTCGTCGTCGCCGCCGCCCTTCTTCTCATCGTCATCAATCGCCGGCCTGCGGCCTGCGGCGTGCTTGTGGCACTGGGGCCCCGGCTCGCCCTTGTACCAGTCGGCGCAGCTGTGGCGCGAGCCTTCCGCCTCCTCGCAGTGCTTGCAGGCGGCGGAGCAGCGCTCCACCTTGTCGAGGCACCGGCAGATCGGCGGCCACGACCTGGTGCACAAGGCCAGGTCGCAGCATTCTCCCCACGGCCTCTCCTCGTCGCCGCCGTTCGCCGCGCTCGCCATCGCCGTGACAAGGTCGGCGACGGCTGCACCAAGACGCGCTTAGCGGTTAGCCAGTTTAAATAACTAATTAATGCGTTAACAGAAACGACGTATAGTATAGCCAACCACAGCGGGGCCCAAGCACGGATGCATGTCAGCTTGTTGACGCAAAATCGGGCCAACACACGAGAGCGCTAGTTCGCGCAGCATATAAACGAGCTGCTCGCGACCTCCCTGTGCAAACCGGTTTAACCGGTTTGGGAATCCGGTCTGACCTGTTTTTCCTAGGAGCTCGGGAGCGAACCCTAAACACGCCTCCCGGAAGGATCCGTCGGGGAGAACGTGTGCAGGGGTGCCCTAGGGTCGGCAGGCCACCTAGGACGCATTCAAACGTCGCGGAGACGAAGGAAGAACAGCAGGTAGGGTTAGAAAAGCTAGGTTTTAGGAGATACGAAAAAGTAAAGGCAAAAATAGTAGATTTGATTGATTCGATTGGATATCTCTCAATCGGCCGAATCCCCTTATATTTATAGGGAGGGTAGGTCTTGTCCCGCAAGGAAACCAAGTTACAACTCGTTACAACCTCGGAGTCCTAGTCCTAGTCGAATTACAGTAGGCGAATCGGTTTAACCGGTTTAGATCTGGGTCTTCCCTTTTGGGTCCAATCTCTGGACTTGCTCCTTGTATTAATCTTTGTAGTCTTCCTGTATCCAGAGTAGTCCACCAAATGATCATGTCTCGCCAATTGCTGCAAATCCTAACATCTTTGGACTGTTAGGTCCAGGACCGGTTAGACCGGTCTGGCAAACCGGTTTCACCGGTTTGTCCTGACCCGTGCCAATTTTGGTTGTCAACATATGTCCCCCTGTTTTTTCGGTAAAGCTTGCGTATCATAAAATACATCAGCACCAAAATTGTCATCTAAGAACGATGTTTTAACAGAATCCATCGGCCATTATATTTTTCTAAGGGCAATATTCAAATATCGGCCATGTGCCACTTCATGCTTCTTGCCAAACACTTGGATAGTACCTCTTCAAGTACCCTCCATTCAGCGCCTTAGGTAAACGTCCTCCTTGCAGCGTCTCCACCATATAAGAATTCCCGCCATTGATCCTGAACACTCGATATGGACCTTCCCAACTTGGAGACCACTTGCCGAACTTATTATCTTTAGCATCAAGTGGCAATATTGTCTTCCATACTAGATCACCAACTTGAAAAGTCTTTTCTATAACCTTCTTGTTGTATGCTCTAGCAACTCTGATCTTATCCTTTTCAATTTCCTTAAGAGCTTGTAAACGCTTATCGATCACTTCATCAATGTTGTCCATCATCAAATTATAATATTCACCAACCGAAAGCTTATTTTGCTTAGCAAGTCTATAAGCATCCAGATTCACCGGCCTCTTGACCATAAACTAGCTTAAAAGGAGTAACTTTGGTAGCACCATGTCTAGATATACGATGAGCCCACAAAGCTTCAGACAACACTTCATGCCACCTTTGGGGATTTTCCTCTATCTTCTTCTTGATCAACTTTATCAAAGTCTTGTTACTAGACTCGCCTGACCATTGGCCTGAGCATAGTATGGAGATGAATTGAGCAATTTTATTCTATATATATCGGCAAAAGCTCGCACTTCTTTAAACATAAAAGATGTGCCTTGATCCGTAGTCAAAGTTTATGGAATGCCGAATCTATGAATAATATGCTCAGTAATAAATTCAATTACCTCCTTGTGAGTCATATTCTTGAGAGGAACAGTTTCGGTCCACTTAGTGAAGTAATCTGTAGCAACTAACACGAAGCGATGACCCTTTGAAGAAGAAGGATGTATCTCTCCAATAAAATCTAATCTCCATCCACGAAAAGGCCATGGTTTAATAATAGAATGAAGCAATGCAGCAGGTACCATCTGAATATTACCAAATTTTTGGCATTCCTCAGACCCTTTGTAATAACGAAAACAATCGGCTATCATAGTAGGCCAATAAAATGCAGCTCTTCTTAGCAACCATTTTATCTTAGGAACCGATTGATGCGTTCCACAAATTCCTTCATGAACTTCACCCATGGCCAATCTAGCTTGATCAGCACCCAAACATTTTAGCAATAAATCAGCGGCGGTGCGACGATGCAACTTATCGTCGATTAAAGTATATTTGAAAGCCAAACGCTGAGTTTTCCTGTCTGTCCCAGAACTAGAATTCTTCAAATATTTTATAATGGGTGCTATCCAATCATCCACTTTGGCCTTTTTATTCTGAGAATTTTTAACGGCCGAATCAGAACCAGAAGATGACGAACCGGTTTTATCGGTTTCAGGTCCGGTCTGACCGATTTATAAACCGGTTAAACCGCAGCGGTTTGACCGGTTTGGTCTGAACCTGCTGCGAGCGCTAGAACTTTTCCTTCAACAACAGCAAGCATCGGCCTTGTTTTATGAAAATGTTTCTTCTGAACATTATAACCAGATGCTTGTTATGCCAAAGTATTAGCTCTAGGATTTCGACACCTTGGAACATGATATATGGTAAACTCATCAAAATATGGTATGATATCAAGGCACTTGTCAAGATAAACGTTTAATGAACCTTCTAAACATTGACACACCTTAGATACTTGCTGCACAACCAATAATGAGTCACCAAAAGCTTCAACATGGTTTACTCCCATATCTTGCAAAATCTCTAGCCCAAATAATAAAGCTTCATATTCGGCTTGATTATTTGTACACTCATCTTCTAATCGGCTTAGAGCTTCAAAAACAGCCCCATTAGGAGAAACAAGAACTATTCGAATTCCACATCTGTTCTTGCAAACCGATCCATCAAAGTGCAATTTCCATGGAGTAAAAGTCATGTAATCAATTTCTAAATCATGCTCATCTTTAATCCGATGTTCAACAATGAAATCAGCTACAATTTGGCCTTTCATAGCTTTCAAAGGTTCACAAGCCAAATCATATTCAATAAGAGCATACGCCCACTTACCGATTCTCCCACTTAAAATCGGTCTATGCAACATATATTTAATAACATCGGTTTGACATGTTACAATGCAAGTACTAGATAACAAATAATGTCTCAACTTTGTACAAGCATAATATAAGGACAAGCATAATTTTTCAATAGGTTTATACCTTGTTTCAGCATTCAAAAGGCGTCGACTCAGGTAAGTAACAATATACTCCTTGCCATTTGTCTCTTGAGTTAAAACTGCCCCAATAACATTGTCTTTGGCTGCAATATAAAGGCTAAATGGCACCCCATTCTTAGGCGCTTTAAGCACAGGTGGCGAAGACAAATATCTCTTTATTTCTTCAAAGGACTCTTATTGCTTTGCCCCCCAAGTAAAATCGGCTTCATTCTTTAACCGAAGTATAGAAGTAAAAGCACTAACTTTCCCGGACAAGTTAGAAATAAAACGCCTTAAGTAATTAACTTTGCCCAAAAATTTCTGCAAATCATGCTTACAAGTAGGCGCTTCAAGCTTATTGATGAGATCTATTTTCTTAGGATCTATCTCTATGCCTCTTTCATTAACCATGAAACCTAAGAATTTTCCAGCCGATACACCAAAAGCACACTTCAATGGGTTCATCTTTAAACCATACCGACGCATTCTTTCAAAAGCAAGACGTAAATCAGCCAAGTGAGAGTTTAATCCGGCCGATTTAACAACAATATCATCAATATAGACTTCTAGGATAATACCAAGCAAGTCATGAAAAATTAAATTCATTGCTCTTTGATAAGTAGCGCCGGCATTCTTTAAACTAAAAGTCATCACAACCCATTCAAATAAACCAACAAAGCCAGACATTTAAAGGCTGTTTTGTATACGTCTTCCTCGGCCATAAAGATTTGATTATATCCTGCATTGCCGTCAAGAAAACTAATAACCTTATGTCCAGAAGCATCATTAATAAGCATATCGGCTATAGGCATAGGATATTCATCTTTGGGAGTTGCTCTATTAAGATCTCTAAAATCAATGCAAACTCTAATTTTATTAGTACCCTTCTTCTCAACAGGCACAATATTAGAGATCCATTCAGCATATCGACATGGCCGAATAAACTTAGCTTCAAGCAAACGATTAACCTCTTCTTTTATTCGATCATAAAATAAAGGATTAAATCATCTATTGCCTTATTTATATGGTCTAAAACCAGGTTTAATTGGTAACCGATGTTCAACTAACTCATGGCTTAAACCAGGCATCTCATGATACTCCCAAGCAAAACAATCAGAGTATTCTTTCAACAATTCGATTAATTCAACTTTATAATCGGCTTTCAAATTTCTGTTTACAAAAGTCAGCCTTGGTATATAACCATCACCTATATCTATCTTCTCTAAAGGATCAGCCGATGTAAACCCTTGTCTTAATTTCTCTACTTCCTCAAAATCATTAATGGCTTCACATGCATCGTTCTTATTTGACCGATAATGCTCCACCTTTTATTTTAGCCACTTCTTACTTGTATCCATCTACTCTTCATTATCTGAATCGTCCGATTTTTGAACCGGCCTTAGAGCAGCAGACACAAAGCCGTCCTTAGTACAAGCAAGGAACTCAAAGTCCGAAATATCAATTTCGGTCAAGCACTTGACATTATCATGAGTCCCCAATATAGATACATCGACCATAGCAACACATGCCGAAGAATCCGCATGAACAACCTCAATTTCGTCACCAACCCATTGAATTAAGCATTGATGCAAGGTAGAAGGCACACATTGATTTGCATGAATCCAATCACGCCCCAAGATCACACTAAAGTTACCTTGCACCTCCGTGACGAAGAAAGCAGTCGCCAGCGTCTTGCTCCCTACGGTGAGCTCCAATGATGCAACTCCCTTGGCACTCATCGGCTCTCCTCCTCCAACGCCGCTGATCGTCATGCTTGTCTTGATGAGCTCGCTGTCCAAACCTCCAATTTCTTGTACAAAGTGTATGGCATGAGGTTCACAATAGCACCACCATCAACGAGCATCCTAGAAATCGGCTTTCTCTTAATGTGACCCTTCATATAGAGAGCTTTCAGATGATTATCCAATTCCAAAGGCTTCTGAAATACAGCATTCTTGGGAGCAAAATCAACTTGAGCCACTCTTTCATCATCTCCGACAAAGCAATAGTCGGCGTTCAAATAGATAACATTGACGTCCATATCTGTCCTGCTGAGTGAAGGCTCAAAATCAATAGCTTCTTCATCATCATCCATCTGAACATCTGAAATAGCAGTGGGTGGAATCGAAACCTTGGCCGAAGAAGAAAACGCATCGGCCACAGAATCTTCAGGCAAAACCGGTTTAACCGGTCCCAAACTGGTTTCACCGGTTCCAGCTGCCAGATCTGGAATAGAGGCAGACCGGTCTAACCGGTCTGAGAAACCGGTTTGACCGGTTTCGACCAGCTCAGCCGAACCCTTCACGATCGGCTCATCCTTCTCAGATGTTTTAGCCTGATCATCTTGCGCACCAGAATCATCTTTGGAACTCTGTCAGATTGTGGAATCATCGGCTTAACCTCATTGAACCACTCCTCCCTCTTTTTTGCCGATTCTTCCTCTCTTTGCTTCTGAGTACGCAACCGCTGCAATCTCCTCTTCTGAGAATGAGATAGACCAGGAGGACACCACTTTGGTTGCGAGCATTGAATTGTCCTTGCAATTTTTGCGGCCGAATCACCAATAACACTAGGACCATCGGCCATCGATGGATTTACTGCCATAGAACCAATTTGAATGGCACTCTTCACAATTGGCTTTTGAATAGCAGGTGCAGGCTCTTCTTTCCTCTGAATAGGACAATATTCCTGTTTAGCGGGCTCCTTCCCTGGCTGGCGCTGGAAACCGATTTGACCGGTCTGAGGAACCGGTTTAACCGGTTCTAGCTGCTGCTGCGCGGCCTTCAGTTGCTGGAAACCGGTTTGACTGGTTTGATGAACCGGTTTAACCGGTTTGTACTNAGATTTAGATGACCAGGACAAAATATTTCTTTTAGAGGATGAATATAGAGGATGACCAGTGCGGACAGCCTAAAAAGGCGCTGCCTGCTTCCTTCCTTCCGTGCTTTCACATGGGTCGTCCGGGCCAGCACCAGCAGCGTCCGCGAGTCGCGCCCGCGGAGGCGGAGGAACAGCGCGACAAAAGCAAATGATGTCTGTCTCGCACAGCATGAAAATGAAAACGGCAGTAACCTCAACTGCTGAACCTGAACCTCCCCTCGTTGCTCCATCAAACCCAGATGGTTGATGGAGAAGCCAGAGGGCGAACTACGCCGGACACACTGCTGGCGCTTTTGCATGAGAACTCTGTCTTGTTTACTGTTGAACTGTTGGGTCTTTATGCTCGGCCTGTGTGCCGCTTTGTTCGGTTAGCTGGTGGCTGGTGACTGGTGCTGATTTATTGTGAGAGAAAAGTACTGCTGGCTGGCTGGTGGCTGATGGCTGGTGCTGATTTGTTGTGAGAGAAAAGTACTGCTGGCTAGTGGCTGATAAGCCAAACGAACAGGCTAGTTCTTGCGAGGAGGCATGGGAGCTTAATCCTGACTCAGGATTAGTCACTCATGTCACTTTCCTCCTGTCATCTTTTCTACCTACGTCTCTCTAACTTTCTTAGTATGCAATGAACGTCATGTATTTCCGTTCAAGCAATGGAAATGAGATGCCTCGATTAAAAAAAATCAAACTCAGCAGAGAGCAGTAATGGCAGGATTTATTTGGGCGATTAAAAGCGAGAGTCCTTGCGAGTACTCTGAAGGTTCAGACAGTGGCAAAGCCGCTCGAGAAAACTAGCGCACGACGGCACGCACGATCCTGCGGTGGCGTGGTACGGCAGATTCAGGATTTCAGTGCGATGTCGTCCCTTGTGCAGGTTCCAGCTCGTGTAAGGGCCTCCCACCCCAAACTTCACTATTTATCAAAGGGAATCTTACATGCATGAAGTATTAAACGTGTGTTAATGACAAAACTCATTCCATAACCCCTGGTAACTTTGCGAGACGAATCTAATGAGCCTAATTTGGCCATGATTAGACAACGTCGTGCTACAGTAAACAATCTCTAATGACGGATTAATTAGGCTTAATAGATTCGTCTCGCGATTTTCCGTCCATCCGTGTAATTAGTTTTATAATTAGATCATGTTTAGTCCTCCTAATCTTAGGTTTAGAATTGCTACAGTAAAATTTCTCAAACTTTTTCTCCGAACTAAACAGGCCCTCCGGTGCCGCAGCGGCCATGCCTGTGGGCAGGCCCGGCCCTGAGGGGGGGCGAGAGGGGCGGCCGCCCCGGGCCCCCGATTGGCCGGGGCCCCTCCTGGTATGTGCACGTAATGTGTATGTACGTATATACTACGTCTGCAATTTTTCTGTCCGTGTGACCGTGTCAGGTACTCATGTAACAAACCAGCGAAGAAGTAAAAGATCGACCCATCGAGAAAGGAAACCAGCAGGCGGCCTGGCACACGCACGAGAAGTTCGGGATGCGCACGTATCGCGTCCGCGTCTCCTGACAACTCATCTTTCGAATTCCAATCTAATCTACTGGTCTTTTCCCTGCTCATCTCTCGCCTGGGGGCCTCGGCGGCGGTTCGCGTCAGCGACAGAATCGCGGCAATCTGCATCTGCAGCCGAGCAGCGGGCTAGCGGCGAAGGGCCCCCCGCTGGCGCCTGGAGGACGGCAATGGCAACGCTGCAAGCCTGCAACGGATCACGGCTGGAAGCCAGGAGTTTTCGTTCATCAGTTCAGGTTAGTCTCGACTGAACTCTCAGATTCTCAATTCCATCACTGTCTCCTATGATCGCATGTTTCACTAATATACTGATCTTATCAATGTGATGTTTTTTAACTTTTTATCATAGGTAGACGGCAATTAGCAAGTACACATGAAGAATCGGGAGTTCATCCAATCAAATACACAATGTTTTATGTAGGAATCTTTTGAATATATGAAGAATCATTTGAGGTCCAAAATGGATCAAGAAAAGTTAAATAGTTTGGCAATTTTATGCATGGAGAATAAATTATTGGATGAGATTGATGGTGATACTAGTATCATTGATGACTATACTTCTAGAAATTCTAGAAAGAACTTTTGAGGTAATATTATATATATTTTCATATGAATAAATTCTTTACATGCTTTTTCAGTGTTTAGTGCCACAACATATTATTATTGCTATTATTATTACTATTATTATTAGTATAAAAGGGCCCCTGTTCCGAGTTTTGCCCCGGGCCCCTAAATTCTCAGGACCGCCCCTGACTAAACAGGCCCTTAACGTTGGTTATCCGTTGCTATCTCGCCATGATTTCTTGTTTTGTCAGCTGCTTATAATTCCGGGGTCGATCGGTGCAGTCCCGTGGCTCGCTGCAAGGCTGCCGGTCTAATTTCTGAAACAGCTCAACCGACATTCAAGACAACAATGAGATTGATAGCAATTCAGATCTCACGTTACATTTATGTAGTTCAGAAAGAAAAATCAAGACACAGCTCTGCGGGGTCCACTAGGGCCCTGTTTAATTCCCCCAACTTTTCATTCTCTTTCCACCTCGAGAACCGTGTCAGTTCATTTCTTCTCTCTGTGCACGCGACCCAATGCATAAACTTTTCACCACTTTTCACCCCAATTAAACAGGCCCTAGGACGAACGGGCAAATCTCACAAACTCCACCTAGCAACAATTATCCAGGTGATTTTAGCTCTAACAGGTCCAAACAATGTCCTGCTAATCCCAACCAATAACTGCTGTACCCGGCTAAATTTCTCCTGGATGGACCGGTCTTAACTCCCAGGACGCCGCTTGCAAACTCTTTTCACAAATACAACCTTACCACGAACATCAACTCAAACCAGGACAGGTGATTTTGCCTCTGTCGGCGCATGGCAAGCCACACGCCAAGGAGTCACGGCACCACTCGCACACTGCAGCCTTGCACTGCAGCGGCACCACTCGCACACTGCAGCAGCAAACCAATATCAAACCTCCCTACTGCCTCTAGCATGCTCCCATTCTTGGGATACAGGTGACACCTACCAGCCTCGCCCATGTCGTGCGTCACTGCGTCCTCGTGGAAGAGGAATAGGAGGAGTGGAGGACGGCCGCTCATGATCGGCCACTGGTTGATGGAGCAGTAGAGACGCCGGTGCCGTGCCCGAGTGCTCCCATGCGGGGAGACTTCGCAGCCGGTGGTTGCAACATCGATTCACGAAAGGTAGCAGAGCAGTGGCCATGCCATAACACTATAACAGGCATCCGGTCGCACTTGCACATCGCCAACGGATCGGAATCGAATCTTGCTCCCTCCCGGCCACTTCGTTCTTCAACGAGCTACTCATTCGTTTTCCCAACAGCGTTGAACACTATGGAGTCGAGCCGTGTGGTTTTCCTTTTTTTTTCCTAGAGAGAGAGAAAGAGGCACAATTCCCGAGCAAACCACGAATAGTCTGTGTCTCCTGACGCGACGGTGGCAACTGGCGAGAACACGCGTTTCAGGCGCGCCAAATCGCGGCGTCAATCAGGGCCGCCGCCGGCAGGGACGGAAGGCCCGGCCTCGGCGGCCCGCCTTGCTGGTTTCCTGGCGGGCACGACTGAAGACTGGAGTGTTGACTGTTGCAGTATCAGGTCGGCGGCAGCCGGCAGGCATGGAGTTCCAGTTTCAGTTCAGACAATTAGCCCCGGGGATGCGGAAGGATCCAGCGACTCTTTGGCAGATTCGCGAAAAGGCACCAATTCAATCAAAAGGCAACGTATTGAACTACGTGTCCCCTCTCTACTTTTTCAATTTCCAATGCATCTTCAATCATTAATTTCAATCGAATTCATCCAATCTAAGCAAGGCCTTTCTTTTGTACTCTGGGGGATTAGCACCGAAAACTATATGTGCAGACGTTTGAGCAGGGAATGTTCGCGGGCTGCAAGGAGCTCCAGCTCATCTGAGCTACTCACATATGCGACGTGGGAGCATGAGAGTACTGAGCAGTGGTGACGGGTCCCACATTTTTTTAATGCACTGCCTAGCACATATGCGACGTGGGAGCATGAGAGTGGGGGAGCAGAGGCATGCTGACACAAACAGTGCATTTCGCTCGCTTAGCATCGGCGTCTGGCGAGTCGGTCGCTTTTCTCTCTCATGCTTTCTCTCTTTCCTACGTCAGATAGTGCTGATGTGTCCTACCATTTAGCCAGCTGAGGTGGCTTTATAATACTTGCTCTCAAGGTCTGGTCCGAACAACAATGCTGTAACTGAATGTTCTGTCTTTTAAGGCGAGGGCTATGCCTAGAACTCTAAAAAAAAGGTCTGGTCTGCCGAGCCAAACCCATCTTGAGCACGGTACTTCCTCGCCTCGCGCTAGCTCCGCAGGAAAGAACCAGCTCTCGCTGTTTGTGAAAGAGCCCATGGATCGCGATCGGCGTCTTTCAGAACTGTTCTAGTACCAGTCTGCCTGACGAGGACGCTTGTGCTCGCTGTCGGTGCAGAACTGCAGGACTGTAGCAGCCGAGGTAGTGGGTTCCGATCGGGATCAGTGTCAGAGAGCGAGATGCCCGTCCCGATCCGAGATGCGGCCTCCGGCCTTGCCTGCAGTGTGCCGAACTGCACCAAGAAACCACGACTCCACGCAGAGCTTTCTCACATGTCCGATCGATTTCCAAGCCGCCGGATAATGACACGCTCGGTCATATACTTTGTTTCTCCCGTATGCATACCGTGCGAACGTGAGCGTACAGTATCCAGCACCAGGCGGCGAGTACTATCTTATTATACAGTTATTATAGTACGATCGACAAGGCAGCAAAGACGCTGCCTGCATATGCATGCCCATCCAAAAGCTGAACCGATGATTTACGAATAATGCAGAAATGATAGGGGTATTAGACGGCTCACCCGTATTCTAATTCGATCGTTATATTATAGCATGGACGATTTGCGAATAAACACACATGATAATGGAGGTGTATTTTTCAGACGTACGGGCTCACCCGTATTCTATCGTTACATATATGGACATACAGAAGCATCCTCGTCCTGGCAAAATCTGGCAATATATCGCTCCGAGGACGACGACTCCCGTTGGCGATTTTCGAAAAATCTCCTGGACTGCCGCCGCATGTGACGCCGATTACATGGGCCCATACCATGTATGGTACTGTAGCGTAGGTAATAAGGTATGGCTCTGGATTATCTGGCAATACGTTTGGTATTGAAATGGAAAATGACGCCGACGCCTTAAATGAAAGGTGGGGGGCATCCTTTTCTTGTCAGCTAGCACGACAAAAACGGAGACAGGAGCCGCCTCACTCTTTGTCACGAGCCCACTCGACGAGCTTAGGTCCCCCGGCCTTGCTAATCACTGTCTTCCTCTCATTTTCGTTACGAGTAAAAAAAGAAAGAAATCTTCACGACGCGAGCCCAATTATCAGGCGGCCAGTTAGCAGGCCGTTAGGGGCCATGAATTGTCCTCGTAATCTTTTTGGGCCGTAATGATTAAAGAGTAACGGCCTGATTTTGGCCCGCAACTAACAAAAGCATGATTTTGGGCCGATTGTGTCAGCCCTGGGCCGCGAGCTGGACACGTCATGGGATTTTTTTTTAATTTTTTTTTACGATTTTTCAAAAATAACGGTTGGATGACAGAATTTGCAATTCTGTCATCCAACCGCCGTATCATTTGGCTGGCGCCAAATGATACGGCGGTAACAGAAGCTAACCGCCGTTTCATTCGGCGGTTAGAGAAACCGCCAAATAAACCGGCGGTTAGGATTAACCGCCGGTTTAATCGGCGGTTAACCGCCGTTCCATTTGGCGGTTAGGCTTGCCGCCAAATGGAACGGCGGTAAGGGTTTTTTTCCATTTTTGCATTGAAAAAGCGGTGTAGTGTCACCACAGTTCCATTGTCGCACCGTAAATTTTTTAAAATACTTGCGAATGAAGGAAAACGATAATATAACAAACAAGAAAGTACTGAACATGAAAAGTATAATACAACATCCAGTACAATACATAATCACTCGAGTGTAAAAAGTAAAAAACTAAATGCGGCCACGCTTGACCACCTTAGGCCTGACCCTCATGGCCGCCTGCTGCGCGGCCCTCGTGTGGTGCGCGGAGTACGTGAGGGGGTCAGGTGGCGGTGCCTGCCGACTCGGGCGCCCTGCATCCGCAGGAGGCGGTGTCGCGAACGGTGGCTGCTGTGAGAACTGAGTAGCAGGTACAGGGGCGCTGCCTCACTGCCAACCACCAACCTTCTCCTGCGACCCCTGCCCCTGTCGGTACTAGGTCTCAATGTCGGAGGGGACCGTCCACTGGGTGGCCGCGGGGTGGTGCTCCTCGACTGGGTCGTCGGGTGTCCCGTCTGAAGCGTACGCTGCATTATACACAATCACGTTAGTACGCAAGTAAAAGTATATAGTAATATCGTTTGGTCAATTACGTACCTAAGCCGTGGACGGCCTGCCCTGCCGACGTGGACGCGCCGGCTGTGGTCATCGGTGGTTGCCCTGTCACATAAAACGTTAGTCGAGAACGTAATTAGTCAATGATAGGATGTTACGAACAAAACTTGGATACTATAGTGTACCTGTGCTGTAGACAGCTGACGGCCTCGGCGTGTACGTGGGTATCCCGAAGGGAGCGCTCTGAACCGGGGCAGGCGTGCTAAGCGCGGGAGGTACCGTCGACGCACCTGGTCCCATAGAAGTGAAGTGTAGGCGCGAGGAGCTGGACGGCGCGGAGGGTGCCGTCGACGGACCTGCTCCCATAGGAGGGGAAGGCGGCTGCGAGGAGCTGGACGGCGCGTGGTACGTACGTCCAGTGGACGCCGAGCTGGAGGACGAGGCGGGGTGGCGTGGAATCGCCGGAGCGTCGTCGTGCCGGCACGAAACCGCCCGCCTGAACTTCGTGAGGAGGTGCAGAATGTGGTCGTACGTCGCCACGTGGTCGGCGGGGGTCATGAAGTCCGCCCTCGCTCGGCTAAACGCAGCCGTAGCGTCGATCTCTGCGAGCACGTCGTACTGTTCAATTATGTTAATTAAAATGCGTACTGATCGAATGTGTTATAGCAGTAAGGACGTAGTACTTACCCCAATCGCGTAGTTCTGGTCGCGTCGTACCGGGTACGTGCTCGTCACCTGCGCCGGGGGGAAAGTGGGTTGGGGCGGAACGCGGAGGACCCGAACGCGGGTCCTAGGCCAGTACCACCGCAGGTACGCTGCGAAGGCCTCGTCGGAGTGCGGGCGGTGCTCGGCGACGACGTGGTTCAACGCGTCCGCCCAACCGACCACGTACGGCGCCACCGCGGGCTGCCACAGTGTGCCAGCTGTGTGTCCCCTCCTCGTCCACCTATTCAAAGATCGACCATGTGAGTTAAGAAATATACAAAACTTGCGGGACGGAAATACGACACACATACCTGTGGTGGACCGGGTCGACGGAGTGGACGACCGGGAGCGGTGACTCCTGGTAGAGGTGGAACTGCCTCATCACCCTGTGCACCGCGTACTCCTCCACGTGGACGTCGAAGACTATCGTCATCCAGTAGTCCTGGTCGCGCTGGCACAGGGACGACAGGCCGTGCGGTGCCCGAGCGTGGATCGCGTCAGGCGTGTAGGGGGTCCACCGCACGTCCGCGTCAACGAGCCCGTCGAACTGGCCGACGAAGTCTGCGTACGACCTCCTCGTCTGCTGGCCCGCCCAGCTCGGCTGCAAAAGTAATACAAATAATATAGCAAGTCTCAACAACAAAAGAATGTTAAAAATAAAAAATGTTCGAACACGTACCTTCCGGAGGCACCACAAAGACCCCATGGTGGGGTAGTCGCGCGGGTCCGTGCCAGGATCCGGGCCGTCGTACGGCTCGGGGCTCATCGCTGGTCTGCCCACTGGGAACCGCTCGTACGACCACAGCTGCAGCAGCAAGGGACACCCGACGAAGATAGGGTCTCCCTTCTTAATCTTGTGCACGCCCGTGCACAGGCCCCTGTACGTGGCGGCCAAAACCGCAGAGCCCCAGCTGATCTGAGGAATCTGCTCGAGCGGGTGCGTCGCGATGGCCGTCGCGTAAGGGATCAGGAACCTGTGACACGAGTCCCCCTGTGAGCTGCAGAACATCACCCACCCAAAGAGCCAGAGCAGGTACGCCTCCAAGTGACGCTGGACGGTCACTTCGTCAGCGTCTGCCCTCATGTAGTCCGCCTGCAATAAGTGCAATAAGATATATACTCTAATTTAAATTCTAATTTAAACTCTAATATAAGAAGATATAAACTCTAATATAAACTCTAATTTAAACTCTAATATAAGAAGATATAAAGTCTAATATAAACTCAAATTTAAACTCTAATATAACAAGATATAAACTCTAATATAAACTCAAATTTAAACTCTAATATAACAAGATATAAACTCTAATATAAACTCTAATTTAAACTCTAATATAACAAGATATAAACTCTAATTTAAACTCTAATTTAAGAAGATATAAACTCTAATATAAACTCTAATTTCAACTCTAATTTAAACTTGAATTTAAGAAGATATAAACTCTAATATAAACTCTAATTTCAACTCTAATATAAGAAGATATAAACTCTAATATAAACTTTAATTTAAACTCTAATATAACAAGATATAAACTCTAATATAAACTCTAATTTAAGAAGATATAAACTCTAATATAAACTCTAATTTCAACTGTAATATAAGAAGATATAAACTCTAATTTAAACTCTAATATAAGAAGATATAAACTCTAATATAAACTCTAATTTAAGAAGATATAAACTCTAATTTAAGAAGATATAAACTCTAATTTAAACTCTAATTTAAACTCTAATTTAAGAAGATATAAACTCTAATTTAAACTCTAATATAAGAAGATATAAACTCTAATATAAGAAGATATAAACTCTAATATAAACTCTAATTTAAGAAGATATAAACTCTAATATAAACTCAAACAGAACGGTGTAGGTACTTACGCTGAACTGAAGCAACCACTTCTTGCTGGGGCCGTGCGTGCTGGTGAACTCCTGATAGCCCTGGGCGCGCTCATTCCGCTGAATGTGCGCAAACCTGTCGAGGAGGTCCCGCCGCCAAGTGGACGGAGGGTCGGTCGCCCCCATGGCGTCGCCTGCGAGCGGCAGGCCAAGCAGGAAGGCCACGTCCTGCAGAGTGGGCGCCATCTCCCCCACGGTGAGGTGGAAGGTGTGCGTCTCTGGCCGCCACCTGTCGAGGAGAGCCGCCAGCAAGGAGTAGTCGAACTGGAACCGTGTCATACGGTCAGCTGGCTTCACGTGCGACCGGTCCATGTCGCCCTCCACCAGATGCGCGAGAGGCAGAAGGCCTGCTGCGCGTAACCTGCAACGCAAAGTAGTGCTCGCATTAGATACAAATTTGTAACATATCATAAATGTTGACAATTTGAAGTGACGGCTTACCTCGGAAAAAAGAGGGGGTGTAGCGGCATGTAAGTCATGCCGACACGAGAGCGAAAGCTGCTCCCGACGTCGACCCCCAGCACGGCCGAGTGGTACGAACGGTGCTGCTGGTCGAGTCGCCTGTCGAGCAACTCAGGAGTCACGTACGCTGGGTCCGCCATAGCTGCAGGGAATTTGTGGAAAAAACAGAATAAGATAAACATTGACATAGACAAAAGTAATAGTAATAAAATAATATTAAAAATATTACATAATAATTCAGAAGTTACATTACATAACTAATAATACAATAATTAAAACAATAATATTAAAAACATAACTTGGGGTAAAAACAATAATATTGAAAAAACATTATTCAGTACTTAAATTACATAATAATTCAGAAGTTACATTACATAACTAATATTACACAATTTATTTTAACGAACTTATATTACAGAACTAACATTAAATAACTAATGCGTGAGAACTTACAATACAGAACTTACAGTACCATTACATAATAATTCATAAGTTACATTACATAACTAATAATACAATAATTACAACAATGGCAACGTAGTTCTAAATGAGGCCCTCATGGGTGCCACGGCCACGACCAGCGCCCCTTGACGGAGGATTTGAAACCACATTTGATGACCCGCCGGCACCGCTTGGATCATAATACGACGTCGCAGTGCACTTTTTGTATGTGTGCCCAACCTCATTGCACTTAGAGCAGATACGCACGTCTGGACCAGCTTCAGATCGATCCATGTTATTCCTAATGCGCTTCTTCTTTCGTCGGCCACGGCCTTGCTTCATTTCTGGATCAGGATCTGGGATATATGTTGCATATTTCCCCGGGTTGTTGGTGAAGGAGCCTAATATCCCATAGCCATACACTTCAAAACTCCAGGTAGCCATAATGGTTTGCTTGAAGAAGTAGGGAGAGACGTAAATACGGGGCTGCAGTCCCCCAACTTCATAGTAGGCAGCAATCACATGGGAGCAAGGTTTGTGCAGCAGCTGAGGCTTCTGGCACGTGCAAATACAACGATCATTCCTGAGAACACACTCTTGTGTAACCCTTTCCCGTCCGGCCACCGTCCTCCCTTTGTCCTTGCAACGAACCTCGAACCGCCGTTCAGCTGAACCCAGCGGATACGCATGGTGCAATAGAGCCTTCTTCTGCTTGTCATCCATATACTCGGTCATCTTGTAGCCGTACATCAATTGGTTGTTTTCCATGGCAGCCGTAGCCTTTCCATACCGGTCATGAAAATATTTAATTGTGCGGTACACGAAAAACTCTATGATTCCCACTAGGGGGAGACCCCTAGCTCCACGAAGCACCCAATTGTAAACCTCGGCATAGTTTGTAGTCTTTATACCATGCCGGGCACCTCTTTCATCATAGATCAGTGCCCATTTTTCTTTGGGCTCATTCTCAATCCACTGGCTGAAAGTCTTAATTGCACGACCCCTTCTCCTTCTAGTCTGCTCAGTGTCCAACCCCACATCCTCAAGAGACTTGGGCTCGTCTGCTGCATTTGTCACGGGTTTCTTTGCCAGCTCTTCTGATTGTTTCTTGGTAAGGTCATCTAGTTTCTTCCAGATTTGGTTGAACTTCCTCTGTTGATTCTGGCTGCATAAGCGCTTGAACAGCTTCATCAGTGCCTTGTTCTTGAACTGGCTATGAAAATTTGCCCCCATGTGACGGATGCACCACCTGCTCACGACGTCGGGCCATCGTGGTAATGTCTGCCGCTCGGTGCTGCCATTCTTCATTTCTTCAATTGCCTGCAGAATACCTTTGTGCCTATCGTGTATGACACACACGTTTGGCACATCCCCCACAACCATACTCTTCAGCCTCTCCAGAAACCAATACCAGGTGTCTCCGCTCTCTTTCTCCACAAAAGCCAAGGCCAAAGGCACTAATTGATTGTTACCGTCGCCGGCAACGGCGGTGAGGATTGTGCCTTTGTACCTTCCAGTCAGGAAGGTCCCATCAATGCAAATGACTGGCCTACAATGTCTGAAAGCCTTAATGCACGGCCCCAATGCCAGGAATGCCCGCTGCAGCACTTGCTTCCCTGGCCTTAAGACAGAGGGAAAAGTCTTAAGGTCATAGAAACTCCCTTCATTTCGTTGGCATATGGCGTGCAGCAAAGCAGGAAGGTTGTCATATGATGCTTCATAAGTCCCCCACTTCATCTCGAATACCTTCTGTCTCGCTCTATATGCCTTGCCGTAACTAATTTTGTACTTGAATTTCTCCTCGATGGCACATATTATAGACTTGGGCTCATAGCTTGGATTATCAATGATCTGTGCATACATCAAGTTTGCCACAAAACCAGATGTGAGGTTCCGGTGGTCTGTGTCCAGCTGCTCAAGCACACATGTGTGATCCTCGATTCTGGTCACCTCCCAGTAATGATTCCACTTCCCACAGAATGCATGAACCCGAAAAGGACACCCTTCTGTGACGCAGCATATGTCATATACTTGTTTGCTGCTCTTAACAACCCTGAACTCCCTTTGCAAACACAAAGTGGACCACTGTTTGATTGCATCCTTCATTTCTTCTGCAGTCTTGTAGCACGAACCGAAGCAAACTTCATTGCTCCTGTACTCCCAGGGGACTTGTTGGCCTTCATTTATCGTAAGCTGTGAGAAGTCATAGTTCACCCAGTTCCTTAGCACCTGCACCTCCTCGGCCTCGTCATCATCCGACCAGTCCTCCTCAAAGTACTGCTCATGCTCTGTGGCCTCCCTCTCTGCCTCCAAAACCATCTCAGGAAAATTTTCTGCTTCATCAAGCTCCCCCGATGGTTCAGGGGGTGCGTTGTCTCTTTGTCCGGCTGCCGCTTCTTCCACTTGTTCACCTTCCTCCCCAGTAGCATCTTCAAGGTTTTCCCCTCCAGCATCAACTTCTTCGTGCACTTCACTGCTGGCCCCAGCCTTGTGGAAGGCTCGCACAAGCAACACCAGCGGCATACCATGCTGCGTACATAGTGTCACATATGACCTCCAGTTCTGGGTTCCTTGAAGCGCAACAAGTTCCCAATATGTAGTTGCACTTCTATTCATCACTGCCATCACTAACAGGTCATGCTGGGCTTCATCAAGTCCAAATGAATGATAAAGCCACTTTGTTATTGAAACCCAATTTCTCTCTGCTGCTCTAGCTACTTTTCTGGTGGTACAACTAAAATCTGACAGGTCTACCCCTTCAGGACCATATTTAACTTCCCCTGATCCATAGAACAATTGGAACCATAATGGTTCAGACATGCCTAAAACCAAACCAGTACAATAGGAAGAATTAATAAGATTTTCTACTCATAAAATACTTATACATAATACACTCGTATATCAATAAAACTCTACTGTAAACTCTACTATAAACTTTAATATAAAATCTAATATAAACTATAATATAAAGTCATTACACTAATATAAAGTTTAATATAAACTCTAATATAAAGTCATTACTCTAATACAAAGTCTAATATAAAGGCATTACTCTAATATAAACTCTAATATAAAGTCATTACTCTAATATAAACTCTAATATAATGTCATTATTCTAATATAAACTCTAATTGAAATTATTATCTAAATTATAATATGCATAAAACTCTAACAGAAACTCTAATATAAAAAGATATAAACTGTAATGTATACTCTAAAATACATAATTACAGTATATATAAAATTGTGGGGTAAACTCTAATATCAGTCCATCTAATATAAAAAGATATATTAATAAATATCAAATATCACTAAAAGTAATGACTCTAACTATCTCTAATGTCACTAAATATAAGGTAACTCAAACTAATGTCACTAAATCTAATATCAGTAACTGTCTCTAATAGTTATTTCAGTAATAATACTACGATTTCATACTGTGTAAACTAAATACTAAAATAATTACAAAGTCATAAATCTACCAAATTGAAGTTACAACTACGAGATCGGATTTTACCTCAAACCGAAGCGCAGATCCGACAGGGCTTCGCCGCTGATTCTTCCTCTCCCTAACCTTCCTCTCTAACCCTAGTTTTTCTTTTTTCTGATTTAGAATGAATTTTCAAACCTGATTTCGGCTTATATAGAGGCCCTGCCCCTAACCGCCGAATGGTTTGGCGGTAAGGGGATCCCGCCGTGGATCCGACGGCGGGAGCCTTCCCGCCGGATCGGACGGCGCGGCAAGGGGCGGGATCCCCCTACCGCCAAATGGTTTGGCGGTTAGGGTCCCGGGCCCACGTGCCGACACCTACCGCCAAATCATTCGGCGGTTTGGTTCCTCATACAGTTCAAATTTAAATTTTAAAATTCAAACCGCAAATTCAAACGGCGGTTGCTCTAACCGCCGAATGAAAGGGCGGTTAGCTTCTGTTACCGCCGTATCATTTGGCGGCAGCCAAATGATACGGCGGTTGGATGACAGAATTGCAAATTCTGTCATCCAACCGTTATTTTTGAAAAATCGTAAAAAAAAATTAAAAAAAAATTCGCTCATAACGCTAGCTCGGCTCGGCCTGCACCGCTGGGTTAAATGCCTGGTAGATTTTGGGCCGCTTAGCGTCAGGTATTTTGTGGTGCTCATTTTTTTTTGTTTTCTCTGGCACAAAATCCCGCTGTGGCGCTGTGGTGCTGTCCATCGAGTTAAATGCGTATACTATTTTTGCTGTTTTCCTCTCTTCTTGGACACCTTGAGAGTTCACACTTCACACACAAGCTCCATTTGGTTGCGTATCTCCAGCACAAAGTTTAGCAACCATAGCTCCCAGCCTCCGCCATCAGCCACGATTTGGACCAAGAGAGAAAAAAAAAATTCTTGGAATGCCGATGGCAAGAACAATGGACAATCAGCATTGGCACGCAGTCACACACAGCCTTGGCGTTTGGCACGGAGAAAAGGCGGAAAGCAACCTGGTGCCAAGCTGGTTTTGTTTTTCTTCCAACCGAGGAAATAACTTTATTTTGGTGCCAAGCTGGTTTTGTTTTTCTTCCAACCGAGGAAATAACTTATTATTGTTTTATAGAAAATATACAAATTGAATGCTCACCTTGGTTGAACAGAGATGCATTAAGGCACTTGCGACGTCTTCCTCAATCTCGCTGAACAATTCACCATCACCATGGATCTTCTTCTCATGCACAGCCACATCTTCCCTTTCCAATTCGACTTGTGAGTTCGGAACAACCGTATCACCGGCTAGAGAGTCCATCACAAAATCAACTTCGTCAGAATCGTGCAGGGAGGAGCTGCGGTCCACTTCCTCCTCGCCGATGGGCTCCTCCAAGCTGATGGACATCTCCTCGCTCATGTCTTGCTCGTCGCCATAGCGATGCTTGCCGATGACATCTCCAGCACCCTTCATATGCAGTTAATCGACGTAGAGTTTAGCGATGGGAAGGAAAGAATGAAAGAGAAGCAGGGAGAGATGTGATGCAGGCGAAGAGAAGCGCATGAGCAGAGGATCTCATCAGAACGAAGCGTTTAGCGACTTAAATACCCGTGTAAAACAAGAATGAGCCTTGTAAAACTGAATTTTTCCAATTTCCTAATGGGCCCTGGACAGATGAATGGAGGGAGTCGGAAGGAGCCTATTTTTTAATATTAGCTATAAATAACATTTTGAGAAAAAAATCAAGCCATACATGATTGAAGCATCACCAACGACGTTTGTACAGTGCCTTGGCCACTGTATGTCCTTCAAATAGCATTAAGGTGGGGTCAAGAAAAAGCAAGCATTAGCTATTTTTTTGTCCACAATGTTGTATCGTGGTGGAGCATTAACGCGGGCTCCATGTTCAAATAAAAAATATCTAAATCAACAACCTCCAAGGCACGTGAGGATGTGAGAGGAGAGAGAAATATTTTTTATTGTTTAAAATCACACTTTAAACTTAAGGTGCACCTTAGCATTTTTTTTAGGTGTAGTATGTGCACAATAGTTATTGCTCTAGCATTTATTGCTTAAGATTAACTTTTTGCAAGTTGCCCTAACGGCTACCAACCACGGCAGCAAACGGCGTCACCCTCCTCGATATCTTCGCGCCTGCCTCTTCTGACTTTTTCCGTTTCCCGTAGGATAGTGCGGTTGGGACGGGCTGCACGAGACCGCGACGCAACCGCCTCTCGCCGCTGGGTCCCACATCCCTCGGTGCCGTAGCTTCGCGGGAATCTTCCTCCCGTCTCCGCCCTCTCCTCCCCATTATAAGGCACCCTGCCCTCTCCCCTCCTCTCATCCATCCAATCCCCAATCCCCTCGACCAAATTCGAGAAGCGATCGCAGCGAAGCGAAGGAGCCTCTCCCGATCCTCTCAAGGTATGTGGATTTTCGATCCTCCTCTATTGTCTCGTATCGATTTCCCTGCCCTTGTTCGCCGTAGGCCTGTTTGCTTAGGGTTAGGTTGTGATGCGATGACCGCTGACCTACCTCGGCAATCCGTAGTCGATTCGCGCGGTAGAGGTGTAGATCTGCTGGTTGTGATGAAGTTGTTTGGTGTAGATCTGTTCTGCGGGCCGAGTTCAAGCCCTATATGATCGTTGGTTAGCCGCGCTAGGGTTGGGCGGCTGTTAGCATGCTCGTCCAGATGTTTACGGCTCGATTGTACATGTGTTTTTTGGTTAGATTGTTGGTTTTGAGTGGTGTAGGTGGTTGCTCCTCAGAGGATACCGCTTGGCTGTTTAATTTTTCTTCATAATTTTTTAGGTTGGTTACTCTTGAGTCTGACGGTAATCACCGATCCGTGATGAATTACATATTTTATTGTTGATCTATACCATGGCTCCTGTATAGACAGCTGCAGAATTCCTTAATCGGTCTCAATATGTAACAGTGATGAATTAAACTGTACAACTGATGCTAGCCTGTTTTGTGTCAAACTTCCATGTCATGTCTGTGTTCCCTCTAGGTTGTCTGTATTCTGCATTTCTGCTAGGCCATATCATGTGTTGGCAAATTTTCAGTGCGATTTTAATGTTACATACTATCGTGTTCTGTTGCTATTTGACAGCATGATTGTCTTGTATATTTTTTCTGGCATAGAGCATGAATGCACAATGCTTATTAGCTTATGAATGTGTAACTCAATTGTAGATTAAACTGTTGAACTACTAGCCTGATTTGTGTTGATTAAATTTCAGATAATGTCTTATGTTTCTCTACATTCAGCATAAAATATTTCAACTAAGCCATAAAATGTGTTGGCTAACTTTCATTGCAATGGTAGTTAAATACCATCCTTCTGTTGTTACCTGTTAGCATGTTCCACTTCGATAACTTCGTGAGATATCTAGCAGTTCTTTCCTGTTCAGAATTGATTAGTTTCCATGCAATATCCTGTGTTGTTTGCAGTATTGTTTATGGTGGCTTACTCTGCTTCTGTTCCTTAATGATTGCAGATGCAGATCTTTGTTAAGACCCTCACCGGCAAGACCATCACCCTTGAGGTCGAGTCCTCGGACACCATTGACAATGTCAAAGCTAAGATCCAGGACAAGGAAGGCATCCCCCCAGACCAGCAGAGGCTCATCTTTGCTGGAAAGCAGCTTGAGGATGGCCGCACCCTCGCGGACTACAACATCCAGAAGGAGTCCACCCTTCACTTGGTGCTCAGGCTCAGGGGAGGCATGCAGATCTTCGTGAAGACCCTCACTGGGAAGACCATCACGCTCGAGGTCGAGTCTTCTGACACCATCGACAACGTGAAGGCGAAGATCCAGGACAAGGAGGGCATCCCTCCGGACCAGCAGCGTCTCATCTTTGCTGGGAAACAGCTTGAGGATGGCCGCACCCTCGCTGATTATAACATCCAGAAGGAGTCAACCCTCCACCTTGTGCTCAGGCTCAGGGGTGGAATGCAGATCTTTGTGAAGACCCTCACCGGCAAGACCATCACTCTGGAGGTTGAGTCCTCGGACACGATCGACAATGTGAAGGCGAAGATCCAGGACAAGGAAGGTATTCCCCCGGACCAGCAGCGTCTTATCTTTGCTGGCAAGCAGCTGGAGGATGGCCGCACCCTTGCTGACTACAACATCCAGAAGGAGTCCACCCTCCACCTTGTGCTCAGGCTCAGGGGTGGAATGCAGATCTTCGTCAAGACCCTCACTGGCAAGACCATAACCCTGGAGGTGGAGTCCTCGGACACGATTGACAATGTGAAGGCCAAGATCCAGGACAAGGAGGGCATCCCCCCAGACCAGCAGCGTCTGATCTTTGCTGGCAAGCAACTGGAGGATGGCCGCACCCTGGCTGATTACAACATCCAGAAGGAATCCACCCTTCACTTGGTGCTCCGTCTGCGTGGTGGTATGCAGATCTTTGTGAAGACCCTCACTGGCAAGACCATCACCCTGGAGGTTGAGTCGTCTGACACCATCGACAATGTGAAGGCAAAGATTCAGGACAAGGAGGGCATTCCTCCGGACCAGCAGCGTCTTATATTTGCTGGTAAGCAGCTGGAGGATGGCCGCACCCTGGCAGACTACAACATCCAAAAGGAGTCTACCCTCCACCTGGTGCTCCGCCTCCGTGGTGGCCAGTAAGTTCTGAGGTCCATGGAGCTACTTTCACACCTGGGTTCACAAGTCTGTGCCTCCCTTGTCTCTCCGATGGTCGTCTGCATGTCATGTGGTCTGTGTCCTGGTCTTCAGTTGCAGGTGTCTTTTGCCTGTTCTGATGCAAGTCCTATGTCGTCTGGTTGTGTTTGTGAACATTTGCTGCTGTGCAGCATCTTGGTTGAACTGCGATGAATAAATAAGTGAACCCAGAACTTTGTAATCTGTTCATGGTTTCTGGATATCATTATGCGCATGTGAAGTTGAAGCACTAATCTGTACATGGTGGCCTGCTAGGGTGATGATGGTGATGTTTTTTTTTTATCGGATGATGATTCTTGATTTGGCCCTGATGATAGAGGTCTGCGATTCTGCTTCTTCATGAAGTTAAATCTTGGGTCTAAATTTCAGTCTGTTCTGGTAAAGATCGATATATTCCAGACCATATTTGTAGCATTTATATTTGATTTCCAGATGTCTAAATAATCCTCTCATAAAGTGACTGTCACTGCAACCTTTTGTTCAGCACTTAGATGTGATGCTGAACTAGTAATCCCATGCAATATGGAACAATTTGGTTAGGATGTTAATCTGTATTTACATTTATTATCAGAGGTCAATTTAGGAAAGAACTTTTCTCGAAAGACAATTCAGAGAAGAGCTTTAAACATGATACAATATCATTAACCCTGAATGTTATGCGTTATGTAGTTATATGATGAGCATTAGGCGTTCTTTCTCATTTGGAGTAGCTCAGATGTTTTGGAAGGAGAATTCTTGTTTCTTGGTAACTCTGATTATTTGTTAGTAACTCAGCAGTACTTAGTAGTTATGACCCCACTAGCCACTACCAGATAGATTCTGGATCATTAGTACACAAGTGATGTATTGGCATTAGACATGCCGCCCAAAATGTCATAAATGTCTAGTCAACTTCCAATTTGTAGGAACGACATTGTTGGCAAAACGCAGTGCTGCTGTGTAGTGGCGCGCTCAGTAATATGCAAGGATTCACATCGAATTTACAAAGATTCCACATCAATAAATATCAAAGCAATGTTGCATTTCTTTCTTAGGGATTGATCAGGAAACCGTTGAGCTGACAAATGTCTAAGTCTGAACCATTAAAAAAGAGGCTCCTGGATGTCATTCCTGACCTGAAGATGGTGCGAAATACATTTTGATTTTCTGTAACGAAGTGGGCTGCGAAATTTCAGATTTTGTTTCGATTTCAACCAATGCCATGCTTTTATGTCGTGGCGTTGTGCATTATATTTGTCTCTGAGACAGCATACTACTGAATCATCGGCCCATCACTGTCAGCCATGAAAGTCGCAAAAAAAAAAAAATCACTGTCAGCCATGCATCAAAGAGACAGAAAACAACCCCTGAAATTAATCCAACTCCTGAAACAAACCATAAACCCCAGCTAATTCCCATGATCGATGAGTAATCATCACATCATGCGCCGGCGGTGACGGTGCCATTGAAGATCTCGACGTTCTTGGCCTCGTGCAGGCGCAGCGTGCGGTCCATGACCATGAGGTTCTGCTTCTGCCTACGACGCGTCTGTCTAGCGGAGAAGCTCCATGGCGCGTCGCAAGGCGCCCCCGAACCGGCGGACGTCGAGCGTCACGTTCTGGCCGACGAGGTACGCCTCCCGCAGCGCCATCCACCCCTCCCGCCTCACCGCCGCGGGGTCCCTCAGCACGCGGTGGTCGCGCGGGTACCGCCTCGCCAGCGTGCTCTCCACCACGGCGATGCGGTAGTGCACGTACCGGAGCCCCGCGTCGCGCGCCGGCGCGCCGAAGTCCTCCGCGGCCATGGCGTCCAGCCCGCCCAGCGGCACCACCTGCACCACCACGGCGCCCGCCGGCAGGAACACCAGGTTCGCCAGCCCGGCGCCGTGCACGCCCACCAGCACGTCGCACGAATTCACCACCCGCGCGAACGACGGCAGCTCCGCGTGCTGTGCCGGCTCGCCCACCACCACCTCGTACCCCAGGGCGGCGGCGGCCCGCGCGATGGCGCCGGCGTTGGTGAACGCCCTGGTCGACTTCCGGGAGATAAGCAGCAGCCTGGGGCGGGCGGAGGAGCTGTCGCCGTCGCCGTCGCTGCGGCCGTGGAGGCGGATGGCCGTGTCCCGAGTGAGGCCGTAGGATCGCCGGGCGAGGAGGGCGAAGTCGGCCATGGAGTACTCGCCGGCGGTCCTCGCGGCGTCGACGCTCATCTCCTTGTGGAACTCGAGGCCGATGATCACGTGAGGGTAGCAGAGCACGCCCCTGCCTGCTCTGTCCATGTCGACGACGTCGTGGCGGGAGAGCCCGCGGAGCAGCGGCCGGAACTTGTCGAGCCACCACGGCTGGGCGTCGCTGACGAGGAGGTGCACGTCGCCGCCGAACCGGCGCGTGGTGATGAACAGCGGGACGAGCACGTCGGTCAGGTCGTGGAACATGTTCCCCGCGTAGCCGCCGACCGAGAAGACGACGGCCGGGGCGGTGTGGTTGGCCGTGCACCGGGGAGCAGAGGGATCGGTGGCACGCGACGACGCGACCGTCACCTCAGTGACGCGCGCCAGCGCGTGGCGGTCGTTCTTCCTGGCGTGCGGCTTCATCCTCCATGATTGGCGCCTCGCCAAGGGATGGTGGAGCAGGATGGTGGCGTTGGGGAGGACGCGGACGTCGCCTTTCAGCTCGCACACGTCTGACCTCGAGCTCGAAACGTCGCACAGCACAGGCCCTGCCGCGTCTCTGCCTGCACAAGATAGATGCCAACTGAATCTCCTGGGTTCTGAGTTCTGACTGACATTGTTCAAGCTTCTTCCATGGAAGAAGCATAGAGAAGAAGCTAACAAGCATCGAATTTCTCCGAATGTTTGGGTCTGAATCTGACTATGCTCGACATACCTGAACGATTAGAGCCAATCCTTTCCTCTCCCCACGCTAATGAAGAAGCCGAACCTACTGAAAACAACAAGCGCACTGCAAACACAACAGTAAGAGAAAGAAAGCAAATCATATTGCACTGGCGGAAATGGAATTAGTTGGTCAGGTTTAGTGCAGTAACTTACATGTTTGCAGAGGAACTGCACAATGCCGGAACATCGTTGCAAGTGAAATCAGCACAAGAATGCATCCTGCAAGCAGTACCAATCCAACCTTGACAGTAAAATTGCTTACACCCTTCTTCTCACATGCCATCTTGCAATGCCTAAATCTTCATCCACTGACTACAAACAGATGCTAAAAATTGCAAGGAAATAATTTGAGTTGTCACTATGCTTATATTCCTCTCTATCTGACCTAAAAGACATATTATTCCTATGTTAGTTCAAACATCTGGATTAAAACAAGTAGTGTTTGTTGAAGAGATTCTTGCGGAGCCAACAACAGAATAAGAAGCACGGGTCCTGATTGGGATATCGTGCAAAGTTAGATGAGCAAACTCGACAGGAAAAAGAAACAAAAGAAGCAAACCATGTGTCTCGCTCACCTTTTTGGTTTGGTAGGAATGTGGTTATTGTGCATTGCTGTTGAAATTCCATGTTCGTTACAGTAGAAAGCAAAGGTAGCAGAATGCTCACTCAAATGATAAAGAAATGATGAGCAGTCTGCTTACCTATCAAAGCGTTTCCAAAGATAAAAAATTCAAATTGGACTGCTGAAACTAAGGAAAATATGCTTTCTTAGAACCTACTGCATCGGTAAATAAAATCTAGGACTGGAAACAGAGCATGATGCACAAACAAACCAGAACAAAATAACAACAAAATCTGAGTAGGGATCTGTTCAGTATTAATTAGTTGCGACAGAGTGATGCCTGATGGACACAAGAACCAGAATGTGATAAGAAGGTGACCATCAGTGCTTGTTAGGTGTTAGACTGCTGAGAGCACAATTCCAGTTAGGTAGTCCAACCCTTCGGTAGTGAAGGTCTATCATGGAAGAAAATGGATAAAATATTGTATTAGACTGTTAGGTGAATACTGTACTTTTGAGTTTACCATTCCAAATAAGGGCAACCTTGAATTTTACTGCATTAGAAAGCTTCTTCCAATCTTCGATGGAAATGGTAACCCAAGAAGGGGAAAAGGTTTCTTGTAATTTGTAAATAAACTACAGTCACACAACCAATAATGCAAGTGTTACAAAGAATCAAAATTTACACATTTGTCATATCTCAGTCTCAATAATCTCTAACGACTACTCCTCAAGGACGTGATTCTTGGCAAGATCAAACGAAAAGCAAGAGCAATTATCAAGTCTTCGCCTTTTGTTGATCTAGGATGACATTCAAGATCCTTCCAGGCACATAAATTCTCTTCCTGATGCCCTTTCCAGCAAGATGTTTGGAAAGTTTCTCATCTGAGGATGCTATTTGGAACACGTCATCCTCAGAGCATGATCTATCAACAAGAATTGTGCCCCTGGTCTTCCCATTGATTTGTACGGGGAGTACAAGCTTTGATTCCTCCAAGTACTCACTTTTTGCCTGGGCAAGAAAGAAACTGTTCAGTAAACTTTTCTATCATGCCACAAACAAAAGATTTCACACCCACAAGTAAAATTCAGAAACCGCCAGATACACTGCAGAGAACATATATGAGACTTGTAATACAATTAGATGCATCACTATGAAAAGCAATCTTGAAGTAAAGCATGTCAGTAGAGATCAATAGCTAATCCTTCAGATGTCCTGTAGGTAAATACTAGTATTCACCCATATAATTTTTTTTCTCGATCATGAAGGACAGATTCACCCATATATTATCGCTTTAATATACAGAGCCAAAAATACTGCAGTCTGCAGTGGTTTTTATGCCTAACAATGTTAGGGTGTTTTCAGCCTGTTCGCTTGGCTTATCAGCCACCAGCCAGCAGTACTTCAGTCTCACAACAAATCAGCACCAGGCACCAGCCACCAGCCACCAGCCAGCAGTACTTCAGTCTCACAACAAATCAGCACCAGCCACCAGCCACCAGCCAACCAGCAGTACTTCAGTCTCACAACAAATCAGCACCAGCCACCAGCCAACAAATCAGTAGCTAGCAATGTCACCGTGCATGTTCACACTTCTGACTAAATCTTCATCTTCAGAAGATTAAGGAATGTATGTCTCCCAGCAACAAGGAATGATACGCTGAAGCAGAACAGAGTTAATGTTACCTCTGGAAACTGTTCATATGCCAATGATTGTGGATGTCCAAGGCGAAACCAAAGCTCCTCGGCCAAGTGTGGTGCGAAGGGTGAAAGTAGCAGAACAAAGGATTCAATAACAGACTTTGGTTGGGTTTCCCACTGTAAAAGAAAATAGGAGACAACAAGTTCTATAAATAATGGAATATGCAATTTTATGCCCCCTCTCTACATAAATGCATGTCGTTCTGGACATGGCATGATCTAATAAAGTTAATTTTTACCAGTAATTTCCATTGCTGGCAAAACAATAAAAAGATAAAGCATAATGGAAGTACTCGATGACATGTAAATTATTCTACTTTCACTCGACCAATACAGATACATTTTCTCATTGCTTGCCGAATTTTGAGAAGTTGGGATTCACCTTGTATGCAGCATTCACAAACTCCATCATTGCGGAAATAGCAGTGTTAAATCTTGTTTCATGAATCTCCTCCGTGACCTACAAACCAAAATAATACCAGAGTTGACATCAGTCACAATTAGTCAATCACAACAGCTACAAATTGAAAATGATCACTGAACAATCACTTTTTGCAGTGAGGCCACACTGACGATTTATTAGTCAAAACCTTGAAATAGGAGCGCACAACTATATGTAACAATAGAACAATCTATTTGTGTCAATCCCACCTGTGCACAAGTATAGCTTTTCACATGGCAATTGATAAAGAAGAACAGAACTATCCCACCTCTTAGATTGGGATCTAATAATTACAAAATAATGAAAATGGGAGGTTGTATGTGTTGTGAGATGAATTAGTGCATATCTTTAGTCCCACAAACCAACCCAATGCTATAAGATGGGTCCGATTTTCTCTTATTGTGTACTTGGAAGTTGGAGGACATTTGTTATGGCCAGGAATTACTTCTCATGCACACTTTTCACCTGAACAGTAACCATGGCAGTGTTGTGGCATAGAGGATGGTTTCTGCATCACCAAGTTTATCTATTTCTTCCATAGTTTGATACTTTGAATAGTTTCCTGTTTTTAGAGATTATATTAATTTGGTTACATTATAAGTTCCATAATAAACAGGTAATACACACAACATTATGCATGGTTCACATTTCAAAGTGCATGAGTGAAAATAATGTTAATGGAACAGGATGTCAAGTTGTCAACTGTGACCTACCTTGGCAATACATTTGTGAAGAACCCGGAGCTGATCCAAGGTTGGTTCGTCTTCACTAGTCACCGTTCCATCCTTATATGATCCATCCGGTAATGGTGGACCAACTATGAGTCTCCAAGTCCTTCCGAGAAACCGATGCACGCCTTCAATTCCCCCAGTGCTCCATGTTTTTGAATCTCTGTAAGTATAAAATATCACAGTCAGCTTTCTATAAACAGTCGCAACTTCATCTGCCAAAAATTATACGCACCTCAACGGCCCCATGAACATTTCGTATAAGCGAAGAGAATCAGCACCATATTCTGAAACCACATCATCCGGATTAATGACATTCCCTCGACTTTTACTCATTTTGTAGGCACGAGCGTTTAGACGAATGTTTGGATCATCCTTCAGCACATAATGATCTCCAACTTTTGTAACCTTGCAAAATTGAAGCAGGAAAAAAATAAACTCCAGAAATTTATCATCCCAATTGAATCCAAGTACCAGAACATACTTTATCTGCAGGTACTTTTTCTTGGTAGCAATCAATCAAACTTGAATCTGAGTCTGCAGAAACCAATCTGCCTTCATTGTCTCTATATGCAGTATACTCAACCTGTCACAGAATTTATTAGGAGTAATAAAAAGCATAGACGTACATGTGGAAAATCTGACAGAAATTAGTGTCACCTACTTCTCCTAGTATTAATCCTTGATTTATCAGGCACTTGAAGGGCTCTTTGGTGGAGACTACACCCATATCATACAGAACCTAAGAGACACCATTGAGTTAGAAATAAGGAAGGCCAAACAATAAACGTATGGCAGAATAAAGGAGAAAAACAATAAGAAACCACCCATCCCCAGATTCCCTAAGACCAGAGAAATTGGGCTAACAGTAGCCTAGTTTCAACCCCACATTGCATAACTTATTTAAAAAAGGGCAACTCAGGACTCCATGGTTGTTTTCAGGACTTCATGCACCGAAATTCCTTCTAGTGTTCGTACCACTATATCAACAAAGTAAGCTACATGGTTGCATAGATGTGCACATGAAAAGTAACAAATTTACACTTTCAATCGAAGAAGGATTAGAATTTTGTATTTGAACAGATAGAACCTTGTGCCAAAATCTCGCATAAAGCAAGTGCAATACAGAATGTTCAGCACCACCAACATAGACGTCAACTGGACCCCAATATCTGTATGATATAAAAATGGCTATAGATTAGTTGCACCATACAACAAAAGCCTTACTAGAGATCACATTGGAAAGAAGGATGAACCTTTCTTTAGCCTTGTCAACCAAACTACTGGAATTTTTGGGATCCATGAATCTCAAATAGTACCTGAAATAACATTTATAACACCATAAAGATCTAAGGGTTTACAAGCCACTTGAAAACCAGAAAAGGGCATGTTTCAACAATTTGGGACGTAGGTGTGTTTTCAAATGAGAGGATGGTGTTATCAATTAGTACATTCTTCCAAGAGTCAGTGCAAACATCACAAAAAGGTCCCTATTGTGAAACAAAACTTTTACTAGTGCCCGCTAGCTAGTTGCACCCATTAGATTATAACAGAAGTTACCAGCAGGATCCAGCCCATTGTGGCATGGTGCTTGTTTCTCGTCTTGCAGGCTTCTTTGATAACGGTTCAATGGTTCTAACCTGAAAATACAGTAAAAATAAGTAAATAGGTGTGCTCGGCATAAGCAAGAGTTAAAGTAAATTAAATGCAATATTGCCAACAGAGAAAGAAGCGGGATTTACTATGAAGCTTTAGCTTAATTAAATTTCATGACAATGGGAGGCATATGATTTTTGCATTTTCAATCTTTAAATATTACATACACCAAATTCTTTCTAGCTTTGCTAACTAAAATACACACAGTGATGAGTCATGAATGATACAGGCAGCCCACATAAAAGAGATGAAATCCAAGTATTGGAAACTTGGCTCTTTACATGTCTGCTGTTCGCAACCCATACATCTCCTAATGTAATTATGGGATTCATAGAGTATAAAATTAAAAAATGCACTTTTGCAACTTTCATTTACCTAATTTTAGTACAAAAGTATGTCTTATGGGGCCCCTATCTAACTCAAACAGCAGTTGCCTCTTTCTGTTCTCCCCTTCGCATTTGACTTTCCTATTCGATTCACCTTTCTTCCTTAATAATTGTTTCAGGTTTCTACAGATCTATTAGTACTGTAGAAAGGAATAACAATTTCTCAGTATAAACAGTTTACACTCATACCCAATCCGTTGCTTTGGTCAAAGGTGGTTCCCCAGTACCAGTGGGAGTGAAGTCATCCAGTTCAGGAAGTGTTAGAGGCAGCTCATTTTCTGAAAGAGGCACCAGCTCATTGGTATCATCACGGTAAACCACAGGGAAAGGTTCACCCCAATAGCGTTGTCTGGCAAAAAGCCAATCTCGTAGCTTGTAGTTTACCTGGTCATTGCTTCTGCTCAATTAAACCCTCATGAAAGAAATAGTGTACAGAACATCATATGATAAAGTAGGATGGAAGCACCTTTTTCTTTCCATAGCCATTACTCTCTAGCCACTCGATAACTTTCTGAGCAGCATCTTTGGAAAGCATTCCATTAATATCTAATCCAGATGAAGAATTGCAAGAGTTTATCATGATACCATCATCTGCGTATGCCTCCACTGGATCACAATTACCGTTGGGTGGACTTACAACCTTAATGATTGGAAGTTCGTATTGCATTGCAAATTCATGGTCGCGGGAGTCATGTGCAGGAACTGCCATGATAGCCCCAGTGCCATAGCTGCAAAGAGGCAGTTGAAGGTTAGAGAGCACAAAGATTCAAAATATTTTATAAACTAACTAATGCAGGCGTAAATATTTTCTCCAATTTCTTAAATTTACAGATAATCAGATATAATGTCTCATGGTTCACTGATCAATTTTATGAGTAGCAGCAATACTCTGCTAGATGACCAGTCATCTCTTACATGTATCTTGATAACAAAAACACATTTTGTGTTCTGTAGAGATTATTGCCTTTAATATTACAATAAGAAGCATAACGTGTTTGCTATTTAGATGTCAAAACACTTTGCTCTACCAACTTAACCCACCAAACTAGCATTTTATTCATACTTTATTTTAAAATGTGAAGATAACAATGGTATATTGCAGAACACAGCATCAGGATAAAAACATATATTGACAGACCTTCCTAAAACATAATCTGCCACCCATATTGGAATGATCTCCCCAGTTGCTGGGTTCTTAGCATAAGAACCGCTGAAAACACCAGTTTTTCCCTTCTGAAGATCAGTCCTTTCTAGTTCACTCTTTCTTGCTGCGAGTTCTTTGTATTCCTCGACCTGAATTTTTCCAGTTAATCCACAAGTTACTTCAAAGTTTGATGATACTATAGTTGGTAAGGACAGAAGGACATACATGTTCTCGCTGTTCCTCAGATGTAAGAGATGACAGCAAAACATGCTCAGGTGCCAAAACAAGATATCTGCAGCAGAAAAAAGTCAGCTGTATAGTGCCCATCTGGGTCAATAAACTGTAGTAATATGCACAGAGTTCAAAAAAAGAAGCCAGAAATACTCACGTTGCACCAAAAATTGTGTCAGGCCTTGTTGTGTAAACTAACAATTTGGCACCTAGGTCATGTCCTTCCTGGTCAACCGCAGAAAATTCAAGCTCAGCGCCTTTTGATCTCCCTATCCAATTTCTTTGCATTTCTTTGATGCTCTCAGGCCAATCAAGATCATTCAAATCTTCAAGAAGTCGATCAGCATAAGATGTTATTCTCAGCATCCACTGGCGCATTGGCTATACAACAGAAGATAAAATAGATAGCTGTAATATGTTGTCTTCTGCAGATAGCTGCTATCATGCATTGACAAGGCTAAACATAGCTCAAAAGGAAAAGATACACTCATAGTAGAAAGCCAGAAACAGTTCCGCTGATTCTACAACATACCTTTCGTATAACAGGATAACCACCACGTTCGCTCACACCATCCACTACTTCTTCATTCGCCAGGACAGTTCCAAGAGCAGGGCACCAATTGACTGGTACCTCGGCCTGATTGTAAGATATCAATGCCAGCCTAAAAATCATTGAAAACCACAAATGCAACACTAAGAACATAAAAACAGAATCCTAAAACGAACAAAGCTGTGAATCACTTGAATGAACAAAGTGCAAAACAAGAACTATAACAAATTATGAGTATATTTGTATCTTAAAATTCAACAAGCATGATATAACTAGTATTTCTGACCTGATACGCTAGTCCTCTTTTCAACAGTTGAAGGAAAATCCATTGTGTCCATTTATAGTAGGTTGGCTCTGTCGTGGAGATTTCACGATCCCAGTCGTATGAAAAACCTAACGATTTAAGCTGCAAAATGAGAAAATGTCTTCCTAATGAACCACTGGTAGTCAAACTACAACAAAGGATGTTTTTACTTCTTTCAGTAGGTACCAATATTTCATCAATGTTCATGACAACAAGAAATGGAACGGCAGATTAACACCATTTCTTCTAAATAGAACACCACAGAAACTTCTTGTGTTTTCTCCAAAAGAAAAGGTAACACATTCTTTGTGGACAGCTCAACGGTATGAGTCGAATATTGTTCAATAATGCATCAATAACTTTCAAGATCAAATACATGCAATATGCATATGATGGAGATTATACAAAGAAAGACCCAGCAAGCATTAAAAAATATTATCTATAAAAGAGATATATAGGTTACTGTTTCACATTTTGATACCTGCATAGTGCATACATGGTTACATTGCTCTAGAACTCTGAACACTACCAAGACATTATCAGCACCTTAAGTTTTCGATATTCCTAATGCGGATGAAGCATCAGCGCACCCTTTTGGCTTTTAGCACAGACTAACACGGCGAACGATAAGTGCCCAGTCTTTTTTATTTGGTTGCAACATAACAGAAATGCAATATTTGACAACTGCAACTCATATCTAAATAGGAATGCATAAAGAAGCATGATATCTATTAAACTCTAGAAGCAAAATACACAGCAAACATATATGTGCGGTATATTACCTGCGTGCGGAAGCGCTCAATGTTCCTTTCAGTGGTAATCTTAGGGTGGGTTCCTGTCTGTGTGCAGTGTACAAAGTCAGATAACTATAGAACATCATAACTCCTAGAGGTGAAAGCTATTTGAGGGCATCCACTCAAGTTCTAAACTACCTCAATAGCGTACTGCTCAGCAGGAAGGCCAAATGCGTCCCATCCCATAGGATGCAACACATTGAAGCCTTTCATGCGCTTGAATCGCGACAGGATGTCAGTTGCCGTGTACCCAAGGGGGTGCCCAACATGCAGCCCAGCTCCACTGCACAACATTTTGAAAAAAAGAAAATTCGTGTAAGCAACAAGCAATACACATCTAGCAATGCGATTCTAGATGACTTGACTCTTCTAGGTAACCCAAAATGTCGATTGCACCTATATAATTCATGAATTCAGACCAAGCAAAGCACAATTTCACAGTTACCAATACATATTGGCAACAAGGACGTCATAAACTCCCAAGAATTTTGGCGCACAAATGACTCACGGGGTGCACAACGGCAGATGGATGGATAGAGCAGTAGGGCAACTTACCTGGGATAGGGAAACATGTCGAGGATGTAGCACTTGGGCTTGGAGGTGTCGAGCCCCTCGCCGATGTCCGGGGTGCGGAACGTGCGGTGCTCATCCCAGTACCGCTGCCACCTCGGTTCAATCTCGTCGTACGGGTACGCCCTCCTCGCCGCCGCTTGCGCCTTCTCCGCGTCGGCGGCAGCGGCGGCGCCAGCGCAGCAGCGAGCTCGGAGCGGCGGGGCGCGGCGGACGGGGGCGAGGAGGCGCCGATGCCGCCGGTGGGCCGCGGATAGAGCGGGAGGCCGCGCCTGGAGTGAGAGTGGGAGCGGGAGCTGGAGCTGCCATTGCAGCGCCAAGGCCATCATCGGGTCGGAGAGCAGAGGGGAAAGCTGGAACGGGAGCGAAGGGTGGTGGCCAAATATGAGCCGAGGTTTAGGATAAGGTTTTAGAATTTGCAGCTGGTCCAGGATAAAACTAGGAATAAAGAAGTGAGGGAGGGAATAAACAAATTTAAAAAATATGACAGGGTCATTTAGCATTGAAAATGCAAAATTGACCTGATTTTGAAATTTTGGGGGAGAATATGTAAATGCGATAAATCTACTGAATTTCATATGTATGTCATGAAGGTTACATGTACAGCAGCGAATGAGCATATATGCTGCGACGCCTCGTACTCGTACAGTCACATAATCACACACACACATACAAGATCCTCTACCGAGGAACTAATATTTATCAAAATACTACAGAGAAATGGGTTATTTGTCCTATACATACAACGCGATGCCATGAAAGTAAATTCAGCCCTCCTATTCCTGACTAACTCCTTCATTTCTTAGATAAATTCCTGGCGCAAGATGCGGCAGTTCTCTTTTTTCGACGCAATGGCAGCAGAAAAGATCATGGGCTGATGCTGTATGAGACTTTAGTGAGGCCTTTCTTGACTCTTATGTTCGTTACCTGATGAAGCATAGGAAATGAGATCAGACTCCAAGTTCTAAAATATAAATAGAAAAATAATGCAAAGCAATCCAAAAGGTTTTCTAGCACAAACATCACAGTAAATGTGTTTCTGATAAGACGCTCACCCATGCTCACTAATTTGTGCGTACCTCCATGAAAAACTAGTTTAGCAAGTTTCCTTTTTTTAGGGCAAGTTTAGCGAGTTTCCTGTTCAGATAGGGATTGTTACTCCTCTAACTTGCATTAAGAAAATGCCCAAGCGGAGTCCCTCCCCATGATCAAGAGAGAGAAAACGCAAATATCCCCACAAACCTAGTGCCAACTTTGAGAATTCGTCCTTGGATAAGCAAGTGGAACCATTACAGCGCCTAACGTTTCTGACAAGACGGTATTCATGCTACCTAACTTGGCATACACAGAATGGTCAGGACAGATAAACAGACGGGATCGGGAATGCACTAGCAAGATACAGTGTCATTGACTAACAAAACACGCCCAAATGTCCAACTACAGTGTCCACCACTCAAAACTATCATTTGCATCAAATATCATGGTTAGGATTCATAAAAACCAATCTACTTTTAAATTTCGTGGTGGAAGCTATCCTTATGCCCACACCCCAGTTTCTATGACTTGTGCTTAATTTTGTTGGAAATTTTGGTAGGCCTGGGAAACCTAAGTTGCGAGAACACCTGCATAGCATCTAAAAATGATAATTACCTTTAAGCTATTGATGATTGAAACGTCTGAAACATGAGTGCCACCACAAGGACCACCAGGATATTCACCGAATTTTACAATTCTAGGAGTGCTATCCTGCCACGAAAACATAAGGTCGTGGACAATGTTAATGAGAAACACAACACTGTAAGGCATCATGATTCATTAACACTAACATAAATCTGTGATTGGTGTAATAAGGCAGCATGAAACTTGGAGCGATAGAAAACTACTAAAATATTTCCAATATAATTTTGTCTATTGATGCTTGATTTCGATGATAATTCAAGACATTCACACATTGAATTGCAACCTTCTGCATTTGTTAGATGCAACATATACTCCTTGATTCAAAGTTATTGTTGTGTTAGCTTCTAGATATTTTTGCTCTTTCTTTGTTTTTTGCTCTTCCTAAGCAAATGCTGCCACTGTCGCAAATAAATGAGAGTGCCTTTCCAATTTGGCATTAATGAAGGGTAATAGGGTCCTTTGATCCACTTTCATAATCTTTGTGTACAACTATAAAACAAGTGTTTGGAATCTGAGGGAGTACCACAGTGGTGGTGTTAATAAATCAAGAGATTTGAAATGTTTCTGCAATTCTTGAGGGGAAGTAAACAGGAATATTATTGACTGACAAGTCGTTCAAATGTACAATATTATCAATGATGCTGACAGAGTGTACTTTTTTTCTTGCGAGTAGGCAGAGTGTACAATTGGTACAAAGTAAAGACAATGCATCTCGACTAACCTTTGAAATGTAGCTAGGCAGAGAACCTCCACATAATTTTGCTGCTTCCTCATAAGGAAAAACAGAGACCAAGACCTGCATCAATGGTGAACGTTTAAGGTCAAGATGACAGGACGGATGATATGGACTTCAACATATTCAGATTCTTTGTCTACCTTGGCTCCTTCCGAAATTAGCCTTTTGGCTTCTCTTTCCAGTTCATTTTGCTTATCCTGTATTTGATCTGGTGGGATTACTCCTTTGTACTCGACAAACGGTCTACAAAGAAGAGAGACACAGAAACTATGATAAAAAAAACTGGGATCCAACTAAAATAGTAAATGCCAAAATGAGCTGAAGTGCCATACAGCAGTTAGTAACAGCTGGTGAGCTGGACTAAAATGCTAGTGATACAAAGAAGAAAACAGAAGAATAAAAACATTCAAAAATAAGTAAACCATACCCATCAGGAAAATGGTAGCCTTTGCCAGGCTCCAGTTGAAAGAGGCCTACATTGTGCACACAGATGTCTAACAAATGCCCAGCAGAATGAAGCCTGTGGCATTACAGGGATATCATAATGAGAAGTAAAGCTTTACATTTAGAAATAATATGGAGCAGATATAAGTTGAGCATATTACATTGACATTCTGCGAGTTGATACAATATCACTTCTTTATAGTATTTCTTGTGGGAAGACAAAGTCACTACAAGTATGGATCATCTGGCCAGGATATCAGCTATGAATGAATGTTAGCTTCAAGCAGCCTAACTAGTTAATTTGGTTGCAAAAACGGCCGACCAAATGGGTTTTCTTAAAGACTCAAAACTCTTCTAAATTTCACAGATGTACCATAGCCATATGAGTAAATTGAAAAGTCTCAGCTACACAACCCAATGGTTTTTATTCAGGGTAAATGCTCCAACAAGACTTGTAGAACCATTGAGATTACATCACCTTGAATTCAAGCTGCGCCGTTCTGCATCAACTTCCAAGCTCACACTTTCCCCCTCTTTAAATCCATGCCCGCATCCTTCTCCAGCATCCTCAAATCTTCCATAGTGGAAGACCTGGATGGCGATTACAAAGATGGGAGACATTATAATATGTAAACATTAGAACTCCTCTTCTTCCGGAAAACGAAAAGCTCGGGGTCCCGAGTCCTCACCACTCCGTCCTTCGCCCGCACATCCTCCACAAGGAACCTGGCGCCGGCGGCGGAGATGATACCCCTGTCCGCCGGCTGGCCGCCGCCCTGCGGGTGGAAGACCATGGCGTCCAGCATCACCGCTACCCGGCCGCCCTCCTCCTGCATAAACCCGGATCAAAGCTCAGCAGGGGCCCAGCCTAGGGTTTCCAACCTACGGCTGCTACTCCGTATTCATGCGCTGTTGAAGGGAGGAGAAGTGACGGGAAAGAGAGACCTGATGAACGGCGACGACGGTGGCGGCGGAGCGGAGGGCCGACATGTCATCGAAGTAGATAAGCCTGGTGGGGCCCGCAGGCCTCGCCGGCGCAGCCTCCGTCGCCATCTTTCGTGGGAGCGGTGTTAGGAAGACTGAGTGGTCGCCGGCGCCCGGCGGCGGTAACGAAGCTGGGGTGAGGTGTTCAGCCCGAGCCACACGCCGCGCCAAGTGGTTCAAATCAAGACGCGCAACACGCTCGAAAGACTGAAGATTCTGAAGAAATAAACGAAGCCCTACAAGCCAATTTATAGAAGGCAATGGGAGAAACTACAAGGAAATCGATTCAATTACGCGGCTTGATTAAAAATGTTGATGGCGCAGTCAAAAGCTCTCAAATGGCCAGGCTTGATTTCGAGGTGCCCTCGTTCTTTGTCCGTTTTCTGCCGATCTCTGAACTTTTCTGAAGATAAAAGGCAGTTCGTAGAACGTTACTGGAGCAGGTTGGTTTGGTCGTTTAGACTGCCCAATAAACTGGGAGAGATCAAAGCAGCCTCTTCAAAATGCTATAATACCATGTGTCTCTGTCAAATCTCACTAGCTGGAGGGTTCTTGAAATGTCCGGAACTTTGACGCACTATAGACTTCCATGGAGGTAACAGCTTCCAGTCACCTTCGACCAAGAGTTCTCTCTCAATAGTACACAGCAATACAGGCTGCGACTTTACAAACTTTTTTACCTGTCAGATTTGGACTATCACGGAAGGATGAAGACGACACGCACCAGACCAAAGAACTAACATGGTCTGTCAAGAAAACAAGGAATAACAGCAGCGCAAAGGCATGATCTTTGCTGGTTCCTCAAGAATCAAGAGGCATGGTTGGGCCTTGATGATTCTAGTGAGGAATGTTCATATGAATTCTTCCATCAGCATTCAACCCGTATGGGGCTGTACACTGAGACAATAGGGAGAATACCAGAGAAAATACTAATTAATTACATACATCCTCATTAAAAAGGCTACAAGCGTGTCATTCAATGTTTCTCGTGTGCATATCTTTTCCCTTTTCTTCATTTTTCGGACAAAGCACGTATCTAAAAGATGAATATTAGCTACACAGACTACAGAGGAAGATTCCTGATCTTGTATACTCCGTAATGACGATTGAAGCCAGCTGAATCTTCAGGGGACGCGTTGACATCTGCACCAGTAAGCTACTCCCCCGCCTCTGCCTTGTGCAACAGCAATTTCCTCGTCAACATAGAACCAAACAAAGAACGGGTCCTTTGTGCTGGGTTCCCTGCCATCGTCGCCACTTCCGAGGCCAATTTCCAGAGGACCAAATGGTCCAACCTTTATGCGAACCCGCTCGAAGATGAATGCAAGTATTTTCTTTTTCCATGATAGCCTCCCTTCAAAGGTTAAGCAACCAATGGCACCCAAATATATACCATTCTCAATCCGTTTCCCCTGCATAAAAGAATTACAGTACCCCACATATCAGAGTTCAGCACCATGTTTCATGTTTTAAAGCTGCCACCAAGAAAACCTATAGTGGGTCAACAGTGTACAAGTTTGCTTCACATGATATAAAGCATTATACAGCTATGGGGATTTAGGCAAAAAAATTTTGGCAGTTAAAATACATTCTCTTGTGCCACAGGATATCAGTACTGGTTGGGCTCAGCATTGCACAACAATGGACATGTCGCTGAACATTCCTTATTTCTCAGAGAAATGTGAACATATGATCCATACCCATAAAAAGACTTGAAGAGGCAACTATTCGGTAAGTAACAGATAGGATGCCTACTGTATTTCTTGCATTGTTCAGCAAAAAATTAAAAGAAACTTTACAGTGTCGGACAAGAAACTGTTTTAACTTTGAGCAGCCATGGCAACTCAAGAAACCGTCGAAGCACCACTGGTCATCAGAACTATCATATCACAAAATCACACATGAGAAGCTCACCGCAGCATCAAAGCGCTGGACTGCAGTCACTGGGAAATACTGTCCTTTCTCCAGCCGACCCTAAACAGACATTGCACTCAATTAATCAACCATCAAACTGAAAAAAATAATCCATGACATTATCAAACGTATCTATCACTAAGTTCTCACCTTAGCAGTGAAGATGAGCATCCATGTCCTGCCCGGAGATTCTGTCCCGCCGAGCGTCTCAAAGAATGTCGATGTGTCAAGCTTTGCCTTCTTGATCTTGGACAGTGCCGAAAGCACCTCTGCTGCAGGCACCTTCCTTGTCTTGGCCGCCTCCTTAAGCACCTTCACACTGTCCGCAACAGCCTACGCTAAACCCACATCAAGAAAATAGTTTTTACTGGTTGCATAACAGGCACACAACACATGAGTACAAAATGGCAAGTTGTAAAGAACCATGAAACTAGAGTTATGCCCTGCTACTTTCAAGAAATTATGTGGCAAATTCCGAATCCTATTTTCAAGAAATTCACCACGGACATCTTTCATATGAATTCAACAAGAACATGGGGAATTTCACCAATTTAAGCAAGTTGGAATTTCACCAATTTCAACTCATATTTTAAAAATGTGATTGACAAGTGCCAAGAACCCAAGCTGTGCTGAAATTTTACAGCTTTGTTATTGCGACTGTATCGAAGCAATTCATCAACACAGATAGTGGAAATGGGCTAGGAATTCACGCGCAGGACTGTGAATGAAAAATAAATAAACACCCAATTATAGGTGCCAGCAGCTATAGTGCTATACTGCTATACAACCCCGTGGGAACTCACCGACTGAGACTCCTGCGCTGAGGGTGAAGGAGAGGTCGACGGCTCCTTCTCAACTTCCGGCGAGGCGGCGGAGGAAGCGGCGAGTGCGACGGCGCGGCGGCGACGGTTCGGGGAGCAGCGGAGGTGGAGCCGCGGCGCTGGCTGGAGCCGAGACGGGAGCGGGGCGAAGACCGGAGCGAAGGCCGTGGAAGCTTGAAGCAAGGCAGACGACGCCATCATCGTCTTCTTCGCTCCTGGATTCGGATCGCCGTTCGGATCGAGAGAGCGGCGGACTTGCAGGTGTGTGGCGGCTGAGTAACGAGGACGCGCGAGACGAGCGCGGAACTCTTGGACACCATGGCACCGCGCTGACGTGGGCAAAGCTTAGCTCCTGGCCAGTGGCCACCACCTTGCCACTTGGTCACTGTCATTTTGAAAATGTAACTAGGCAAACGAGATTAAAAATAAAGAATACGACTAAACATGCTTCAATTGAAATGATTTTCTTAAACCAAAATTTGTGGTGTATTGAGAATTTTTCCAAAAAATGTCCCAAATATTACCATAAAATGTTGTACTATCAAGGGGGTGACACGAGAATGATAACATAATAACTAAAATGCTATGAAAAATCTAAGGCCTGCCAAAATCTAAAAAATCATTTTGTTACGAACATCCCTCAAGGTTCATTTACATCCACTGAAAAACACATGAAAACTTATATCATGTTGAATTTTCATTTCATTTCCTCTTTTCAAAATTTCTCCGTCGCTCAGCAGAGTGTTCCTCCCTCCTCGTCGCCTCACCTCGACCAAATGCTTCTTCGCCTCCTTCTAGAACCATCCACAGATTCCAAACCCTACGCGGGCACCCATGGCGTCCCGCCGCCTCCTCTCCTCTCTACTCCGAACCTCCTCCACCACACTCCGCCGCGCGGGCGCGCCATCTCCGGCCGCGCCGCGCCGCGCGTCCCCGGCCGGCCTACTCCTCGCGCGATTCGCTGCCTCCTCCGCCGCGCAGCCGGCCCCGGCGTCCGCGGCACCGTCCCCGGCGGCGGCGGAGGGCAAGGGCAAGGGCGGGAAGATCGCGGATGAGTCCACGGGGGCCGGAGCGGTGGGGCAGGTGTGCCAGGTGATCGGCGACGTCGTCGACGTGCGTTTTGACGAGGGGCTCCCGCCGATCCTCACGGCGCTCGAGGTGCTCGACAACAACGTACGCCTTGTGCTAGAGGTCGCGCAGCATCTCGGCGAGAACATTGTCCGCACCATCGCCATGGGCGGCACGGAGGGCCTCGTCAGCGGCCAGCGCGTCCTCAACACTGGATCGCCAATGACTGTATGTTCTGTTCTTCACTCAGTTTTCCCCAGCCCTCTGATCGTTTCAGATTCGATCGGAAGCTCCATTTCCACCAGCCCTCTGATCGCTTCAGATTCAATAGGGAGGATAGGCTGCACTTGTAATTGTAATGGAAACAATGCCAATCTGATGAGTTTTATGTCGTGGCTGCTTCCACCCTCAACCGGGCGCTGCCCGGGGAGTGTGGTGCCGCCTCGGTGATCCCTCGTTGAGCCAGAACCCAGACAATGGCGGCGTAATTCCCAATGGCCATGGCAAGAAGGCACCGAAGTGCAGTGTGAGGAGGGAACTGTGGCGGTTTCGCTGCCCCACCCGTGCGCACCTCAGCAACCCTCAAAGCATTTCCCCGAACACCTGCCATGCACTCGCCCCAAACCCCTCCACACTGCTTAAACACCTGCCGTGCACCTGCCGAGGTTCCTGTGATGGATTATATAGAACATTAAACATCGTTAGTAGCCCGTCTCATTTCAATAGTGGCTTTTGTTAGTATTCAGAACCTTTTGGTTGAACTTTTGTACTTGTCCCCCATTTTTTTACCTGGGCTGATTGAATTGTGTACCTGGGGTAACATTCTCAATAAGTTTCTTCCATTTTTACCTCCAGGGATCTTTGGTGCATGCCTTGCTCCACGAGGAACAGCCCCTTGGACGCACTAATTCACACAGTCATGTGCGTTACCTCCAATCGTGTGGTTCAGATAATGACGATGATGATGAGGCCATTGAGGCATTTAAGAATGATTGCTCGACCACCGCAAGTAGTAGCAGTGCACATGCCTCAGCATCTACTGTTTATATCGGGAAGCTCTGCAGATCTGGCAACCTTGTTGATGCTGTACGTGTTCTGCGGCATCTGTGTGATGAGGAGATGCTTGTCGGCCTACCCACATTCAATATGTTACTGCAGCAAGCAGCTGAAACAAATGGCTTTGCTCTTTTTGCCAAGGTATTCAAGTATTTGCTGCTTTCAAAACTTGCTCCTGATTCAACTTCATATATGAATGTTGCCAAGGCCCTCCAGAAGTTGGATGAATGTGAATTGATACTCAAGTTTGTAAGAGAGATTTTGGAAATAACACATGATAGAGACCCGACGGTAATGAATCGCATTATTTTTGCCATGGCTAAATACGGAGACATTGATAAAAGTTTGATCATCTTTGAAGAGTTGAAGAAAGATCGGGCCTGCTTGGATGTCGTCACATTCAACACTATCTTAGACATGCTAGGGAAAGCTGGTCGGGTGGATCAAATGCTTCATGAGGTGACGTTGATGGAAGAACTTGGCCATTATCCTGACATTGTGACATACAATACCATAATAAACTGCTTGCGAAGGCTTGGGAGATTAGATCTGTGCAAAAGATTTGCAGGGGAAATGATTGAGAGAGGCGTCAATCCAGATCTTAGAACATACACAGCACTCATTGATAGTTTCGGACGGGCTGGCCATATTACTGAAGCTCTGGAAATGCTTGACAAGATGAAGATGTCTCTTAAACCCTCAGTTTATGTCTATCGTGCACTGATCAGTGATGCGAAAAAGTCTGGACAGTTTGAACTAGCCCAAAAGCTCTCTGAAGAGATGAATTCAAGTGCATCAGATTTATTAGGCCCTGAAGATTTCAAGCAAAAGAACAAGGGAAGAAGGTTCAAGGATAAAAGATAACAAGCCGATGAGTGATTTTTGAGGCCTGAATATTCTGTTCCCGTTCAGAGTCTTCATCCATATTTCCATAGTGCCAAAAATTCTGGGATGAACTGAAATGTTCAAGATGATAGCATAATGATTGGGAAGTCTCTGGTACAAATTCAAACATAAAATTATTTCCAAGATTGCTTTGTGCCAAGGAGATATGGCACATTTGTGACTCACCACAGCTACAGTCTCTTCCTTGGCCACGATTGTGGAGCAAACGGCCATGCAAGCCCAATGTGGCGAGGTGAAGTGTGGGAAGTCAGTGCACACATCCTCTGGCGTTCAGGCATCCAGCATATGCAGGCAAACATTGCTGTTGGCAAGCTGTCCTTGACATGCATGCGCCAAACTCTGCATTCTAGGTGTTTGATGCAATGGCTCCGAGAAATAAGAAATGCTGAAATACCAAGTTTGAGACTCTTAGGTCTGCAACA
>CM014274.1:75274818-75346979 GCA_004135705.1 Alloteropsis semialata
ACCGATGTAATTACCATCAGTGGGATTTCTGATCAATAAAATGGAACAGAGGACTATATATGTATCTTCGGACAACTCTAAAAAATTCAATTTTGCTCTTCTAACAAACTGGAGTACCAGCCCCACTATAGTCCTACCCCTATTTGCTTGGGACTGAAAGGCTTTGATGTTGTAATTTAAAATCATGTTTCCAGTTCACTTTGTTAGGTACAGACCCATAGAACAATGGGTTAGCCGTTGTCCTGCTCCCCGCATTGACCGTCACCACCATCTTTATGTAGTTTACATATATAGATACGTTACTGATGTAGTAACATTGACATGTTCAAGATTGTTAACATCACCTGCAGACTCCTATATGTATCGCATACAGAGATGCTACATCAAACAATCCCTATTAAAAATTGTCACCAAATAAGACGGCCTCTAAACTGTTCTCTAGCTGGCGACCTCAAGATGGCGTGGCAATGCCGTGCCCAAGGTTTTCTAGAGAGAACTCTAAAGTTTGGAATTTGTTGCAGACCATAGTGACATTTGGTAAGTTGGATAAGAACAATATTGCATCCTTAGACTTCACAATGTAGGGAATCATAGTAAATGCAAGGCAGCTGGCAGCATGTATAACTGCGGCATCTTTTTAGCCTACCTCATGTATTATGTTCCAATGTATTACATCGGCCATCACTCTACACAAAAGTAGTTTATGAAACTCTGTTTATACTTTGCAGGTGCCTGTTGGTAGGGCTACACTTAGGCATATCATGAATGTCATTGGGGAGCGCAGGGTGACATAAGTAAGTTCTATGCTTGCGTTACAATTTGCTGTTGATGCATCATCCAGTTTGAGCACTAATCCCTTTATCACTTTCCTGCAACAGAAACAAACCATTTCCTCCCAATACATCGTGAAGCACCAGCTTTTGTTGAGCAGGCTACAGAACATATTCTTGTTACTCGAATTAAGGTTATGTGCAAACCTGATTCGTCCATCTCTTCGCTAGTCTGATACTCTAATCAATGCAAATGTTATGCCACATAAACTCGACATTGAAATAAAATCCAAAGCATGAAACTCCTATGCAGGGAGTGTTGGATGGCAAGTACGATGACCTGCCTGAACAATCTTTCTACATGGTTGGAGGAACTGAGGAAGTTATCGCCGAAGGTGTCCTTATCGGAAGAGCGATTATATTCTTATGGGAAGAAGAAAAACGAACTGTGCGAGTGAAAAGATGATGGAGACAATGTCATCATCGTCTTGAGCCATCTTTGCAGTGCTTTATAGCAGATCACGACGAAATCCTTACGGCATTTCGTTAAGTTTTTAGAGTGAACAAATTGTACCTAATAATTGCCCGTGAACACTTAAATCTTTTTTCTCAGCTGTTTACGCTGGTCATTGCTTCCTTTCATCTGCGCACGATTACAGAATCATCACAAAAGGTTGGTCCGTGCTCTCTGCTGTTTCTCCTCTATTTTTGCCGTGTGTTCATGGTGCTGCTTCGACAACGAGAAGAAGGGGAAATCAAAGGCGGACACTTCATACGGTCAAAATAGCCTTCCAAAACTTTTCCAACCTCGCGGGAGCCCAGCATCCAGCGAGATCCGTGCCGGCGTCACCACCCCTCGCTCCTCGCCGGCTTCTCCGTCCGTCCCATCCAGCGGCCTGACCACGCGCCCGTACTGCCCGGCCGCACCGCTCTCACGCCCTGCAGATCGCCGACCACCCCACGCGCGCGCCCTCCATGCTTCTACGCTCCGCGCCGCGCCGGCCCCACCTGCTCCGCCCGCACCACCTCCGCCTCCTCTCCGCCGCGGCGCTCGCCTCCGCGGCCCCGTCCCCGGTCCCGCCCGAGGCCCCCACCGAGTGGGCCGAGGCGCCGCTCGCCTCCGTCCGCCCGGCCACCGCCGACGCCTCGCTCTATCACGTCTCCCTCGACCTCTCCGCGCACCGGGGCCTCCTCGCGTCCCACGCCGCCGCCGGCCAGTTCCTCCCCTTCCGCCTCCCCGCCGCGCCCTACCCCATCTTCCTCGCCATCGCGTCCCCACCTCCCTCGCCCGGGTCCTCCGCCGCCTTCGACTTCCTCGTCAAGCGCCTCCCCGGCACCCCATCCGCGCGGCTCTGCGACCTCCGCCCGGGCGACCTCGTCCACGTCGGCGGCAGCGTCGTCGGCCGCGGGTTCGAGGTTGCCAGGATAGCCGACGCCCGCGAAGTTCTCGTCTTCGCCACCGGATCCGGGATCAGGTGCCTACCCCTGTGCTTCTCGACTAGCATTCATTTGCTTGCCTCCGCGATGCTCAATTGCTCAATTGTAGGTGTCAATAATCCTGAGCCTGATGCAATTGACATCATGGCTGAAAGAACAATTTTGTCACTGTGCTAATCATGTGGGGGCGCCATCAGCACTGTGATGCATCCATTGTTGATTGTTTGAGCTATTCCTAGAATTACTTGAGTCTTACAGTCTTGAACCATCGGAACAATAAATTACCTGCGCATGCCCATCGTGTACAATAAATTACCTGTTATGGAATTTACTTCTGTTTTTGCTTCTTCAGATAAGTAAGTTATTCAATACTTGCAAAATGTCTGTTATGCTGCCGCATGTCATGCTGAGCAATTTCCCCACAATATCATGTTCTTGATTGTATTGCTTTACCACATCAGTGAATGAGCAACCCATGAGTAATTTTGCATCTCTGCCTGATTTGTTTGTTCAGCTGCAACCTGCAACATCATTGTATCTAAGAAGCTCTCTCTCTCTAGATATGCTGTATTTATTTTATCAAAGCACAGATACACCAGAAGATGCTATCTATTGTACATCTTCCCACAAAGTGAATTTGTAGAAGATATCTGGATGTACTTACATTGGAATGTATAATTCTTCTCATAGTCTCTCCTTCCCATTTGTTTATTGCAGTCCTATTCGGTCACTTATTGAGTCAGGTTTTGTTGAAAACCATAAAACTGGCGTAAGCCTCTTTTATGGGGTTAGAAATCTTCAGAGGATGGCATATCAGGTAGGTTTATGTCAGCTTATTGTACTATTTGTACTGTTATATTCCATATGTAATGGCTGGTGGCTATGTGCAGGAGAGGTTCGATGATTGGGAAGCCAAAGGAGTTAAAATTGTACCTGTCCTCTCAAGACCAGATGGTCAATGGACAGGCAAACGAGGTTATGTCCAGGTGCTATTGTCTTTCCACTCTTGCGTTCTGTCTAGTACGTTGTGTTTTCTTGTGCTTATAGAGCTTGTTTTGCATTTTGTAGAATGTTTTCTCAAGGATGAAGATTATTGTAAACCCTTCATCAGTGGGAGCAATTTTGTGTGGACATAAACAGATGACTGAGGTACTGTCATCTCACTTTATGTTTCCTCATATTTATCGTAGAACATTGAAGCTCTTTCATTGGACATGGTTAGCAATGTTCTAACAATAGAGTTCAACCTTGACATGTAATACAGGCTAATTATTGGAAGCTTAGAATTATTCTCTACTTGAAGTTCTTAGGCTGTTCATTAGTAATCACGTCTATTTCATATGAATTATAAAGTTGCCCACCATGGTCATTTGTGAGTCGTGTTATTCATGCTGATCTAGGTCATAGTGTCTATTTTAAGGCAGACTAAACTGACTAGAAGTGCAAGATTTGCAGCACAAAACCTTTTAATAGTTTGTAAGCGTAGTACATTATTTCCACATCCGTCTAATTTCTTTCTTATAAATATTGGTTACTTCTATACTTCCTTGCTTATCTTCAATATATATTTGCATGATGCAGGAAATTACAAGAGTTCTTGTTGCCGACGGTTTGTCAAACGATAGAATCCTAACTAACTTCTAACTGCCAGTAGGATTTTCCAGCCATTTTTTTTATGTTGTACCTTTTTTGTACTACGATCGAGCAGCTATTCTTTACAGCTGTGTGACTGGAAATGGCAACAGGAACAGTTGTGTGCCTACAAATAATGTAAATCTCAACAACCACTGGGCATCTGAAACCAAAGGCCCTAGTTGAGATAATTTTTTGTAGCATCTGAGACACTACTTGTAACTTTGTAAGGTGTCGATGCTGATGTACACAGAAACCCTTTGGAGAAATGATGGGGAATATAGATAGTAGCAATACTTTCGGTTAGTATACCTTAAAATATGAGCGATGTGTATGCCTTTTGCAGCACTGAGATTTTGGTGTATATTGTCAAAATTTTGGAATAAATGTTGTATGGATGCATGCTGTTTAATCGAGATGTGTTCTTTTGCGTGTTCAAGGAATTATGTTGCATTGCTGTTTCAGCCCTATTCCTTTGTTGCTTCTTTTTTATGGACGATAACATCGGCCCGTTCTAGACCTGACCGGCTTCGGAGGTTGGGCAGTCAGCCAGATGCGTATAAAACGTTGATAATCATGCATTCATTATTTTTTAGTATCACCGTATAAAACATATATAATCATGCATTCATTATTCCTAATATCACCAAATTATCAGAGCCAACATAGCTTGTAATAATATGAAAGTTCAACAAAGCTCAGAACCCACAGTTAAACTGAAGGGGTAACATCACGAATGAAAATTCAATATTCCCATCCTCTGCCGAATCTCCAATCCGCGCTGTCACCTTCATGGGCTTTCTGGTCGTCTACTCGTCTTTAGATACGAGACTCACGTTGATAATCATGCCTTCATTATTCTCAGTACCATCAAATTACCAAAGGCCAACATGGCTTGCAAAATGAAATGCAGATATCTAAGGTTTAATCTCCAAATCAAATAAATGTTATCAGTACAACAAAGTTCAGAATCCACAGTTAAACCAAAGTAGCAGCATCACGAATGAAAATTCAATCTTCACATCCTCTGCAGAATCTTCAGTCTGTGCTGTCACCTTCGAGGGTTTTCTGGTCATCTTTCGGTACTAGCCTCTTGTTAGGTTCTGCGGAACTACTACGGCGTTCATGATGATAGTGCTGGTGCCGGTGGTGACGATGATGGTGGTGACCATTCTTGTGAGACCTCTTGCCATTTCTCATCTTCCCTGGTTCATCAGCAGTTCTGTCATCAGATGACTCCTCCAAGGAGCGGCTCCTGTGATGCTTATGGTTGTTGGAATCTGATGGTGTGTCTTCATCACTAGATCTCTGACGCTTATGGTGTCTCGACCTGACCTTGTCCTCAGAGTCAGAGTTGTCATCCGATGATCGTTGACGGCGTCTGTGGCTCCTAGAGTGGTCCTTCTTGGTCGATCTCCGGTCTTCCTCATCACTGCTATAGTCTTCGGAGCCTGATCTTGAAGAATGTCTATGATGCCTTCTTCTGTGAGAGTGCTTCTTCCTTCTATGTTCCTCTTCAGACTCACTCGCATATTCACTGTCACTCTCATCACTTGAGTCTGAGCTCCTCCTTTTGGACCTTCGCTTGTGCCTCATTGCATCGTCAGAGTCAGCGTGACCATGCTTCTTGTTCCTTCTGCGGTCCTTCCTCTTCCTTTGTTTCCGGTCAACATCGCTCTCAGAGTCGCTATCAGAGTCCGAGGAAGAATCTCCCCTCTTCCTGTGCTTTTTTGACTTGAGCTTTTTCGCCTTGGCTTCTGCATCAGCCTTTGCTTTAGCTGCTGCTTCCAGCTTCTGCTCCCATTTCAGTGGGGCTTCTTTCTTCTCAAGGATCCTCTTTTTCTTCTCTTCAACCAGCTGCAGGAACTTTTTGGCATCCATCCCGAAAAATCAGATAACACTAAACCTGTAGGGACGTGAAATGATGCAAGGAAGTGCATCTCATAGAAGAGAGACAAAAACACTGTTAGTTTTTCGAACATCTGAATTATATAAAACACTGGTAGACAAGTAAATAAAATCAGAAATAGAATGAATGCTTTGGGCATCTCAAAAGCAACAACAAAAAAATTACATCTACAAGCATAACACAATATAGCGAATGTAATCTCTAACGATAGAAAACAAATTAGGCACTTCCAGTTAATTTAAGCATATAAAACACTGGTAGACAAGTAAATAAAATCAGAAATAGAATGAAAGCTTTGGGCATCTCAAAAGCAACAACAAAAAAATTACATCTACAAGCATAACACAATATAGCGAATGTAATCTCTAACGATAGAAAACAAATTAGGCACTTCCAGTTAATTTAAGCATAAGATATAGCCAAAATATTCTCAAATTAGAATCACCCAGTTCACTCAATGTTCAAGTCACCTATGGAGTGCCAAACAATTATGTTCAATGCTACGGGGCTTCTAAACTTTCAGAGCTTATAAACTATGTTAACAAAAGGCATCTCACTGCTCTCATAACTATATCGTGAAGAAATGACTGATGCGAGAATGACACAACAGACCAAAATTGGTTGCCGTTGATCCATAAAATATGGCTTTTCATACAGCATCGGTTTAAACAAGATTATGATTGTGAATCGTGGTGCAGGAAAACAGACCCTGACTACTAATTAGTTTTAGCTCCCAAAATTTCAATTCAAAAGGAGTGCATAATAGCAATGCAAAGCTTGGAACCAAGTGCTAAGTTAAGAGTTTATAACCACACCACACAAGCATGAAGGTTAACACCAGGAGAAACTAGCTCCCAAAATCTCATTACAAAATTAGAGCATAATAGTAATTGAAAACTTGGAACCAAGTGCTAAGTTAGAAGTTTATAACCACACGACACAAGCATTAAGGTTAACACCAGGAGAAGCTAAGAATAATTGCAGTTCCCACTAAGAAAATAAGGCATAGTGTGCATGATTATACACTTTCTTACCTTGTCCAAAATTCCAAGTCCAGAGAAAGGTCCTCCCTCTTCTTTTGCCTAGACCACAATTCACCTGCAAGGGCAATAGAATGACGGTTGGTAAATACTAGTCTGACAAAATCGCAGCTTCCAAGCATAGTATAAAATCTCCACACCCTATAGCCGCATCCAGTTCCAATTCCTAGTATTGGCACGCCTCACAACGTGAGGTCACAAAACTTGGCACTGAAACCCCGAGAATTCTCGAAAAAGCAACGGATCTGAACCGGGACGAAACCCTAGGCAGCCGAGAACCACTGCGGCGCGCCCAAACCCTAGCCGTGCTCTACGAAATTCAACTCCTGCAGCTCCTGGATCTGCCTCCAGGAAACCCGATCTGGCCGACGCAAAAAGAGATCCAAGCCTAATCGCCCACAAGCATCACACCAAAGGTGCTCGAAAAATATAAAAGAAAATACACCGCGCAAACGAACCAGCCCGGAGTTGGATGAAGAGCAGATGGAACTCACCGGATCGGGGAAGCGCACCCTGCTGCGGTGCGGCGGCGGAGGCGGAGCTGCTGTTGCTGTCACGCGCGTCGGCTCGTCGCCGCCTCGGCTGGAGGTGGAGGGGGAGGAGGGGAAATTTGGGACGGACCGAGCCCGCCCGCTTTATAAGCAAAGCCCTTTGACAAGTGGGCCCTGGAGCCGTTATTCTTTGCGCCGACATGGGAGGAGTTGTCAAAAACTTCCACAGGAATTGAGGTCGGCGCTTACGTCAGTGTAGGGTCGACTTGGGCCTTGGCAAAATTTTTCAAACTTTGATGCATTGGGAAACGTGTGCCAAAGTTTGAAAAGTAAGTTGAATGGGGCGTTTAGTTGAAAGTTGCATTGGGAAGCATAAATTTAGAGAAGGAGCATGTTTTCCAATACGTAACTTTTATAACTTTTTAAATTAGTTAAAGAAGGTGTTTAGTTGAAAAGTTGTAACTTTTAAAAAAAATTGAAGAAGTTTGGGAAACTAGGCGTTGCTTGTTCGGCTGATCGCCAGTGGCGAGGCCGTGGTTCGGCTGATCGGGTAAAATGTTTTTTTTTAATCATCAATGCAAAATGGTTACTTTTTGAAAGAAATTATTACTCCTTTATGTCACTAGCGTTTCATACATAGGTTGTTCAGAAATACGTATCAAGAAGGGTTGAAAAGATGATAAATAAGTGAGCAAACATATGTTCACGAGAATACAAAAAGAGCCACCGTGTGACTAGGAGCTTATAGCCATATGGCTCGCGATAAATGACCCGGTCAAAACCAAATGCGCCATGTTACGTACGGTATATGGACCAAACAATAACTTGGATAAAGTCTCTCCAAGGCCGCTTGAAAAATTTCTATGGATTCGCACCAGTTAGGCATGGGATGTGCTACCGACTTGGAAAGACAACACTACTAGAGTCATTAAAAGGCTCGGTACAAATCTAAATTTGGTAGCCCCATAGGCTTTTTAGTACCACGTGGTATTACCACCCGGTAGAAATGCTTGTGGCTTTAGTACCGGATGATAACACCACTCGATATCAAAGAGTCACTCTTTAGTATAACCTCGTACTAAAGGGTGATCAGGGGCTACTTTAAAAACAAAGCATCTCTTATGTAGTCACATGTGGTGTATGCGAGATGGTAGGGAGGGATTCGCGCAAGCCGGAGGTCATGGATTAGAATCCCACACAGCGTATAATTTTGACACATGTGAACCTTTAGTAGAGGGTAAATTACCATGTACTAAAAGTTGCCGGAGAGCTAGTACCGGTCGAGATACCCAGTACTAATGGTATTATCATGTACTAAAGGTCGCCAGAGAGCTAATACCGGTCGGGATACCCGGTACTAAAGGCTATTGTCTGGTAGTGCAGACAAATATGTGCGCTCAACTACTCATGAAAGGCTACTTGAACAACTTGTCCATAGCATATAAGGCGAAGGCTGTAATGGCCCTAGGTCTCGCATGAATTTTATAGAATAGATTCACGTTGTTAGTTAAGCAGAGTTCTTGAGCTTTTTTTATTTTTTTGAACACAGTATGCACATATGCTTATAAAGTATAAACATTGAGACACGTTCAAGTGTTAAAGCTATAATTGACGGCCATTATACTTGTTAGAGTGTTTCATTTTGGTAACTGTATTTAGAAAACTATAAATGACGGCCACTAAGCTTACCTAGTCTTACGTATCCTAGACCATCCATCAGCTCCGCATCTATCCAAATTAAAGCTATAATTGAAGATAACCTGCACGTTGCCACAACCAGATCAGCTCGACCTTGCTCCATAGTTAAGGTCACTTGCATCTCGCCACCCGCAAGCAGGAGCGGAGGCACAGAGGGGCTAAGGGGGCTCCAGCCCCCCCCCCCTACATTCATGCTTCAATAAATAAAAAAGAGAGGAGGAGGGAGTAGAACAGGGAGAAGATGAAGAAAATAGAGGATAGAGTAGTAAAAAAGGAGCTCTGCCCCCTCCCCCCCAACGTTTGATTCCTGTATTCGCCACTGCCCGCAAGAGCAGCTCGGTTTCGCCTCACCGGTAAGCTCAACCTGCATCTCGCCACCGTCAAAGGCAGCACAATCTCCAGGAGGTGCTGGAGCTCGCCGCATATATCCCCACCCCCTGTGAATTGTTCGAACTCAATCTCCTTCGCTCGCCCCTATTGGCCCCGCTCAATGGTCCACGCCTCCATGGATGGTGAATAATGAAGGAAAAAGTGACATGAGAGGGAAGATCTAAGGGGTCAAAGATGGACCAGAGTAATGAATCTACCATTAAATAATTTGGTACATCTACGAGTGGTTTTTTTTGCAAAAAAAAGGGACGGTTACGCTGTACGCTGGACACTGCTTCGTGTAGATACGCAGGATTAATGAAGCCGATGACCGTATTACGGCAGTCGGGTAAGTTTAATGGCCACGATTTACAGTTTTCTAAGTACAATGGCTAAAATGAAACACCTTAACAAGTACAATGGCTATTGGTGTATTTTACTCTAATGTAAATAATGAGAAAGATAAGCACGGCAAATTTAAGATTGACCAAATCACCATAGAGTCATTAATGCTATATAAGAAGAGTGTCACGTTCGGTCAGTGGCGGAGGCACAACTGAAGTTTAAGGAGGAAGCTTGCTTCTTGCTCCTCCTTCATCTTCACCACTTCTTCTTCTTTTTCTTCTTCTTTAATTATCCTCTCTTCCCTCCTCTTCTTACTTTGGTTCCATTGGAGGTCTTGAGTAGGGGCGGGGCTGGGGCCAAGGGGGGGCTAGAGCCCCCTAGGTCTCCCTAGATTAACCCTGCACGTCTAGTGAGTGAGGAGGTATCATCACTTAACCCCAGTGTACCTCTTCGTCAGCCCTTCCTGAAGGAAGGTCACCGAGGAATGATATGCCACCATAACCATTAGATGATTTTGTGAAACCAAAACGCTAAATCTCTTGATTGTGGCATGAACTGTTGATGAGTGGTTGTGCGTTTTCTCCTTAGTGCAATATATATGATCGTCGTGTACCACAATTTATTTTATATAAATGAGAATAAGATTAGGGGAGATGTAAATGACAGCACAAAGAAAATATATTTTATAGAAAGTATGAAACGAAGAGAAAGAAGTTTATGTTGCAGACAGATCCATTAATCCTTTGGTTCAATTGACCTTGGACATGTATTTCCCCGTGCAACAAATTGAGTTCGGATCGGTACACGTACAAATATGCTTATAAGAACTCTTAAGTTCAAATCCGTGCCGTAACCTTGTACGTTGACGAATCTAAGCTTGGATGCGTATTCACAGCCTTGTTATGAACAAATCAGTAGATTAGTCAAGTTGATCGCGGAGAAGCAACTTCGATCGGGTGAGCGCGCTCGCCGGCCGGCTCGCTGCCAATAACGACAGCCAATCCTCCGCCGGAGCGCGTCGTCGACTGGGCCGGCCTACCCAGCGACCTCCTGGCACTGGTGGTCCAGCTCCTCAGCGCCGTCCCCGGCCGCGTATGCTTCCGCGCCGTGTGCCGCTCGTGGAGGGCGGCCGACGATCTCCACGACCGACGCGCGGTGGCGAGGATGCCGCCGCCGTGGGTGGTCATCCCCCTCGGCGCGGGCTGCACTGACGCCTTCACCCTGCTCTCCGTCCCGACCAACCAGGCCTTCTCCTGGAAGCCGCCGGGCGGCGCGGGGCTCCGCTGCGTCGGCTCCAGCGGCGGGTGGATCGCCGGGGCGTACATCGACGCCGACCTCAAGATCCGGCTCTCGCTGCTGAACCCGCTCACGGACGCGCGCGTCGACGTGCCGGCCACCGTAGGCCAGGTCTTCTACCTGCCCAACCCCAGCACCGACTCCCGCAGGAGGATAGAGGAGGTTACAAACGTTCTGATGCGCAGGGCGGTACGTACCCACCTTTCTACGTACCGTCTGATTTTTTTTAAGATTCGTGCTACGGAAGAGTCAATGTGAACGGGATGGTACTAATCATGCGATTGTGTTGGGGTGTTAGCTGTAATCCTTCTAGAGTGTTCACACCTGTTCACATCGGATAGGTACTGTAGTAAGTCATCGCGTGTGTGTCTCTTCCTCCTCGGGACCGGCAGTAGCCCGGTGTGGAGACGTCCCCGGCGACGTCTCCGCCGGCGGGCGGCCCCGCGCACTGTCCGATCCAGAAGGCCTCGGCGCGTTTGCCCAAGCGTGTGTGTCTCCTCCTCCTCGGGCCTCGGCAGGAGCACCGGTGTCTCCGCCCGCGGATGCCCCGGCGACGCCTCCCTCGGCCGGCGCTCGCGCGAGCTCTCGGAGCCACAAGGCCTCGGCGCCTTCCCCTAAGGGCGCGGCCCCCGCGTGTGCCCCGGAGCTCCGCCTCTCGCCGCCGGCGCTGCCTCCTGGCTGCGTGTTTTGTTTGGTATTTCCGCTGGCGTTCTCTCGTTCTATCTCCGTCGGAGGATTTGGGGTTGAAATTTTCGACGATTTCCAGCTCCTGGTTGTTGTTCTGCTTCGGTGGAGGATCTATCCTTGGATGTAATTGTCGGGTTTGGGTGGAGGATGTCGCTTTGGATGTAATCTTGTTCGTTCCAGGTTTGCTCACCTTCCACTTTGCCTATTGATTTCTTGGATGTGGAATCCGATTGTTGGACTCGTTGATTTGAATTAGTTGCTGATGTTATCTTTACGTAGGGTGCTGCTGGATTGTTTAGAGATTTTCAATTGGTCTGCTGTACTTGTGGAAACGAGGATTTGGGGCTGGAGTCGTAGAGCCGGATCCGTTTCTGTGCGTGATAATCCGCTCGTCTTCGTCCTCTGTTATTATTGGAAAATGAGTCTGAATCGTTGGTTCATACTGCAGGGTTCGATTTGGATGCGTGTTGCTCCTGCGGGATCTATGCGCTGCTCAGATGGGTTGGTGGATGGGGACGTGATGGCGCGCTGGTTTGAAGGTACCTGTAATCAATCGCTCGAACAATTCCAAATGTATACAGAAAGGGTGAATTGGAGTGCCGTTTGTGGTTGCTGTGTTCCAGGTCCTGAATGTTGTGTGGATGCCATCTCTTTCTGTTGCTTGTGTTATTCATACTATTGAATTGGAAAGTCTATATTTTGGGGAGCCTTGGATGCATACATTGTATATGGAATATTGAATCATCTGTGATGAATTGATGCTCATAGCTGCATACGTTAAGAACCGTGTTTTTTTTATTACTTAGGTGATGATTGTGTTAGTGAAATCTGGTATATGTGAAATATCAGCTTCATTTTTAATTTCAGTACAAAATTGGTAAATCAGGTTGGACATATCAGTATGTGTGGTTTCTGTTATTATATGTCCTACCTGTGTTTCCTTATTTTGTTTCACTTCTGACTACTTGGGTTTTTTTATGCTCGTGGTATGTGATTTCTACATTGGTGGTGAGTGTGTCATGTTTGTTCCTAATTTTAGGTCATTCATTCAGTCGATATGCTGCTGGTCAGATGTGAGTGTTGACGTACTATGTGTTATCCTTGTTAGTTGTCCTTTTTGGAAAGGTAATGTTCTGTCAAGCTGCTATGTGCATTTATTTTAGTGACATAACTAAGTATTATGGTTACTATGTAATGAATAATTGTTCTCGTGTACGATGTTTCTATGCTCTTCATCCTCTATGGTCACCATATTGTTCCTGCAGTTCTGATTTGTGGTTAGCATTTCTGTTTGATAACACGTAATTATTTTGTATGTGCACTATGTATTTGTTCTGCTTCTTTGTGCTGTACAAGTTAGTTGTATAGGTCGTATGCAAACTTTGAGACTACAAAATGTATGGTTACTTATGTGTGACTTAATGCCTACTTTTCTGTATTCATATGGTTGCTGTGTTTCTTATATTTAGTGTTAGTTTGGACCATGTATTTAATTTAAGTGATGTATAGGTCTGGGTACCGATATCTGTTGTCAATAGTTACTTAGTATATGTACTGCATTTGTTTTGATGTATGGCTCCTGCAAAAAAGGGTACATCGTTCATTATTGTCATGGAGATTGGTGCAGTGTTACACACGATTACATCTTAGTACATGCATAAAGTACGTTTATAATAATATGTAAGATGCAATGCAATCTACAAGGGTACTATTATACATCAGGATACCCTTCTAGATTTATTAGTACATGCTTGCTTCATAGTGTTTAGCCTTCTACATCTACATGTTCATCAATATGTGCCTCATATTGATGATTCTGTTTCTGGTTCTCTGTTTCATCTCTGCCATGCTTTTCCGGTGTATGCTTTCAGCTTACATTGCTTTTCCCCTCCAGCATGATGGTTCCCGATCCGATAAACCGTCGCTTTCGGTGTCTGTTTCATATTTCGTTGTGTGGTAGAAACCTATGAGGTGTATTCACAGATTAGGAAATTCATAAAATTATGTGCTTAGCTACTCATTGAATCTGTACTAGAGGAGCTGTCATAATAGCTTACAGTCATAGTCTTCGTTGCTTGTCCCGGTGCTGTGTATGTCGAATTCTTCGGTATGCCCTTTCATCCATCTATTAGCTTCTGCAGTGAACAATTGGAAGTACTTACTACCATAAACATGCTTTGGACTATGCAATGTATGTAACTATGACATATGTGTCCACATAATACCTGTCTCCTGGAATGTGTAGTGCTCCTGGAGAACGTCTGGGTCCACTTCGAACTGGAGTGCTGTGTGTGCTCATGTGCATGATATTGTTACTTATATATGTATTAACAAATTGTAGACCGAAAGATAAGTGTATGTTACCTGTATGGACCATTCCTGGATGGTAGCCACATAATTTGTGCTCTTCCATGAATTGTTTCACGTCTTCTTCTGTGATTATATTCACAGTTGATATGTCCACACTGAATGTGTCAACGTTGTTTGGTGCACCATGGTCTTCTCTTTGAACTGCAACTGTTCCATTCTTTGGTAGTGCCTTTTGTGTTGCTGTGTATGCTTTAATGATGCAACTTCCTTCATCCTTGTTGAATTTTTGCTTTTTAATGTGACAGTATGCTGCGACTAGTGGATTTACTGCCTCTGGGTTGCATGCCTTTGGAGGAAGCCCATTTATCTCAATTCTCACAGGCGTATTCCATGGGTACGTGTTATTTTTATAGTACCTTGACCATCGAGTAAGTGACAGTGTCAAGCTTTCTCCTTTCAGTACCTTGCAGTGTGCGACCTTGTCTGTGTTCTCTGTTGTGTCAAATTCTAGAATAAAATCTGGGCGATCTTGGTATATCCTAGTTGGTATGGCTTCAAGTCCGCATGTCTGCTCAACTGCTAAGAATATGTCCTTGATGGTTGGCTGTCCACCTGAAGCAGCTAATGGTGTGGCTATGAGGGTAGTATCATTTTTTAGGTGCTCTAACCTCTTCTCCATGCTGTTTCCTGCATTAGTTTTGCATCATTAATATGTCTCCTATAATTTATGCCTTATAGTGTGCTAATTCTTTAACTCATGCTCACAAATAATACACTGTTACACCAATAATATATTACTGCCTCTATTTGCTATTGTACGTGTACTTTCTAATAGGTTCTGCTTCACTGATACTAGATTGTGTAAGCTATTACTCTAAACTCTTTAGGTGGTGCCAGGATATGTGTTCATCTGTTCCTTCCTACTAAACACAATTGGGAAGATATTTACCTTTGCCTGTGCAGCGCACTTGTGCCAGTCCACTCCTGTTCTTCTTTTCCTATTCTATTGCCCCCTTACATGTATATATATAGAGTGGGGGATATGGGTTGGCCTGTTTTAGTTTTCTTGGTCTTCAAGCTTTCTCACTGAACTCTCCAGAACATTGTCCACCTTTTGGCCCTTCAGTTCACACATTGTAGTGGCCTTACACCTATACTGCTGCTTTTGGCCCTTCAGTTCACACACTGTAGTTGCCTTACACCTATACTGCTTCTGACATTTGTGCTGTGAGAATCTACATGTTTGCTCCTCTGGTTTTCCTATAATTTGTAGGTAAGGGTATGCTAGGCTTAGCCATACAACCCTCATATGTGATATATTAGTTAGAGGTACTTTTAGTGCTCTCCTTGTTCGAATTTGTTGGGAAACATTTGTTTTCTGCCTAATTTGTTGCAAACATGTACGTTTCTGCGTACTAATTAAAGTAATAAGTGGCATAATTTTTCCAAACATATTACAGAGTACTTATTACAAATATGTCTACATAAGTAATTATACATGACTTGAGATCTGCTTATTTTATGATCTACGTCCTTCAGATACTATAATTTTGTTCGTCTAGTTGTCTGCGAGCTTGAAATGGTTGTCCCCGATAGTGTTGTAGATGCATCCCTCGTCTATGAGCTCTTCAAGAAGTTGCCTGCAACACAAATTGAATTTTATGATGATTAAGGATGCATCCTTTTAAGCAAATAATCATGTATTTAACCTGCTATTTAGGCCATACCGTAAATTTTCCTCTGTAATTTTTAGGGTCTGCACCATGTATTTAATTGATGCTCCTTCTTCAGACTGCCTGCGATTGTGTTTGCAAACGACTTATGATCTGATTGATGGCTCTATGCTCTATTTCTCAAACTGTACTGGGACAGCTTCTTACCTTATTGCATCAGTTGCTAGCATGCATATAATTGCCTCCTTGTCCATGTTCATTGCTGCAACTGCTGCTGATGTTTGTGTCTTTATTGCTGGTTCTTTGTAATCTTTAAGATCTAGGTATTGTTTAATGACTGTAAGGTAGTGTTCATTTAGACTGTTGAAATTTTCCACCTTACTGCACATTTCAAATATAGCGTCAGTTATTCTGGATTATCACCCAATCCCTTAAATTAGTTTATATTAAGCTTACAAGTTTGAGTAACTCACGTTGCCTTGATAGTGTCTATCCTAATTATATCATTTGGTTCGCTGACAGTTCCATATATTGTGTAGTATGTGTTTAACCTGCATGTCAGTTGGGCTCCTATCAGTGTTTGACATATTGTACATTTGAGTTTTCCTGGTATGTGTCTTACCTAGCTCCGTCTATATTTGTTTTCATTGTTTCGTGCATTGGCCTGCATTATAATTGTACACTACACTCAGTTAATTGACCATAATTTTAACAGTATTACATATTATGGTAATCTCTTTCTTTCACAGTCGTACCAGATTCTTCCATTAATGGTTCCTGTTCCGTCGAATAGTTTGTAGTCCGTGTAACCATCAGCTTCCTCTACACTTGTTATCATTCCACATAGCTTAACCTGCATCAGTTTCTTCACGACACGTAAATAATTGCTTATTTTAAGTTATGAGTTTATTGTATGTACTCAATTATTTGACAAGTGCATCACATACCTTGTGCACTGTGGTGTTGTGGACCACTAATCTTCCTCTGTGTCTTGGCGTCGTCCATGCGTCTTGCAGCACCTTCACTGTTACGCATAGTAGGCTTTCTGTATTTCTCACTGCTCTCATCTCCTACTTGCAACTGCTTCTGTCGCCTGGAGTCACTTCTGCCGTGATTGCCACGTCGTTTGTGTTTCTGGGTGTTTCCATTCCTACTGCCTGGATTCTGCTTGCCTGTATTCGTGTCGCCCACATTTATAGGATGTTTCAACCGACTCAATGCCGCCTGCTGCTTTTCATTTACTATATTTGTCGTTTCGTACGTTTGACTCTGCACTGTTTGGTTGGCGGGATGGACGAGCCATTTTCGAACTTTATTCCAGATGCTGTGTTTGCAAGCGCGGGAAACCTGGAACCCTCTTTCCTTTCATTGCTGTGTCAATAAATACGCCTCGCCTATTTCGTCTTTACGAAATCTGCCTTCTTAATGATTTCGTTAATGACTTATTTGTTTTTGCCTATTTTATATTTTATATGACTATTCATTTAATTGCTTATGATTCTACCTGGAGTCATTTTTTAATTATTTTTACTTACCTTTAAGTATTCTTTTTTACTACTGTCAGCACGTGTCCGATTTTAGATTCCGCGACCTTATCTGCTCGTTCCTGTTCACTTTACCGTTTCCCGCGCGTTCACACATGTTCCCGCCGTTGTTTATAACCGGTCTTCTGCTTCCTGCACACTCCTCCGTCTCCACTCGTGACTCGCCTGGACCTTTCTGGTCTCCCTTCGCCCCCCATCGCACCCCAGCTACTGTAGCGCTACAGTAGCTCGGGTCGAATCTCCGGCCCGCGCGCCATGGCTTCCGGTGCTCCTGGCGGGGGCCCCCCGCCGCAGGGCGGTTTCCCCAGCGACAGCGCTCCTTCCGGTCGCCGTACTCTGCTTCCGCTGTTCACCAACGAGCAGCAGGGTACTCTAGAGGAGGGACCGCACCTTTCTCTGTGCTTGGGGTCCGACTCTGTCATGGTGTCGGCTCGTATTGGCCTGTCGCCTGTCGCTGTTCCTGGATCTGCGGCTCACGGGGCGGACGCTTCTGCTGGATCCAGTGGACTGTCTTCCTCCCGCGTACAGGTCTGCTGTATTCTCCTCTGTTATTCACTATGGTGCCTTTTGCAGTTGTCGTGTTTCTCTTTCAGATCTATTATTTTTTTGTGTGTTCTGTACTCATATGCTCATCTTGTCTCTTCTGTAGGCTCCACTTGGTATGCCCCGTTCAGATTCGGCGAGTCTTGTGGCCTCAACCGGTTTTGTAGCTCCGACAAGGAACGTATCTGCTCGTGGCCTCAGTAATGCTGAATCCAGGCCGTCGTCATCAGCTAATCGCGGCGTTTCTTGTGCGTCTCAGTCGGTTGCACCGGCTGAGGTGGATCTCTATCTCTCTTTCCTCTCTTTTTGTACTCATTCGCTATTATTCGCTTTTTCTTGGTCATGTTGCATTATTCTTCTACTCAATGTAATGATGTTGGTTACATTCTCCGCACATTGTGTAGGGACCTGCTCATGCTGCTCCTGCATCTGCTGTGACGCATCCTCTGATAAATCACATATCATATGGAGCTGGCCGCACCTTCCTCCTTGCTTTTGCGGATGATTACCTTACGGACACGGTGCGACTCTTTATGTTCATTTGATTTAACATGTCATGGTGTTTCATCTACGTACTTCTATGTTACTTGTTGGTTATGTATTGTGAATGCTTGCAGTTTGTACTGGTTTCATGTTGTCTATGATAATTTTGTAGGTTATTCCGCGCCATGTTGTCTCAACTTTTTATCATGAGCTTGTCCCAGAAATTGTTATGTTTGGTGCCCTCAATCTCCCTTTCAATGTTAAGTTGTTCCCCCTGCGCGGTTGTCTTGCTTTTGGTGCTGGTTGGCGTGATTTTGTATCGGCTGAACGGGTTTCTCTTGGTGATGTTGCTGTCTGTACTCTGCACGACCATCATGCTATCACTCTTGCACTTTACCATGGATTTGGCCCTGAAAAGCCAATGCATGAGAGGCCTGTGCGTTGGATGCCTCCTACTCCGCCCCATCAACCTCCTGTTGCCGCACCCGCTCCGCATCAACCCCCTGTGGTTCATGCTGTTCCACAGGCTGCAGCTAATCCTATTCTTCATCATGGTGTTGTGAATGCTTTTGGTGCTGCACATGTTCCAGGTTACTCTGCATCCACTGTGTTTCACTCCATGATTCAATGTGTGTTATAGTAATGGATGTTATTACATGTTAATTCTTATCTCTATCCGATGTTCCCGTTGTTTTTGGTTTTCCAGTGCCTAATCATGTCCTTCAGTTGCGCTATGAGCTGTCCCCAAATCTTGTCATTTCACCGAACTTGCTTCAGTACATGAATGACATCTGGGCCAATCGTCAGGCTGATTTCCCTCTCTATGCAGTGCGCCTCACTGATAGCCAGTCACATCATGGTCTTTTTGTGAGTGCTTATAGCTTAATTTATTCGTAGCTTCCATATGAGGTTTTCTGCTTCATTTTGTTGTTTCCCATTGTATTTCTGTACATTCTGATTATCTACATGTGATTTGTTAATGTGCTGCAGTACTTCAAGACTAGCTTCTCTAACATGTTCATGCCTGGTACAATTCCTGCTAAGTTGTACTATGGAGATGATGGCCCAGGATATCCGGGTACTCTGTACAAGTCTGCTGGTAACGAGCATGATGCTCGTCTTATGAAAATTCGTGGCCAATATGCTGCATTTGCACGTGATAACGGTTTTCTGACTGGCGAGGTTTATGTGCTCAAGCTTCATTTCTTCAACCACAAGATGCGCATCAAGTTCTACCTCCTTCCTGTTGCTTAGTATGCACGTCTTCGTGTTCTGCCGTTGCCCATATCACTCGCCAAGTTTACCTACTACATTATGCATTAGCTTCAAGTATGTGAACTCATGTCACCAAGGAAGGCTTTTGTTGTATATATTGGCCATTGTGTTAAGCAGCCTCGAAATGTTGTGTAATACTTTGCTGTTACCTCTTATGGGCCGTGTAACCTTCCTGTTCCACCTCTACTCTGTATTTATTATACGTACTGGACCTGCTAATCAGGTGCTGCTTATCTGTGCTGTTGGACTTCTAATATAATTAAGGATCTTATATATAATTATATATATATATATATATATTGACCTTTAATATCTATATCGTTGCTCGTGTATGAATTATTTGTGTATGTGTGTGTTTCTAATGTTGCGTGAGTTTGGGTTTGTGATTTCCGGTTTTTTGCTCGTTGTTCCTGTATTTGTTCAGTTTTGTTTTGTTCAGGCTCACTACACACAGTCCTTTTTTTGTGTTTACGGATTTTGTTGTCATTGTTACCACTATCTTGCCCGTGTTCGGATGGGGATCAAAAATTTGATTCCTGCATTAAATGTTACTTTAACCGTTAATTAACGGTAATAAATAAAGTCAGTTTAAAAAACTGCCTCCACAACCCCCGTCAAATTCGTGAGATGAATCTAATAAGGCTTTTGACCACGCGATTAGAGGATGATTACTGTACCATTATTGTATCAAATTATTGATTAATTAGGTGCAGTAGATTCGTTGCGCAAAGTTTCACTGATCTGTTAAAAGGTTTTGTAAATTAACTTCATTTAGGCCTTCATGCCTGCGACATTAATCCGGGACAATTTTTTGTCCCGGGCTGCCCAACATGCGCCTTCTATTGGGTTTAGGTGCGGGCCGTTTATTATCTGCGCACACTACTTGTGCAATATATTTACCTTCCTATTATTTATTTCGGTCCACCATTTTTTCTGTACTGGTGATGCTTTCGTGTTATGGTTTACGACGTACTGGTTTCGGTTTAGGGGACTGAAGTCTACGGTTTCGGGATTAAGGGTTCATCATTTACGGATTAGTCAAAGGGTTTAGCTTTTATCGTTTAGGGTTTAGGTTTGGGGGGTTTCATATTAATGGCTTTTCAATTTCCACTATATCTGTATTTCTTTTTGTATGTTACGGGCACCGTTTCTGTTGTAGGGTTTAGGGTTTGAGGTTTATGAATTTCCGTTTAGGTCTGCGGGTTTCATATTAATACGTTTGTAGTTTGGACTATGTTTTCAATTCTTATTGTATTTGAGGTGCCTTTTTTGTGGTTTAGGTTTGCGGTATGTTAGCGGCACTTTTTGTGCTATAGGTTTTAGGGTTTCGAGTTTATGAATTTGGGTTTAGGTCTCGGGGGTTTCATATTAATACCTTTTTTGTTTGTACTATATTTTCTATTCTTATTTTATTTGAGGTGCGTTGTTTGTGGTTTAGGTTTCAGGGCAGTTGTGTTTATGGTTTATGGTACATGCATACATATTTAGGGTTTAGTTTGGGGTTTTAATATATGTTGGTTTTTAATTTGGACTCTAATTTTATGTCGCAGTGTACTGTTATTGTTTAGGGTCTATGGTTTATGTTCGTACGGATATTGGTCAATTGTGTAGGGTTTCTTGTTGTGGGGTTTCAATTGTTTACGGTTTATTATTTATGGTTTCTGGTTTACGGTTTTATGTTTTTTTATTGTTTTTTAAGATATATATTTCGAAGTGCCTTGCTATATACGACTCTTGGTCTATGTGCTGCTACTTTGGTCCGTTAGGATTTAATATTTATTGTTTATGTCGGCTGCCTTCTCTCCCCCTTCTTTTACGCATCCCCTTTCGTGTTGTCACCAGCAACCCCCATCCGGTTTTCTAGATCCGTCGAGTTCTAGGGTTCCGTTCGTTGTCCCCGTACCTGTGCTGTCCGTGATGGCGGACTGCAAGCGGCCTGTGTCTTCTCGGCCCGCTCCACGCGATGTTGCTCCATCTTCCCGCCGTCGTCGTCCGTCTATGGCGGCGGCCTCTTCCAAGGTTCGTCATCCATCCATTGATTCCATTTCTTCATCGGATAACTCCCGCTCCAAGCACATGAATACAATTCATCTTATTCCTGATCCAAATCCTTGGGGCGAGGTTCCGCCTTTCCCCAACGGTTTTCCCCATCGCTCCCATCCTGATGGAGTGCCCTTTAGAGGAGAAGCATCCTCCAACTATGGCAACTCTGCTGATTCCATTAGGACCAAGGTTCCCATGGCATGTGCAGAGGCCCCTGTTTTCAGCAGCAAGGTATGTCTGTTTATCCTGTGTATGTAAGTTGCGGCTTGCTGATTCAACTTTTGCAAACTCTTGATAGCTGTATAAGTTTGTTTCTCTGCAACTTTATCTCAAACTGTGCTGCCTTCGCCTCTTTTGTAGGCAATTGCAGCAATGTTCCATGAGTTGCGCACTGTGTTGGAAGATCTTTGTGTCAGACTTAGCAAGGCAGAGATGAAGGTCGATACTCTGACACATAAGATTGAAGTTGCTATGGGTCAGCTTCATCGCAAGATTGATGGTGTGGACAGGTCATGTTCAAGGCTGCAGAGTGTCATATCCATCAAATCTGAACTTGCTGATTCCTCAGTTGCTGCTACTAATGAACCTGTTCTGAGGAGGTCCAAAAGAAGGAAGATGTAGATTTTGTTGCCTGACCTTTGGCATACTGATCCATATGTCTGCTTCCCCATCTCTGTTACTTTGATGGGGCTGTTGTAGCGCTGCTTTATTACGTATGTATCATTCAAAACTTTAAATTCTGTCTTATGTTATGTCAGTAGATTGTTCTATTGCTTTCTGTTACAGAATGTATGCAATACTTGGGTATTTCGTATGTAATGCCATGTGATGTTATATTGTTTGGTCGTCTGCTGCATGTTTCAATTTTTTTGTCATATATGTTATCTTGCATTCACAAATATAGTGATTTTATACTTAATTTGTACAACTCATTTTTAGACTTATGCCAAGTCTGCCTTGCTTACTCATGCTCCCATTATGTACTTGTTTGTATGCAACGTACTATAACCTTGTACTCACTCATAGGTGTCCATTTGCACATAGATAGTTTGACATTTATTTTCATGTACATTTGTAGTCCAAATGTCCATTTTTCATCAATAACATAAGAGGTTCACATTTTCTTCCCCCTCTCTGTTTCTATTTTTTTGGGATTTGTTCTTTTTGTTGCCTGTTATCCATGCCTTCAATGCTGTGTTTGGTGGCCTTCCTCCTGTGTATGCTCTGTGTGGGCATAGTGATGGTAGTTCATCGTCCCCCAGTTGTATTGTCTTTACTGTGCTATCTGCTTCACTGCTCCCTTTGTTGCCTGTAGGAATAGTGCTAATAATCTTCATGCTGTTCTTTGATTCTCCGGTGTGTGCATTAAGGGCATCCATTATATTTTTGAAATGTTCCTCCTGTACCTCAGTCTCATCATTTGTCAATTGCAGTACTTTCATCAACATCATCTTCTTTCTAATTCCATCTGTGCAGTCTAGCTGAAGCCGTCTTTCATGGTTCAATATGCTCTCAACTACGCTAATCCTTGCGTCCTTTGTCCACCTTTTCATTATGTTTTGAGGTGGAATACATGTCGCGTCAATGTGCACAAGAACCTGCAAATTTTGTTGCCTTGCTGGGTCATCTTGTTGTATGACACTTATTGTCTTCTCATTTGTGAAAATTCATACAGTGTCTTACCTTAAGTGCATGTCGGCATAGTATACCCATGTGGTTGTACAGGCCACAGCTACACCATATTTGTTCCCCTTTGTAATAAATCACACGCATTTCACGTGCATCTGGGTCATCTATGAAGCTTGAGTGCACAACTATGTACTCCTCCTCATTGCATTTTCTTCTGATGGCATATTTACCTGCTCTATACAGCTGCTCTGTGAACTTTTCGTACATTGCTCTTGTGTATATTGCCATAGCATGCTTCTCGATAGGGACATTGATTTTCAGCTTCATTCGTATCTGTTTAGACATTGAAATATGTCAGTCTTATGCATCACACATTTATGGTTCAGTAAACGTACTAATTTTGTATGGGCCTAAGATTTTAGTAACTTGCCTGTTTTGTGATGTGTGTTTGCCTGGCTTCATCATCTACTCTGTTGTTCTGCAGCTCGTTGAACTTACTTACAAATAGGTGCATGGGTGCAGCTCTTTGGATCACTTCCTTTAACATGTGATTCGCGCTTTCACTCCTTTGTGTGCTTGTCATACCTGCACAGAAAATTCCCATGAAGTATGGTTTTGCCCATTTTGTCCTGTATCGGAACAATCTTTCCATGAATGCATTCTCTCCTAGTTTGAACTTTGTCACAAGTTTTTTCCATTTTTCGTCAAATCTGATTTTGCAAGTTTCTTCAGTTATCAGCTTGTTGAACTCTGATTTGAAGCCACTGTATTTCGAGTACACATTTCCCAGCCTTTTTTTTTGCATCTTTGAGGACATGCCATCTACACCATCGATGCCTTGTATTCTTCAGTGTAGATTTCATTGCTTTTGCCATAGCAGCGCATTGATCTGCACATTACATTTACAATGTCAGCTGGTTAGTCTGATTGTGCATACGTGTTAACTCTGAATATTATGAAGTAGTTAATTCTCGTACCTGTTAACATTGTTAACGGTGCTTTCCCCCCCATAATTTCGACAAATGATGAGAAAGCCCATTCAAAGTCCGCTGTTTTCTCTGTTGTGAGTAACACTCCTCCAAATATTACACTCTGGAAGTGGTTATTAACTCCTAGAAATATTCCAAATGGTAGCTTGTACAGGTTTGTTCTGTAAGTTGTGTCGAATGTCATGACATCGCCAAAGTTACTGTAATCCTCCCTGTTTTTCCCAGTGCACCATAGCATTGCATTTATTCTCCCTTCGTTATTGACTTTGAACTTTACCTCCATTGCTGCATCTTCAGATTTCATCTTTTCTAGAATTGCCAAAGTCTTTCCGATGTCATTTCTCATGTTCTCTTGTGCAAGTTTTGCACAGATGGACCTCACTGCTTCTTTTCTCATCGGAGCACTAGATGTGTTATCAGATACTCCAAGTATACTGCATACCCTTCCAATGCTTACATTGTTCTCTCGTAATTTCTTGATGAAGTCCCTTGTCATTGCGTCGATATGGTTATGTGAGTTCCATTGCTTATTTTCTGCATACGTATCTGACAAAGGGTGGTTATGTGTGTCATCAACCTTGCTAATGTACCAACCGTGGTCTTCGCTTCTCAGTAATCTGATCATGGCTTTGCATCCTGTCCGGCATGAAGTGCGCTTTGGGTTTAGTCCCTGTGAAAATTTTTCATATCCGTTGTTACATAACAAAACGTGCTTCTCATCTGCACAAATTTGCAGTTTATGTTGTGACCTTACCTCACAGGAGCATACAATGTCAACTCGTAACCGGTAATGTTCTGAGTTTGTTCTGCTTCTTCCATATCGAATCCCAAATCCCTTCTCCCATGAATATAGATTGTAGAAATCATGAGCCTCTTGACAACTGTTGAAAGATGTCCCTTCGAAAGGGAAGAAGATGGGTTCAGCTTGACGGTTTTCTGCATGCCTAAGAGCTCTGGTTATGGCGCTTTCCTCCCAGGGCGCTAATCTTGAATCAGGCCCACTTTTTGCTCGTTTCCTACAGTATATCAGGGCCATTTCAAGTATGGCGTATTTGATTCCAATTTTCATACTACTTGGGAGTATAACTTGCAAACATAAGTTGGTGTTTATTTTGTAATAAATCCAACTATCCTCATGCATCATTCAGAAGTAATTTGTGTGGGTTCTTTGTAAGTGTAAGCTTGCAACACCTCAGAATTTGGCATGTATGTTCTCACCTTTTTTTCCATGATGATGATGTAAGCTGCCTGGTTGGATTTTGGGATTGTGTACTAATGCGAAGCTGCTGGAATCCCGCCTGCGTTATCATCTTCTCTGCTAGGCAGGCTCTGTTTGGACAACGTATTAACTGTCATTTTAATGTGTGTATGATATGACGAAATAGGAGGTAATCGTGCTATTATATATATAAATTACTAACCTGTAGCGCTCCGAGCAGTACGTGACGACGTGTTGGGACGCTTCTTCTGCACCAACTGTACCTGCCCATGGTCCTCCCCGCACAGGAACGAGTTGCCCTGCCTCTTCTGCAGATGCGGCTGTAACCGTCGCATCTGCAGTGCCTGCTGCTTCTCCGCCAGTCGGACCGTCCGCCATGACGGCGGTATCTTCATCTCCGTGCGCCAGTCCCGACGGCGGAACTCCGTCCTCTTCGTAGCGCTCGTCCGCATCTGCACCGCCGCCGCCTCCTTGTTCTGCGTCACTCGGCGCGTTCCGCATCAGGCCTCCATCGGGGTTTGCGTCTCTTGCTTCTGAAGGCCGCTGCGCGTCAACGTCGTTGCGGTGGTCTCCATCGCTTCTTCCTATAGCTGCCCGCCTCGGATCCTTCTTCATCTGCGCTTCGTGTTCCTGTTGTCTCGCGCGTGCTTGTTCGTTCCCGACGGACGAGGCAGTGGCCATCCCCATGCTTTGGTGCTCTCCGGCAGAGCTCGCGCCTGCTTCTTGGTTCGGGACGGACGAGGCAGTGGCCATCCCCATGCGCTGCTGCACTCCGGCCGAACTCGTTCTCAAACGTTCGCGTAGCTTCCCGCGTAGGCCACCGCCGTTTGTTTGAATTCGGGTGAACCGACGTTGCGTCTCCTTGCGGCTGAAGGAACGGCGTGGGTTGACCTTCTTTGGTCATTATGGTTCATTTCGGTCATTTGCTCTGTACACCGTTCTGTAAATCACGCTTTGCGGTCCGAATCTCGCGGCATCAGGGTCGTTCGTTGGTCGTGGGTACGTAGCGCCCTGCGTAAAAATTCCGCTTTATAGAGGAGGTGTCGCTCTGCAACGATGTGCAAAAGGTGGCCTTCTCCCCGAGCCCCACCCAGCACGACTTCGCCGTCGCGGTACTGACGCGCAACCGCAACCGCACCGGCAAAGCCATGGCGTTCACCAGGGCTGGCTGCAACGGCTGGTGCGCGTTCGCCGACCTCGGCCCCTTGGAGCGCGGCGGCGTCTATGTCAGGACCCAGCTGGACGTCGCGTACCACCACGGCAAGTTCTACTACATGATCATGTGCGGCCAGGTGTGGGTGGTCGACATGGCCGCGCCGTCCCCCTGGCCCGCGCCGCTCGCCAGGTTCGCGCCCACAGTGCCCGGCCTCATCTACCGCCGCCACCACCTCGCCTTCACCGGCGACGGCGCGCTCCACGTGGTGTGCAGCTCGATCCGGCTGCTCGATTCGGCCGGCGTGGGTATGCTCGTGCAGCGTTACGACCCCAGCTGCGCGGAACACGGGTCGTCCTCGCCGCCGTGGGCGCCGGCGACATGCCTGCGCGGCGATGCCTTCCTCGTCGGCGACCTGAACCAGACGCTGCCCGTACGCGCGGACGGCGGCGACGGAGCATGGCTGAGGCCTGACTCCGTGTACTTCACCAACATCCCGCTCTGCTCTTTCCTTGCCGAATCACAGGGGTGTAGCCATGGCGGCGCGTGGGTGTTGCACTTGGCCACCGGCGACATTAGGCGGCTGACGTGGAGCAAGGACTGCTCAGTCTCTGCCACGGGGGAGTGCTGCAATTATTGGCAGGGGCAGTGGGGTGTGCACTATTCCAAATGCGTTTGGATTATGCCTTCCATGCAATGAGGCACCATGCCTAGCAGCTATATGTATTATGCTGCGAAGAGAACATATATAGTGCTCGGTTGTTTAGGTTCCATGTTGTGTGGAACATATGTTCACTCGGGCTGTTATAGACTCAATACTGCTGCTCACACTATTCTTCGGTGGTAATATGTGCCTCGACGGCGAGGCGTTTATGATGACTTTGTTAATTCAAGATCCGGCGACATGGCCACTCGATCTGAGGAGATTCTTATAAGGGTTACGTGTGCGTGGTTGTTTCAAAAGTGTGAGTGTACGTGGGTAAATGTGATGAGAGGTTGCGTTTGATTTTTTGGAAAAGAAATATAATGATGATATGTTTTCAATATTCATTTTGGGTAGTGCTAACTGACAGCTGACTAGAAATTTACTTTAATCAGTCGATAAACAACCGTTTTATGAACAAGCACCTACGGTGGATATGCAAAAGGGAGGGACTTTTGCATTGAAACTATATTTTCGGCAAATATGTTTCATGTTTGAGGTTATAGCCATAGGTGTCTCGACTCTTGACTGGCTTCATTTGGTTGTGGGTTTCGTCTTTAGATCGGTATCCGTCTCGATGGCATTTGTTTTGAAACTTCGATCCTTGCCTCAAACCAATTTTTTCACTACGAGATATATAAAAGTTTGATTACCCATCTAATCTCAAATATAGATCCATTAAGATATCATTCTCCAATACTTTGGCTAATGATATGTATAAATGTATATCATTTTAAACAAAAAGAGGTATATTACGATATCTTTATCGCGACACATGGTTGAGGCTAAAATGATTTGACTTAGTATTTAACATAAAACCATTATATTGTTGGAGAAACTTAAGACATGTATCACATTGCTTGATAATGGTATTGCTGCAAACCCTGGTATTGTTGTATGTGAATTGTGTAAGCACAAATAAATGATGCAATGTACTAGGGAAACTATAAAAGGACAAAGGGAGTGTTGGGGGTTATTTATTGAAACAAAGTACTACTAAATATATGTCTACCCATTGCTAAGGACGAAAACCACATGTGTATATATATCACATTGTAATGTTAACACATGATTTTGTAAAAGTATGATATATTGTACATTATTTATGCTATTTTTAATATTAAAATAAACTAATAATTTTCGTCTCATTTCTATAATAGTGTGTGCAAAAGTCTCTGAAATCAGAGTTAAAATGGGAAGATACAACAGCAAGGGGTTTAAACATAATAAATCAAACTTTAGTTGTTAATTGGAAAGATGAAGAGTACTGTGTGTTGATTAATTGAAAGCTCAAGGGTGTTCCTGCAAAAACTTGTATGGCATGTTGACCAGACTTTTCCGATTCGGCCCAATTTACTCTGGTTTCTCATAGAGAGGTTTCTGCTTCGATCGGTTTCTCTCCGGTACATTTTCCGGTTTAGCCTGGTTTTAATAATGGTATACAGATGGTGGTACCTTGTGCAGTTGTGCTTGTGGTCACGATCGGTCTTTGCCCCTAGCTGACTACATTCTCTTATTTTTGTAAGTGGCACATGGGTCCAATCTATGTCAAATTGAATTTTCATCTTGAGATTCTATCTTTATTGTTATAGCGTTCATTTTCAGCTCACACTAGAGTAGCAGGATGTTGAAGCCGATGAAGATTAAAAAAAAGAGATTTCACATGAACCGTAGTCTTTTTTTTTCATAATTCCCAAACCAGAACTTTGTTATAGCGCGGGGGGTAAAAGTCGAGGCTAGGATGAATCATGCCAACTAGGCCCTTAGTTGACCTCACCACCTTGACACCAACACATTCTTAACCAATTCCGCATACTTTTGGTAACATAGAGTCCTTTCGCCAAAAAAAAACTTTCGCAAAAAAAGGTAACATATAGTCACCATATAATTGTTACCTATGCTAGCATAGGGTTATTGTATAATTGTTAGTCGAGTTGGACTTGGTCTAACATTAGGGTTCATTAGGGTTATGTGTATCTATCTTTGTCAAAATCAAAGTGATGTCGAAGTGAGTTTTGCAACCTTCTGGTAAGAGAAGAAGACAGGCTGTATCTAAACTTGGTTTGTTGTGGTTCTTTAATTTAGATGCTTGGATGCCCCCAGTTCTTCACCCCATAAAAAGGAATTATATTGTTTGGTTGAGTGGCACCAATTTGGTGCGCCACATCTTCGACCTTGTTTCCAGTGCTCGGTGGCCAAGCACGCTCTTTGTTTCAAAACAAAACAAGTACACCACAAACAAATTGATTGATCAACTCTATTCGGAAGAAATTTATCCAACATACTTTCTACAGGAAGGAATCTATAGCACGATCTCAATGGAGGCCTAGAGTGGCCCAGCGGCCGTTAGGTTAGGGGTTAGGGTTTAGGGTTTTCGGGATGGCAGGGTCGCAACTCGTCAAACCAGAAGGTCTTTGAGAGGTTGGCCGACCAGTGGTAGGGTTGGTTGCGACGGTGGTTGTGCAGGGATGATGGCGGAGGCGTGGAGGTCGAAGAGGTTAGCAGGAACCACAGTGGAGGACGATGGATGAGGCACCGGCTCCTGCACCATGTTGGAGCCAGGTGGGGGAGTTTGGATGCACACGGTCCACATCCTACTCCACCCCCTTACGCGACGGCTTGAAAGTCAAAACACCCCTTCTATAGGACCACCCAGAAGCTGAACGGTCGCATTGACAAAGTCCCCTATTCATTCCATCGCCGCCGTCCTCAAAGAGTCCAACACTTGTGTCTCTCCCTTCCGATTCCAATTGAACCCTAGTCATTTCCCAAAGTAGCAGCTCAGCAGACTCCTCGTGTTTCATTCCATCCAAAGTACAAAATAGCGGGCTAATACATTTAGCGCAAGGTCTCAAAAACAGCTATAAACAGGATAAATGGAGCTATAACACCAAATAGCGTCTAAATTGCACATAAAAGCAAATAGCAGCACCCCTCTAAAATCATTTATAATATGAGATAGTTGAGGTATACCTCGATTCCATCCCTCCCTTTTCCTTGGGAATCCAAACGCCGCAGAGCAGCTCAGCTGGTGATTCCTCGAGCTTGAGGAGAGCCATGCATTTACCCTAGCGGTGCGTTTGGGAAGACTAGGGAAAGGGGCTAGGAATTAGGTGTTGACAGAGGAAATTCACGTGGGAGTTAGACTTTTTGTCTCAATATCTTGTTTCACTTTCAGGCGATTTGGGAATGGAAAATCCTATCATAAGTTATGATGAACGGTTCTGATACATCGATCTCTACTTAAAACACAGTTCCCACCCCGCCTCCTAGTAAGTCTTTGATGGGAGTTCCGTAGACTCATTTTTCTCGTCCCACGTGAACTCTCGTTGTCACCAAATAAACAGAAGAATTTAAAACCCCAAACTCTTTGCTCCGATTTTCTCACCAATTACCCCAACCAAACAAGCCGCGAGCCCCCAGCCCACGAGCGCCTTCACTTTTAGCTCCCCTCCTCACCTCACTGCAGTGTGAAGCCTCCCCGGCGGCCCGGCCGCTGCTAGTGCTCCTCCCTCTCTCTACCTGCTCTCTGGCTGCGCAGTTGGACCGGTCGGCCCGCGGCTTCCGTTCTTCGCTCGCCCGCCCGCCCGCCCGCGCGCCCAAATCCCAGATGAGATCGATGTGCCCCTGCGGGAGGGCGCTGGGCGAGCGAAGCCGGCGGGCTGGCGCGGTGCTCGTGCACTGGTGCCGCGCGGACCCGCCGCCTTGGTGACCCTCGCCCGGGAGGCGGTGGCGCAGGCGGCGGCGGCGTAGCGCACGCCGACCCCCTTCGCCTCGACGCGTCGCCCATTGGGCCCACTGGAACGGCGCACCGCACCGCCGCCGCCCGCGGCGTCCATGGGCTGCGCCCGGGTGCGTCGCGGCGCGCGCCCCAGCGCCGGTGTCGCCAGGATTAATCTCGGCCGTTCGTGGATAACCGCAGGTAACGATCCTCGTCCGTCCGATCAGAGCTCGGGTAGTCGTCCACCCGCCTATATAACCCGCCGACTTTCAACGGAACGGCAGCGGCAGTTACCTGAACTTCTCGTTGCAGCTGTACGAACACGAACAGAGAGGAACAATGGAGCGAGCTCCTGACTCGGCGCCCTTCGCCGGCTGGTTCCCGTCCTGCATGAAGGGCGAGGCCATGAGCGTCGTCATCCGGAACATCTCTTATCCTGGGCACGCGGTGCTCGTCGACCAGACGCTGCTCTGGAGCACGGTCGACTTCAAGACAGCAAAGAAGTCTCGGACGCGCTTCGCCGTCGGCGACCTCGCCAGGCTCGAGAGCAGCGACCGCCGTTGCTGGTCGGGCGACGTCATCGTCGTCGCGGATGACATAACTCTCCTTTATACTATCCTAAAGATTCGTGTACCAGCTGCAAGAGGTAACTCCTCTTCTTGAGTTCTTGCTCTTGCTCTTGTTCTTGGCTGTGCCTGTGTTCAGAAGTAGATTTCCGTGAGCTGAATCTTGTTCGTATCCTTACCTATTCCTTTTTCTCCCATCTGTCGTCCCTTTTCTTGTCCATGCTTGTGTTCTAGCCTATAGATTTTATGTTCTTGATGGCTGAACCCATTCTGTGTTGCAGAAGGCAAGAGTTTTCTGAAATCAACCAGCAATCTTCTTGTAATGATTAATCCTGCGTGTTCTTGCTCGTGCTAGTGTCTCTGCTTGCAGATTAAGTTTTCTAGATACCAATTGTGTCCATTGCATAAGGCAAGATTGTGCTGAATCCCACCTGTCATTCTTGTTCTAGTTCATGCTTGTGTTCCCTAAATATTATGGTTTCTTTGTCTGAACCCATTGTGTGTTGCAGAAGGCAAAAGTTTTCCAAAATCAACCGGCAATATTCTTGTAATGATTAATCCTGCGTGTGTTCTTGTAGTGGTGCATCCTGTGCGTTCTTGTTTGTGCTGGTTTTTGTGCTTGCAGATTATGGTTTCTAGATACTTGAACCAAATCTTTTCATTGCAGAAAGAAAGGTTGTGCTGAAATCAGTCGAAAATGTTCTTGTTGTGGTTCGTCCAGTGGGAAGTTTACCTGGATTTTCTAGTCAGCCTGAGCTGGTGGATAAGAATGAAACGAGGATCAGAGTTGGAGTAAATGGTATGTTGCATCTCAAAATTTCTTAAAACATGCAACTACAGAGGCTTAAGCTCTGCTGGTTTAACCTGCTACCTGTTGACTAGGATTTTCTATGTTTGCTCGGATACTTATTGAAATGGGACTTCAGAGCATCGATGTTCAAGTTGTAGCTATCAATGAACCTAAAATGTCACCTGATGACATGGTATATTACAGCACTATACTCTATTTCAGTTCTGTTTTTTTTTTTTTGCTAGTAATTTGTATCATTTCTTTTAGGTCAAGGTTTGGAAAAACACAAATGTTATTGTTGCAAAGAAGGATGACCAGACATTGATCTTTGAGAAAGTGCATTATGGACAAGACACTGGTACGAAGGGCGGTAATCAAATTAAGATTGATGTTCTGGTAGAAAAGATGGAAGTCACTGTGTTTAGGTATTGAATGACTTCTTCTCTTTTGTTGCATTGTTTCTTTGTATTACTGGTTTGCTGAAATGCACGCTTTTTGGCTAGGGAGCAAAATCAAGTTCCTTGGGAACTAGTAAATGCAGATTTCGTGGTGGAGTACCATGCTTTGTTAGAAAATGAAAAGGTGGGTGTTCAGTAATAATCTTGAACCTAATGGTCTTTTTTCACACTGCACTTTTGTTGTCGATTATTGCATCTAGCTACTAATTGTTATGCTCATCTTTATATCAGGTTCAGATCTCAGAGGAGAATGAGAGCTTGAACAGTTGCCTGAGGGAACTTCTTAAGGTATTTCTTGCTTGTGTTTCTCCATAAGTATTTGGTTCCTGCCCAGCACCTCGCCTATTCCCTCCTCTGATGGATTAAATGTAATTTAGAAAATCTTTTCTTTTGGATTAAATGTGGATGAAGCAGTCATCAGACCGAGGTTCAACACAGGTATTCTTCTGGATTAGATATGGATGAAACAATTTGCAATATTACATGCAAAGTATGTTTTTATTGTTTTCAGTTTTTTCATTGTATAATATCACATTTCAGATAACGAGTGGATTTCAAGAAGGGCTACTAGCGTTTCTATAGTTACCAGAAGCTCAGCTGCTGTAAAGGTAATCACATAGCCCAAGGAAGTATAAGTATGGCCACAACAGTAGGGACTTCATCATATATTGTAGACCCTAGCATTTTTTAATACAAAGAGAGTAAAGAGGTCTTCTAAATACTAAGCACTGACGCACTTTTGATCTGTGCTAAAATATTATTTATATTATATGGCATTCTCTATGTTGCTTTGTCTTTATGAACTATGATCTATGGCATATCAAATAATTAGTGTTGGTTTTAAATTGAACTTTAGGCTGTCTGCAAGGTTTTGCCTGATTGGGATGAACAACCTACAAGCTTGCTTGTTTATGCAAATGCTTGTGTCGATAGATCTGTTGATGTTGACAGTTCAAGCGTTGATCTCAAAGTCAAGCTAGAGAATTCTGAATACTGTAGTGGCACTAACAGTATTGCTAGCAGGTATGTTTATATTGCAAAAGTAAAATGCATTAAATGAATTGTCATTATGATGATGTATCTGCTTTTTTTAATTTATATAGATTCTGTTATCATGAGGATGTTGAGCATCGGGTGATTGGAATGTTTAGCTGGTGTGTGGATGTCGTACGCTGCCTGCCGGTTGGAGGCTGTCGACTGGAGTTAATCTGAGAACTTGGGCGTCTTTGTGCCACTGACTGGAAGCCTGCCACGAAACAGTTGCTCTTGATGCAGTGTAGAGATTAGTCTGAGAACTTGGGCGTGTTTGCAGCCCACTTGTACATCTTTGTAGTTCTTACCAAGGCAACATTTGTGGTGCTTCTCGTGCTCTATTGGTGTTGATTGAGTATAGGGATTAACACGTTCTGTCCCTGCTGGGGATCCCTGAGTATATGGACCATTTTTGGCCTTGTAACTGTAAATGTAAAATCTGCTTTCTTGTCCGTATGTCAGGAGCTAATTCACATGAATGCCGAATGGCTGGATGATAAAGCATTGATTCCAGCTGACTGACTGTAGTTGCAAAAGGTTCTTGCACATTGTTTTTATAGTTTGTTGGACCGATGGATGCGTGCTCATGACTGTGGCAAACGGTCCGCTCCTACCCAGAATCCACTGCCGAAGGTCCTCGCCAAAGCGTGTAGACATGAACTGATGTGAGACTCCTGATTCCTCAAATTTAAAGACTGGAAGACATGAACTGATGGGAGACACCTGATTCTTCAAATTTCTCAAATTTACAGACTGGATGACATTGCAAGGTGCACGACGTCCGAGGGCGCCGCCATTGTTTGTGCCGACTGAAGCCAGGCAAGACTTTCGCCATTGTTTGCAAAAATCACATCTGTGATATCACAAAGCCCACATCCCTTTAAGTATTTCTCCATTGCACTTGGAGCTGTACCCTCCCTTGAGGGTTCTTTTGCAAGGACTCTTCATTTCACCAGCATACGTCTTTTTGCAGCGTTTTTTCTTCGATCCTCTTCTCTACTGTATTTTATCTCTCATTCCACTTCCACCAGAGCCGAAGCAAACTGCCGAATTTTTTATATTTTTATATTTTTTATTTTACAATTTTTTAAAAATAAATATCCGATCTATAATTTTGCATATCTATACACATGCCGCTGTTTGAAATGGCTATAGCTGAATGAATCGGCGACTTTTACACTGTAGCAACCTTAACGCCAATTGAACCTGCAGAGTTTCTCTTATCTGACATCACATTTTCAAAAAATATAACTAATTTATATAAATTCGAATGGAAATGAACTTTATATGAAAGCCGTATTCCTCGACGAGATCTACAACTTTGTTGTTCAAACCATTTTGATTCGGAGCCATCTGGATGCTCAAATAATCGACAGAAGTTTCAGATCTAAAATTTAATTTTTGTTTAAACATTGAACAACACAGATTAAAAAATCATAACTAATCTATATGAACTCAGATGGAGATAATCCTTATATTCAAATTGTAGGACTCAAGGTGATCTACAACTTTGTAGTCTAAACTTTCTTTATTAGGGGCAATTTTAGTTCTCAAATAATCGACACAAGCTTCAGATCTGAAATTAAATTTTAGATCTGAAGCTTCTGTCGATTATTTGAGTATCAAGATGGCTTCGAATGAAGATGGTTTGAACTACAAAGTTGTATATCTTGTCGAGCACTATAATTTTTATATAAAGTTCATCTCCATCCAATTTTATATAAATTAGTTATGATTTTTTGAAAATATGTGTCTAAATAAGAGAAATTTCGCCGGTTCAATTGGCGGTAAGGTTGCTACAGTACAAAACCCTCGATTCATTCGGTTATAGACATTTCAAACGGTGGCAAGAGTATATATCTGCAAATTTTTATATTGGATATTTATTTTTGAAAAATTATAAAATAAAAAATAAAAAAATACAAACTGCCCCACTCCGAATTCGTTGATACGGTGGACTCCTTTGTTTTTTTTTTTTTTTGAGAATCAACACCACACTTTATTCAAACATTGCGGGTGATACAAACGCCACCTGGTGGCGCCATAAACCATACATGACGACCAACACTATTATAGATAGAACTTCTAGCTAATACATGAGCATCTTCGTTCGACTCTCGATACTCATGGACAAACTCCGTTCTCCTGAACTCTCTAGCTCTAGATAAAATCTCACGAACAATGTGCCCGTAGGGACCCATATCCGTTCCTTCTTTAATTCGCCGGATGAACGAAAAATTGTCACTCGCTATCCTGAAGTTTTGGAGAGCTAGATCACTGTCCAGCGCCATACCTTCCCTGCAAGCGATCTCTTCCATAGTTTCTGGGTCCGTTAAACCAGACAAGACCACAGCTGATGCTCCTAAAAAATTGCCCCCAATATCTCTTGCAACTGCTGCAGCTGATGCAACACTGAGCTCTTAGATAGAGCTGCATCCACGTTGATTTTTATCAATCCTACTGGTGGGGGAATCCACCGAGGGCGAGTTTGCACAACTACCTTCTCCGTCTTGTGTGGTTTTGTATTTTGCAGATCTGCCACAAACCTGGTAACAAAACAGTGTGTGGATAGAGGACTTTGGAAAGTATTCTCATGTATCGCTTTTCTTCTAGCATACCAGATTGCCCATAATGTCACTGACACTCGAACAAAATCATGATGTGACAGGCCCTTCATTACTGATAGTAGCCAGCCCTTTGCGTCCACTTCGCATATTTCACTTAGCAGTTCTACAATGTCATCATCTTCTAGTGCCCACACGCTCTTAGACATGTTGCACTCCAGAAGAGAATGCTTCCATGAGTCAGTCGCCCCACAGATCGAACAAGAACTACTATCTGCCATCTTCCTGTGGTGCAAAACGTCTCTAGAAGGCAATGAGCTTCTAGCAAGCCGCCACAAGAATACTCTAATATTTGACGGTACTTTAACTCCCCACAGATTAATCCATTCCTTCTCTTCCTCTTTTCTATTTGATCTCCCCGCATTATTCGACGCTTTCATAGATGCTAGCATTCTATAGGCTGATCTCACAGAGAAAAATCCACTCTTCTCATGATGCCACGCCCAAAAATCTTCCTGGCGTCGATTACACAGAGGTATATTTGAAATTACCTCTATATCCGCAGATGTAAAGAAAGTTTGCAATTTGCCCATGTCCCAACACGCTGATGACACATCAATAAGCTCACTCACAAGTTGAGGGGGATTTGTCATGCTGCACCTGATGGGTCTTCTCAGTCCTGCAGTGGGTAGCCAATCCATCGACCATATGTTCGTAGTTTCCCCGGTCCCAATTCTTCTTATAAGACCTTGTTTTAGAACGTCCCGACCATCAACGATGGATCTCCAGATGCGTGAAGGTGAGCTTCCCAGATACGCATCCAAGAAATCTCCATTAGGATAATATACTGCCTTCAGTATTCTAGCACTCAGAGATGATCCATCAACAAGAATTCGTCATGCTTGCTTCGCAAGGAGAGCTAGATTAAACATCTCTAGATCCCTAAACCCGAGACCGCCCAGATATTTGGGCTGCACCATGGTGTCCCAAGCAACCCAGCAGGTTCTTCTTTTTCCCTCCTTGCTGCCCCACCAGAAATTGCGGAGGAGACCATCAATGTGCTGACACAGGCCTCGTGGCAATCTGAAACATGACATTGAGAATGTGGGTATCGCCTAGGCAATCGATTTTATGAGAACCTCCTTACCACCAGCCGATAAAGATTGCTCCATCCATCCTTGTATTTTGTTCCATACCCGGTCCTTCAAATATTTGAAAGCACCACTAGGCGCATTCCCAACATCTGATGGCAAACCCAGATTCTTTTCATTGAGAGCTTCACTATGCACATCAAGAATATTTTTTATTTCATCCCGTAAGCTCTGCCGACACCCCTTGGCAAAGTGTATCGAAGATTTATCCACGTTAATTTGTTGTCCAGAAGCTTTACAATAAATATGTAGAGCCTCCCGCACCTCATGAGCATTCGTCCTATCTGCCTTGAAAAACAACAGGCTGTCATCTGCAAAGAGTAGGTGGTTTACCATCGGAGCCGATGGCGCCACCCTAATGCCATTGAGTGTAGATGACTGACTTCTAGCTTTTAAGAGGCACGAAAGGCCCTCTGCTGCTAGCAAGAACAGATAGGGGTTCAGGGGTTTGGGGGGAACCTTTGAAATTCCCCCGAACTGAGCTATTTCAAGATTTCATAAATCTTGAAATGACATCCGAAAAAATTTGGCGATTTTTTCGGTACACTTCCTATACAAATTGCACCCCCGAAGGGGCCCTTTCCAGTATAGCGTCGCGTCGGTCACTGTCGCAGTCCGGACCCCCATGGGATCCGTCCAGTGGGTACCTCCATCTAGCCTTGGAGGCAAAACCACAGTCTGTGCCTTCTTGTCCGATAAATGCTCAAGTCTTTTACCTGCTCTTGCCAGGGAATGTGGTGTCCTCCTGGGAGGGTAGCTATTCCGTTATCCCCGGGGGATTGATTTCGGATGGGTTCTTATGGCTCCTCCTAAGCTAGGCAATCGGCAAGGTCGAAACTTAGTATTGGTCTTTCCTCTTTTGGGGAATCGAACCCCGAGCTCTACGGCATCCAGAGGAAGAAATATCCAATGATCGGCTTCTTGAACAGGAAACAACCACTGTTGCATCATCGGGTTCACAGACCACTTTAAGTTAATTGTTTTGAAAGATAGGAGAGGCCTAAAATCTGGGATTTATCCACTTTTCGGGAATCCACTGCCTGTTCTCGGTCAAATGGATTTTACGACCGGTTAAACCGCTGGAAAATGGCCATGTTCTATTGGGCGATCAACAAGGCGAACGAAGCCACAGCCCACAAAGCATTACAATACCCTCTGTTTTTACCCTCTGTTTTTTTAGTGGCAAACTCTGTTATTCATGCGTGAGGCCATGAAGGCCGATGACATGTGCCAGTATTGCTTTGCTCAGCACTAATCTCTCCTTGGAAATCGAGATGCTCATGTTAGGAGCTTGCAAATAGACCTCTAAGAATTCCATTTGATGATTTGCATTTAGTGTGTTTCCGGAGAACGTTGGCTAATTAAACGAAAAATGTTTGCAGACAATGAGACAACACCGGCAGTAGTCGCAACTCGCGACTGTGACCCGGCAGCCGCAGTAGTCGCGAGTCGCGACTGAGTTTGTGAGAGTCTTAGGACCGAGTTTGTGTAATAAACACACAGATTCTAACAGATTAAACAGCGAAATGGATAATGCAAAAACTAAGGTAAGAGTGTTTAAGACAGGGAGAATAGAGAATAACGACACCAATGCACAACTATACGCTAATTCCAGCCTCAGACGCGTCAAAATTGCTGGACACGAGAAAAGGCAGCACGAAAAAAGTGATTTGCATTAGGCACGGCCAAGGTACCCACAAAACATCATAAGGTTCGAGTACTACTACAAATAGCGACACAATATGATTGTAGTGCTGCAATTTGGAACGTCAAACATCGACTGAAAAGGTGCCATAGCCCTAACAGACTAGCTCCAAAATTTTAAGTGCAGTCAGCAAAATAAAAAAGCAAATTCAAGTAACCATGTTCCTCGAGATCACTTGCAGACATTTTGGCATGGCGTCTCCACATTGATGAAAGACAAAAAATCTCAGGCGCACAGCATCAGTTCCGTGGCCTCCCCCAAGTCGATGATGAGGACGATGACGAGTTGGAGGAAAATCTTGATCCACGCCAGTGGTCAGATGGGGGGCCATCCCGGCGTGCTGGAGGTGCATCCTGTCGCGCAGGAGGGGCATCTTGGCGGAGTGGACGCACATCAGGGCGAGAGCGCTCTTCACGTGGGCCCCAACGGTCATCAGGACGCGCATCTGCCTGTCTCTGGCTGCCACCAGAGCTGCTATCGCCGCCACGTTTGAACTTGGGAACATACTTGGCAGGTGCTGGAGCAGCGGTAGCAGCAGCAGCAGGAGCTACTGCTGGCTGAGGTGGCTGTGCAACAGGGGCAGCCTCAGGAGCACGCACAGCCTCCGATCCTCTTAAGAGCTGATCCTTCCTCGCCTTTTCCTTTTCCTCTAACTCGATCTCTCTTTGCCGCTGCTTGGCAGCAATAGCATCAAGCTTAGCTTTCCTCTCAGCCTCTTCTCTCTTCCTCCTCTCTTCCTCTGTAGTAGAGTAAAAAATATATCAATATCATAGATGAAATAGGATTTGAAACCTGCAGTTCCAATTGGCCAAGTATTATAGCAACAACTGAATCAATGCTACACACACTGCAGTTAGAGCTTTATGTTTTAGTTGACAAGCATCAGAAATCAAGTATTCATTCAGTTTGAACTTTGAACAGGAAACCAAACATCAATTTCCGTCTTCATTGGTAGAAAACGCTTTCAGTCTTTATTGGTAAAAAACGAAAGAAATCACACTGAAAAAAGGCTAACCCGGTCACTATTAACTAACAGTGAAATTACAAGAAGCGATATTCGAACAATTAAACAGTTAAAAGTTAAAACAAAACATTCAAAACTAAAACAGTGAATGTTAATATTGCACCTAAAATTATGATGATTCAGCTTCAACAGTGCCACAGAAGCTCAAACTGAACTAATGAAAAATAACGGGTGGCCAATTATGAGGCTTAATTTGGTTCCATTTTGCTCACTATTACTAAATGATGCATTAGTCATTTGACTGCGGATAAAATAGACAATAGCCATGCCGGTGAACTTTTGCTTTGAAAAGTTACTAAATTGTAGAAGACTTGCACCCCACGAGCACAATGAACTAAATGATAAATCTAATCAGTTCAGAATTCACTTGCCTTCACGCTTTCTAGCTTCCTCTTCCTCACGGAGCCTTTCAATCCGCTGTTCCTCCAGGTTCAGATAATACATCAATTTCCTTACTGTCTCCCTTTCACGCTTTCTTGAAGATATCAATTGACTGATCCGCTCATCTCTTTCTTTTTTCAGACGGCCAAACTCAGCTTCACGACGTTGAACAATCCTCTCCTGGAAAGCATTCTGCGACAGCAAAACAGGGAGAGAAAGGGAAGGGATAAGGTCAATCTGAAAAGAACAAAGATATTGGAATATAGCAAGTATGACAGCACATTAGGTAACAGGCAAAAACATTTCAAATTTGTGTAAATGAGATTAAATGTTGTTTTTAGCATTTGAGCATTTGCAATCATATAGGATAAAGCATTCTAACAGCAACAAATAACAAGCAACCAGACATTCACACTGCTATATGGTAACAGATCATTTGCAGTGTATATCAAAATAAACAGCTGGAATTAGAGAAGGTGGTTATGGACACATAAATATACCAAAACAGAAGCAAGTGATGCTGTGACGTTAGCTGAACAAAGAGATAAGTAGAATACAAACCTTGTGTTCCAACATTCGAGAAAGTCTATTTTTCTCTTGCAAGTCGCCTGCATGGTGTTGCTTGCTGAGTTCAATCTCCCGCTGTAAGTAGAAACAGGTGATGAAAGTGAACACTGACTGCACAGCACAAGTAAACAAAAAGAATAGTGGAAAACTGACCAGCTGCTCTTGCTCATGAAGGATCTTCTCTTCCTCAAGGCGTTTTTGGAAAGCTTGCTCAATCAGTGGCGCCTCTTCCTGTCTTTTTGCCCTTTCCAGATAATCCATTGTTTTTGCAAGCTTCTGCAGTTTTTTCTCCATTTCCTGGCGCTCCTTCAACTGTTCATTCATTGCCAATTCCATGATAGCCTCCTTTGTAAGCTCCTGCCATCCAAACATTCAGATATTAAGTGGTTCATAACTCAAAGCTAGGAGTTATAATAGACACTAGTCTAGAAAATATTATCAGTAAATAGGCTGTTACCAAGTCCAAAACTATTCGTCTTAACATGTAAGTATTAAATGAAATTTGTCCAATTCTACAGTTGAATATCAAATTATTCACAGCCAAAATAACACTCTCAACTGCTTGCCTACTAAAAACAGTACAAGCACACATTTGACAAATGTTTGAACAATATCCATACTGAAATGAACCAGGAAAAGACTGGCAGTTCGCCTCAGTGTTCAAGCCAGAAATTTGAAATAAAAACCATGATCTTATTCTCCACTTAAATGTATATAGAAAAATTAAATAGGCAAACAGGGGAACACTAAGCAGAGGTAGTTATTGGAAGGCATTATTTCTTACCCCTTCAACAACAACATGTTTTTTCCCTCCTTTCTTTGTCAAGTCTTCTAGCAACTTTCTTGCTTCTGCTTTATTTTTTTCCTCAATTTCTCTACGAATCCGCTCCTGCTCCCTCTGCCTTTGTTCATTAAGGAGCCTAATCCTTTCCTCATCTGCATTTTTCTTCTGACTAATAAATCTCTTTGCTTCCTCCTCTTTTTCCTGGAAAAAGAGACAATCGTAAACAAAAACTAAATAAATCTTGACAAAAATAACAAGGATGGCATATTGTAACAAAATAATATACCTTCTCCAATATTTGGCGCTCAAGATCTTCTTTGCGCTTCTCAATTATGGATTTCCTTGCAAGAAGCCTCCTATGCTCATTCTCCACTACTCCAGCTAAACTAACGAGACTTTCACCAAGTTTAGACGGCTTTTTTACCGGTGGACGAATATGATTCCTTGCTTTATTTAAATTATCAGCCAGAACACTTAGATGTTCGCTTAAACCATCAGATTCTATGTCCTACAAATACAAAAAGAATCAGTCATAATTAAGTTAGTTTTTCAATCTCAATATGAAGTTCTGCATGAAATATGACAAATATCCAGCAAGCAATCCAGGTAAACACAAGCCAATATGAATACAAGCAAGATCTTCAAGATTCAAAACTATGTTCCTAAGCGATTTTAGGAAATAAAGGATTATTAGATATATTTCCAACTACAAAAGAAATGATTACCACAGTGGAGCACAATGCACATAATACAAAATGTGGGTGATGAGTATAGATTAATATGGAAATTATATTAACAGGTGGTTTGTCACCATATGTACGTCTATCTGGCAATACAATGATCACTAAGCAAAAAAAGGTGATAATGTCAACCCACTGTGCTAAATATTGAACCATTGTATACTTGTTGACGAGCCAATAAACACCAACAAGTATAAAAAGAATGGAAGACAAATACATGTCTTGCACAGAAAGCATTATCCAGAGAATAATCTGTGAGAACACATCTAAACTGCTGATAGGCAGAGACAGGACCACATACCACAGTACCAAAGTGAACAGCTCCAGATAAATGGTTAACTTTTATAGCAACAAAATTGCGTTTCACAGCATCAACAGAAATCTTCTCCACAACAGCAAAGTCAAAGAAGGGGATCATTTTTGAGAGCATATCGATTTTCATGGACTGGAAAATATGAGAGGCCTGAAAAGGTAGAAGACAAATGCTAAGATCATTATTGCAACATATAATAATTAATGCATGTACAAAGATATGTAGTGTAATGTGGATTAGGACCTGTTGCAGCACTCTCAGTGTTGTCAGCTTCTCCAATGCCGATATGTACTGAGATAACTTGACCTCTGGAACAGACGAAGCTGATGAAAGCTTTCCTCCAATCTTTGAAATCTTAGAAAGAAGTGGCTGCACTTTTGATGCAAGGTCTAGAGGTAGAAACTCATGTTCCAAAAGGTTATACAAATCTCGCACTTCTTGGGAAGCACATGAAAGCACCCCTTTTGACACCTACAAAGAAACAGAGATATTGATAACTGTTTGTAACAGGAAGAGCAATGATATAGACGGCCTGGACTAAAAAGATGGCAATGCTTTCATATTCCACTTTGCAACTGGCATAGAAAAAAGGGTAAACAAGTGAAGTGCTACAAATAAGCAGTTTAATTAACAGTAACACCACAGTTCCCACACAAGAAAGATCTTTGAAAGTGTTGTGGCCATGCTTAACCACTTATTGTAGTTACCATATTACATACATGATAAATTCTTTTCCTGAGCAAGACATGCCTTCTAGAGTGATAAACCACAATATTACAAGAGACGAGCTTGGAAGATACAAAAATTAAACAACTCATTGCATAACAAGGAGCACATGCACAAATAAGAAAACACAGTGTAGGAATAACAGTGCCAGGAGAAATGATTCAGCACTTACCAACTCAGATAGAAGAGATGCTCTTGAAGGCTGCAGAAAGGGAAAAAAATGCAAGTTAGGCAGGAAAAAGTGCTACTTAACATATGCTTTAATTCACAGGCAGTTTGAAGGACAAACCAATTCTCTATTTTCACGCTTGGAATCAAGTGAGAAGTTGACAAGGTTGGCCATCCGCATATTACGTTCCTTCTCATTTTCTGTCTCAAGATGAGATGCGCCATATTTCTGGTCATAAGGCGCCACAGATAGTGCAGCGAGCAAGACAGAGGATGCTATCAATTGTAGATCCTTCTGAGACAAGTTCTTATTATAGCTCTTTTGCAAGTTAAAAAGCTTGAGCCATGCATATGCATGATAAAGATGGCTATCCGATATCCAGAAAATTTCAGTTAACTTGGCATAATATACAACCAAAACAGAAGGTTTTGGCATTTTCTTCACCATACTCATCAAACCATGGATATCCTCCACCGATCGGAAGGCTTCCTGCAAGATGTAGGTTCAGTGATAATTCAATGAATGTATGACATATAGAAGGAAAATAGGTAAATTATGGACAAACCTGCCATAGGGAAAGCTCAGTAGCAACTTTCAGTTGTTCAACCCGGGTATCAAGATACAGTTGTAAACTTTCAGGGGCAGACAGATCAGGACGGTCTCTTTGATCACGATATTTGTTGAGATTGGCAAGATGGTTTCTGATAATCTCACACAACCTACGGAATTCTGTTGTCCTCTTGTACTGCTTACAGAACTGGAAAGCCCTATGAGCAGTCATCTGCACATTATGAAGTTAATCAGTCACAAAAGCTACTTATAACCATTTAGCAGAGAAAATAGAGTGAATAAAATCAATACAAGTAGTACAAAGATAAGTCAGCAATGATAAACTTTTTCGATGATACATTAAGCAATTCAATATCCAGAAGATGAGTTTCTTACAGGCACGTGACATATACAGCACACATGATGAATTCAGATAAAAACTACCTGTATACAGCTGAACTAGTTTATTGCTGGACAGGAGAGAGAAAGGTTTAGAGAATTCATCAACAAAGAAACAACTTATGGAACTATATCATAATTGCTAAAGATAAACATGTTGTACCATTATAAATAAATAACCATGTATCATAACCAAAGTTTTTGGCAGATAGGATAGTAGCTTACAGCATATAGCGCTTCAAGTTTTGAATTGTTCCGTAGTATCTCAAGCACCGTCCTGTATGTCTCCCAGAGAAACTTAAACCATGGAGTGACAACTTCTTTGTCCGATCGGTCCTTTCCTTTCTCCCCACTAACAAAACTGAGCATCAGGTCCTCAGGACGCTTGTCCGCTTCAAGATCTTCAACATCCAGAGCATCTTCCAGGGCTTCTGCCTGGCTCTTAGCTTGTTCAGCTTTCTCATTGGAAAGCTGCATGAAGTGTTTGATCACATCCTCCAAGGATGAAACATTTACTTGCTGGCAGACAATTCTATACTGAATAAGACCATCTTTCGCAAATCTGCCTTTCCTCAGGTCAACACAAAGCTCAACATACTTCATCATGATCTTTTCGAGAGGCTTTTGCCATGACCTGTACCTTTTTGAGGTAATGAGATCATGTAAAGCCTGCAGCGCCGCCTGCTTTTGCCCAACATGAATCAATTCTGAAATAGAATTAGAGTAAAGGCAGTAATCAGTATACACATTTTCTGTCCCAACATGAGTCCAAGGCCATGCCTAAAATCTGCAACTGAAGAACAAGTCAAAAATAATGCAGAGTAGTTCTGCTGAGGCACCGAAGACATATTAAACAGTTTATAGATGAAATGAAGCTGAGGTCAACAACTCTTAGGGTTACTATTCTCCTTTTGTAAACTTATTCACTCTCAAGGAGCTACTAGCTCAAATATGAATAAGAAGAAAAGCAAAACAGTGTTTGGTCACTTTAATATTCACTGAAGTCATAACACTAACATGATATGGATTAGCATTATTACATGAGCACGCATCAATACTATAATGCCCGATGAGGCCCAGTGGCACCACGAAATGAGACAGAACAGCCAACAGGCTAGCATTTGTTTGTACTTTGAATGAATGTAGAGATTGACCTATCTAATGGAGCAACCTCAATGTTAGCAAATCTTCCAAATTAACCTAACATCTAGAACCGACGACTCAATGACTTCAGCAATAAATATTTCCTCATGAAGCAGAGCAAGGTAGCAAATACATCAAACACTTCATCTTATCACCTAGTTCGTAAGTGCCTAACGAATCGTACATGCGGTAGGCATCACCACAACACTACCACATTATCAGGAATCAGCATCTCTGCAGACGAAATCCAGCCAAGTCCAGGCGACTCACCTTCAGCTCTCTTTAGGGCGTTCTCGGGTTTCGCGAAGGTCGCCATGGTCACAGCGAGGGTTCTGCGGCGGCGATCTACTCCTGCCCCGCACCAACAAAACCAAACAGAAAAACCAGGATTAGGTCACGAGTTCACGAGAACAGTAACGAGAAATCCATCGAGCACACGCTTCCTACTCAACAGATCGATTCGACCGGAAAAATCCACAGAGAAACACCCAGAAAAACACGAAACCCACGACACCGACCAGACTGCGCGATGGGTGCCCGGGGGTACCTGTAGATCGCCGGCGAGGTGCGCGCGGGGAGGCGACGTGGAGCCGTCGGCGTCGGAAGCGGGGATCTGGATGGGGATGGAGACGGCGGCGGCGCGAGGGAGGGGTTTATTAGGGTTGCGTGGGTGCGCGAGGGTGGTGAGAGAATAAGATGCGAGGCCGGGCGGTGGTGTAGGTGCTTCTTTGCGGCACGACGTGGATGCATCTCTGGCCGTCGGTTCTCGGCTGATGGACTCTGCGGGGGCGTCTGATCTGCGGACGGGCGGTTAGGATCAAGCCGTAGCGGCCACGTTTTTGCCGTCGGGGAACGAAGGAACTGGGTAGCGGAACCTCTGGCCCAAATTTAAGTGGGCCTTCTAGAGGCCCACGACAGATGGCCATCCTATCCAACAGCGTATCTTCAGTATCTTGTTGATCATGTCAGCGCAATGTTTTCCCGAGAAAAGAAGACAGTGGCTTTGGGCTCCTGTCTGTAGAGACTGGAGAGATGGAAGAATTTTAGGCTAATTCTAAAACTGTTTAATTTTGCTCAAAAAAAAACCTAAGCTGTTTAGTTTGGATGTGATTGTGGAATTAACACAATCCCAAGCAATGCACATGTTTCTCCACTGTATATTACCAGAATTCATAAACCGTAATGATTTTTTAGTGTTCTGATTACAAAAAATGTGTTGTTTAATTTCCATGTGTATAAATGCAGTAAAATTTAAAAAAAATACTTTCCGCGATGATTAGGGGTAGCAAAGAGAGGTTAAGAAAAAAACAACTAAAAGCAACTCTAGATTTCAATTCCATTTGCATCGCCATTTTTACCCTCTATTTTCAAAGGCAGAAAAATATATTGTTCCTTTTCTTGTGCCACAAAAAGGTGCCAATGCGGTGGCCATTTTCAACACGCTGCACATGAGTAGGCGGCATTTGCTGAAGAATCAACTCATGCGAATATCAAACTCGAAGTACCATTTTTGCAATTTGGCATGTGGAAAACTACTCTTTCTACCCCACATGTGGGCCGTGTTTAGTTGGCTTCTTAAAAAATTTGCAAAAGGGAATCTTTTTTGCATGGAGTACTAAATGAAGTCTATTTGCAAAACCTCTTCACGGATGAGCGTAACTTTCCGAGACGAATCTAATGAGCCTAATTAATCCATGATTTGCTACAGTGATGCTACAGTAACCATCTTCTAATCATCCTCTAATCATGCGGTCAAAGGCCTCATTAGATTCTTCTCGGAAATTTACTAGAGGTTGTGGAGGTAGTTTTGTAAACTGACATTATTTAATACCCCTAATTAGTGGTCAAAGATGCATTTAATACCCTGAAAAAATTTTTAGGGTCCAACTAAACACGGCCGTGAAGAGTTTTATTTTGGTNCGTGCTGTCTGACGAGCGTCGAGCTTGCTGCAGTTGGAAGCGAAACCGCGTGATACTGGAGAGAAAAGAGCCGTTTTCCAACGGATGCGCCGCGAGGTGCGTCCGTTGGCTGTAGCCCCCGAGCCTTGAAGCGATTCCGAAGGAATCGGTCCAAGGGTTAGTAGCCTTCTTCTGAGGTCACCGAATGATCAACGGATGCGCCGCGAGGTGCGTCCGTTGGCCGTAGCCCCCGAGCCTTGAAGCGATTCCGAAGGAATCGGTCCAAGGGTTAGTCAAGGAGCATCTGGCTAAATCATCCAGCGTTAATTTCGGCGTCCAGCCCTCGAGCGTGAGGGCCAGTGGAGTCCTGCGAGACACGCCGAGCAGTCATCCCGGCGCCAGCCCCCGAGCGTGAGGGCTGAGCACGCCGAGTGGTCGTCCCGGCGCCAGCCCCCGAGCGTGAGGGCTGAGCACGCCGAGTGTCGTCCCGGCGCCAGCCCCCGAGCGTGAGGGCTGAGCACGCCGAGTGGTCGTCCCGGCGCCAGCCCCCGAGCGTGAGGGCTGAGCACGCCGAGTGGTCGCCATACCCTGCAACAAAGTAAAAATTCGAGGAGAAAGCATTCGGTGATATAAATATTAATGAACTCCGCTTCCTGCTTTTAAGTCTTTTAATTTCTCGGGCAGTTAGCCTGTTACGTTTATGCACCTGATCCCCGATAGCCGTAGTCCATAGCGCAGGGAGCTGGGCCGCGTGCACGCGTAGGAGTGTAGGCGTACGGAAGAGCCGAGATTTCACGGATTAAGGTGTGTGCTCCCCTAGTACTTTACCAACTTGTTTTAAAGCTCGCGGAATTGACGAAGTTAATCAATTGAAACTTATCTTGGCGAAAGGTTCGAGTCCCGGAGGATTCCTTCTCTGTCAGGTATGCCAAGGAGAGGCAGGCAAAGCGGCGTCGTATCTGAGATGCGGCGTCAGGAATAGTATTCCCGTGATTGCATAGGGCGCTCCCGTGTTCGAGTGGAGCCAAAGGAGATAAGGGCGACCTGTGCATTTCAGGCTGGAGGAGAGACGCGTGGCGCGGAGTCCGCGCTCGTCATCGTGGAGGAAATCTTCCGTCCTCCGGGGACCAGGAGCTATAAATACCCGTCGGGGAGCCTGAGCTGCTACCCAAGAGCGAATAGATATAGGATCCTTGCAGTCAATATGCCGGAGGCTCATTGTTGGGTTCATCCACCGGGGAAAGTTCATGGAGTCATCTTGGCACGGTGCTAGAAGAGTGCTTGCGAGGGATCTGAGGCGTTGATCAGCGTGTGGGTGCTGCCCCGTTCACCCCCGCATTCCCATGTGATGAGGGCCATGTGGGGTGAAATGCTTTGTAGAGCAAGGGATAGCCGAAGGCATTCGCTATCAACCCTCCACCGGTGCTGTCCCGTCGACGGCTGCAGTGGTGCTACAAGAGAGCTTGCGAGGAGCTCATGTGAACCAAGCTTGCTCCGGATGTAGCACTAGGCGCAGGGACGAGTGCCCCAGGCCGTCATCTTGGCGGTTGATGTGTTTGATGTTTATAACCAGCGCAAGTCCGGCTCCGTTGTAACTGTATTTCCTGCAAAAGGATTGCATTGTCGGTCGTAATTTGTTCGCAGCGTCAGTCCCCGAGCGTTTCGGGGCTGATCGAGCCCGCATGGCACGCTGCTTTTGATATGGCGCCAGCCCTCGAGTCCGAGCGCTGGTCGAACCTTAGCGGTACGCCTTCAGTTCTGCAGTGTTGGCCTCCGAGTGGTTCGGAGCCAATCGAGCCCGAGAGGCACACTGACTTAATCGTGGCGCCAGCCCCCGAGCGTGGGAGCTGTTCGAGCCTTGGCGGCACGCCATCTGGTTTGCAGTGTTGGCTCCCGAGTGGTTCGGGGCCAATCGAGCCCGAGAGGCACACTGGCTTGATCGTGGCGCCAGCCCCCGAGCGTGGGAGCTGTTCGAGCCTTAGCGGCACACCACTGGGTTTGCAGTGTTGGCTCCCGAGTGGTTCGGGGCCAATCGAGCCCGAGAGGCACACTGGCTTGATCGCGGCGCCAGCCCCCGAGCGTGGGAGCTGTTCGAGCCTTAGCGGCACACCATTGGGTTTGCAGTGTTGGCTCCCGAGTGGTTCGGGGCCAATCGAGCCCGAGAGGCACACTGGCTTGATCGTGGTGCCAGCCCCCGAGTGTGGGAGCTGTTCGAGCCTTAGCGGCACACCACTGGGTTTGCAGTGTTGGCTCCCGAGTGGTTCGGGGCCAATCGAGCCCGAGGGGCACACTGGCTTTGTTACGGCGCCAGCCCCCGAGCGTGGGAGCTGTTCGAGCCTTAGCGGCACGCCGACTTCTTTGTCTTGCTCGAGTGCTCTGGAGCCATTTTTTACCGTTGACGCCCGGCGTGTAACGGAAGGCGAAGCGCCCAACGGCTCTTTTTACCGTTTCGCCCGCCCCCGCTAATCGCGTTATCTCGCGGTAATTTCGGGCATCAAGGCACGCTATAAAAGGTGAAGGTTAGACCCGGAGGGAAATCTTCCCATTCCCAGATCCGTCCTCCCCGTTCTTCGCTCTTCATCGCGCCGCCACCAAAGCTCCCATTGCTCGCCAGTCCGTTGTGCGATCTCAGCCACCACGGGGAGCGCAGCCTCGCTGATGCGATCGAAGACCCCTGCCGTTAGATCCATGGCGGGGAGGAAGAAGCTCACTGGCGTCCCCAAGTCTGACAAGATCCCCTCCCCTGTCCTCGCGTGGGTGCGGGGGAAGGTGACCACAGAAATGCTGGAGGAGATGGTGGAGCGGAGCATCCTCCCGCCTCAGGCCGTGGCGGAATGGCGGCCGAGCGCCGGAGAGGTGTTCCCGTCGGAGAACTCCGGCGAGTTGGTCCTTTTCAAGCCTTTCTTCGAGGCGGGACTCGGCTTGCCTACGGGGCCGTTCTTCCGCGGGTTGCTGCACTTCTACGGGATCGAGGCCATAAACCTCAACCCCAACTCCATCATGGCGATCTCGGTCTTCATCGACCTCTGCGAGGCGTATCTGGGGATCTCTCCCCATTTCAGCTTGTGGAGGTACCTGTACTGGCTAAAGCCTCAGCCGAGCGAGGAGAAGATGGTGGTGGTTGGAGGCGCTGGGTTTATGCTGCGTCAAGGGCGGAAGGACGAGTACTTCAACATCGCCCTCAACACCTCCAACAAAGGATGGAAAGCCGAGTGGTTCTATGTCGGGAACCACGAGCCGGCGATCCCCTGCCATACCGGAGAGCGGCCGAAGGTCAAGGATTGCTGGAATGAGCTTCCTGACGCCTCCGAGATGGATGAGGTTGACGAGCTCCTTGTGCTGATCAAGGAGCTGAAGGATCAAGGCTTGACGGCGATCGGTATCGCCTGCAACTTCAGCAGGCGGCTGATCTAGCCGATCCAGGAGCGGAAGCACCCGAGCTACGAGTACTCGGGCCGAGATGATCCCACTCGGGTTGCTAACCGCACCGTGGGCAAGGAGGAAATGAAGGCGCGCGTCGGCGGGTTCTTCCTCGGCCGCGTGTCAGAGAAGGACCAGCCGCGTCCTTTTTCGCTGAAGAGGCCTCCACCACCGGTAAGTTGCCTTTCCGAGTCCTTTTGAATGTTCTTTCTTGATGTAATTTCTGACTTCGTCCGTTGGCCGTCTGATTTTGCGTTTTCTCTTGCGCAGGATCGAGTCTTCGAGTACTTCTCTGCTGCCCCACTTCCGGAGGACTTCCCGAGGAAGGTGATTCTCGAGGACGCGCCTCCGGCTGCTCAGGGCGGCACTCGGGCAGAGGGGGCGGTTGAACCGCCTGCTCCCCGTATATGGGCACCGAGTGACACGGAGGGCTCTCTGAGTCCTTCGGATGAGGAGGTGGTGGAGGACCGTCCGCGGAAGCGCCGGACGGCCGTGGCGAAAAGGAATAACCGCGGGGGCGGCGTTTCCAAGCGGGCGTGGCTGTTGACGACGGGGCGGCCGACGACTCGGCCACGTTGTCGGATGAAGCGCCCTCCGTGCGGGACGCAGTGGCGGGTACGGTGCCACCGCCTCCCAAGCGGAGGCGCACGAAGAAGGTGGCGGCGAGGAAATCGGACGCGCAGCCGGCTAAGCGGCCGACTACGGGTTCGGACGCCGATGTTGACGAGCCGGGACGTCCTTCCCCGGTCGTCACGGAGGAAGAGGAGAAGGACGAGGCGGTGCCTGATGACGTGTTCCAGGAGCAGGAGCACGCCCGGGCCATGGGCGTTTCAGTGGAGGAGAGGCGGCGCATGGTGGCGGAGACGCTTGTGCAGGCCACGGCGGATGCAAGGCCAGTCTCCGATTTGGGGACCAGGCCAATCCTCATGGCGGCTTCGGTGCAGCGGCGTCCCAAGCTCCCCGTCATTCGGCCCCGAGTTGCGGTGGTGATGGGTACTCGGTGAGTTGTTGGTCTTCGCGTTTCTTCTTGTTATCATTTATCTCCGAGTTCTTGTACTAACTTCTGAGTGCTTTTTTCAGCAATGCCTCCGATCTGGACGGTGAGGCGGCGAGCGGGAGGGCTCCATCAACTGATGCCCTGCGAGGCCCGAGTGCTCCACCGGCCGCACCTGCAGGCCAGTCATCCTCGGGTGCCACGCCCGAGGTGACGAACTCGGCCGATGGACCGAGAGCGGCGCAGGCTGCGGAGGTCCCAGTCGGGCCTGACCCGGAGGTGGTAGTGGAGGTGCCGGCGGCCGACGATACGGCGATTACTCCAAGCGTCACTGGGGATCCTGTCGTGGACACGGTGATCCAGTCTTCGCCCGCCGGCGCGGGCGACATTACTCGGCGGGAAGCCCAGGAGGAGGATCTGCCGAAGCAGTCGGACACCTCGGGGACCATCACTGTCCCCGGGGTGGACGCCCTGGCGGAGAAAGAGGGCTCGGTGATCGCCGAGCTTCAGATTGCCGTCGACCACGCCCAGCGCCTTGCAGCGGTTAGATTCCTCCCCTGTCTTGTTGATCTTTTCTTTTTCTTTATTGGTTTTCTGAGTTGTTCGCCTTTTCGGAATGTTTGTAGAAACTGGCTACACTCCGGCAGTCGCGCCTTGCGCAGGCTCAGGACGCGGAGTCGGCGCTCCATCGTGCGGCGAAGGCGGAAGCAGAGCTCAAACGGGTCAAGCGTCAACGTGACGCTGCCAAGAAGAGCTTGAATGACGCCGTCGTGGAGCATCGGCATATTCTTCATCGTAAGGCCCCCTCCTTGTGATTCCCGAGTAGTTGCTGAACTGTAGATCCTTACCGTGTTGTCCTCATCCTGACCGAGTGCTCCCTTGCCTTTCCAGAGAAAGAGATGGAGAGGGAGCGCCACATCACCGAGCTGAAGGAGCTGCGATTTGCGAACGCAACTCTGCAGCAGTCGGAGGAGGTGATGGCGGGCAAACTGAAGCAGGAGCAGGACTTCCGGAAAGGTGCGGACATGACGATGCTCCAAGCCATGTATACAATTCAGAATAACTCTCAAATCATAACAGGCTTGGAGCAAGATCTCTCATCGGCGCATCTGGCCCTGACGGAGGTCAATGAGGCGGCGAGGGACCTGCTGGACTCCGTGGCCCCGGAGGAGGGTGAGCCGACTGCCTTGGTCCCGCGTCTTCAAGCCGCGCCAACCCGCATCGCCGAGTTGATCAAGGAATCGGCCGTTGTGTGCGCGAACGACGCCTTGGCGCGTGTTCGGACACTGTACCCGCGGATTGACCTTGCGCCCGTCGGAGATGGGGTGGCGGCGGACGCCACGGCGGAGCAGGTCGATGCGGCGATGGCTGAAACTCGCCTGATCGCCGAGAAAGTTGGCGAGGCTCTCAAGTTTGAGTAGAGTCCTGTATTCTATAGCAGAGTAGTGTAAACCTTTGTATATAAAAGTAATCAGAAACAAGTAAAACAAGAGTGTTGGAGACTTTGTTTCGTATTTTATTGTTGCCCGAGTAGCTTTTGGCTGAAATGTGCTTTTCCCTTTGCTTCACTTATCCTAAGTTCATAACGTCGAGAGCAGATCCCGTGCACGTGTAGAAGGCTTAGACGTCGTTCCAGGCCCGGTTACACAGCATTTAGTTAAGAGCTACTTGGGAACGGAGTGATTCTGAGAAGTTTTGCAAGGAGAACAAATATACGAAAAAAGCATATAGTATTATTGAACTTTGTGATACGTAGCTTTTCATGGGTAGAATCGGCGTAAATGCTCTATGTTCCACGGGTGTGGGACCTCGGTGCCATCCTCGTATTGGAGACGGAAAGTACCCGGACATATGACCTGAGTCACGATGAACGGGCCTTCCCATGGGGCGGAGAGTTTGTGAACCCCTGCGGTGGATTGCACTCGGCGTAAGACGAGGTCACCAATGTTGAAGTCCCGTTCCTGGACGTTCTTGTCGTGGTAGCGTCGGAGTTGTTGCTGATAGCGCGCGTGCTGTATGAGCGCGTTAACTCGGTGTTCTTCGATGGAGTCTAGGTCCACCTCGCGAGCTGCCTCTGCTTCACCTTCGTCGTAGTTATCGATGCGCGGTGATCCAAAAGCGATGTCGGTGGGGAGGATTGCCTCGGAGCCGTAGACGAGGAAGAATGGAGTATGACCTGTTGCACGACTCGGCTGAGTCCTGAGTCCCCAAATGACTTGTGGTAGCTCTTGGTGCCACCGTCCGGCGAATTTTTTCAGTGGGTCGAAGACTCTTGCTTTTAGTCCTTGGAGTATCATGGCGTTGGCTCGTTCCACCTGTCCGTTACATCTGGGATGGGCGACGGAGGCGTAGTATACATCGATACAGCTGTTCTCGCAAAAGTCCCAGAAGGCGGATCCAGTGAACTGTGTCCCCAAGTCGGTGATGATCCTGTTAGGGACTCCGAACCGGTGTGTGATTTCTTCGACGAAGGCGGCGGCCTGCTTTGATGTTGGAGTTCCGACGATGGCCTTGTACTCTATCCATTTGGAGAATTTATCGATGGCGACGAGGATGTGTTTGTAACCTCCCGGGGCTGCTCTGAATGGTCCCACCATGTCCAACCCCCAACAGGCGAATGGCCACGAAGGCGGGATGGTGCGTAGAGCTTGGGCCGGGAGGTGTTTCTGCTTGGCGAAGAATTGGCACCCCTGGCATCGGCGGACGAGTGCTTTGGCGTCGGAGACGGCGGTGGGCCAGAAGAACCCTGCTCGGTATGCTTTCCCGACTAGAGTTCCTGCGGCGGCGTGGCTTCCACAAACTCCCGAGTGGATGTCATCAAGGATCTGAAGGCCGACTTCTTTCGTGACGCATTTGATGAATACTTGATTTGTGGCGGCTCGTCTGTACAAGGCGCCACCGACCACCACGTAGTTTTTGCTTCGGCGTTCCAGGATCTTTCGCTCCGTGGGGTCCTTTGGCACTTTGTTGTAGGCGAGGAAATCTATGAACTCGAGCCATCCAGTCTTCTTCTTCGGCGTTAATAGCCAGCACCTCGCAGAGTTCCGGGGCAGGCTCTGGCTCGTCGCTCAACTCTTAACCGAGGGTTTGAGGAGGCCTTGCACGAACACTCCCCCTGGAACTTCTGCGCGGGTGGATCCCAGCTTGGCGAGTGCATCAGCGGCGAGGTTGTTTTCTCGTGGGACGTGGTGGTACTCAACTCCGTAGAATTTCCCCTCCTGCTTATGCACTGCCTCGCAATAGGCGTTCATCCGCTCGCTGTGGCGATCCCACTCTTTGTTCACCTGGTTTATAACAACAGCAGAGTCGCCATAGACCAGGAGCCTCTTTATGCCTAGCGAGGTGGCGATGCGGAGCCCGTGGAGAATTGCTTCGTACTCGGCGGCGTTGTTGGTGACAGGGAAACGAATTTGGAGGATGTATCGGAGCTGTTCCCCTTTCGGCGAGATGAAGAGTACCCCGGCCCCTCCTCCGTCGATCATGAGGGAGCCGTCAAAGTACATCTTCCAGTGTTCGCCGCTGGTGTCTTCTTTCGCGTCCTGGCTCTCGGTCCATTCGGCGACGAAGTCGGCGAGGATCTGCGACCTGATGGTGGTGCGCGGGACAAGTCTATGATGAAGGAGCCGAGCTCGACGGACCACTTGATGATTCGCCCCGTGACGTCTCTGTTGTGGAGGATTTCCCCGAGTGGAAATTGCGTGACCACCTTGATGCGATGCGCTTGGAAATAATGTCGGAGTTTTCTTGATGTGATCAGCAGTGCGTAGAGTAGCTTCTGCACCTGGGGATAGCGAGACTTGGACTCGCTGAGCACTTCGCTCACGTAGTAGACTGGTCGCTGCACTCGTTGCACCTTTCCTTCTTCCTCCCTTTCCACGACGATGACGGTGCTCACCACGTTGGTCGTGGCAGCGATGTACAGGAGTAGCGTTTCGTCGTTATGCGGAGCGGTGAGTACTGGTGGATTGGAGAGGTAGTTCTTGAGGTCGGTGAAAGCTTGCTGCGCCTCTTGGTTCCACTCGAACCTGTCGGTTTTCTTGAGGATCTTGAAGAACGGCAAGCCCTTATCTCCGAGCCGTGAGATGAATCTGCTCAAGGCCGCCATGCAACCAGTCAGTTTTTGGATCTCTTTCTTCCCAGTCGGCGGTTTCATCCTCCGGATGGTGTCTATCTTCTCTGGGTTGGTTTGAATGCCTCTGTTGCTGACGATGAAAGCCGAGTAGTTTCCCTTTGGGTACGCCGAAGACGCACTTAGTCGGGTTCAGCCTCCAGTTGAGCCTGCGGAGATTGTTAAACGTTTCGGAGAGGTCGGCGATGAACTCGGCTTCGATCTTTGTCTTGATGACTATGTCGTCGACGTAGGCCTCGGCGTTGCGGCCGATCTGAGTGCCTAGGGTCAAGTTAATGGCCCTCTGGTAGGTGGCTCCGGCGTTGCGGAGGCCAAACGTCATCTTGGTGTAGCAGTAGGCGCCGATCGGAGTTATGAAGGATGTCTTCTCCTGGTCTTCTTCTTTCAGGGCGATCTGGTGGTAGCCGGAGTAACAATCAAGGAAGCATAGGAGTACGCATCCGGCGGTGGAGTCAACGACTTGGTCGATGCGGGGTAGGACGAAGGGGTCCTTAGGGCAGTGCCTGTTGAGATCCGTGTAGTCAACACACATTCTCCATTCATTATTCTTTTTTCTTACAAGGACTGGGTTAGCGAGCCAATCAGGGTAAAAGACTTCTCTAATGAACCCAGCTAACAGCCTTGTAATCTCTGCCCTAATGGCCTCCTTGCGGTCCTGCGCGAAGCGTCGGAGCTTTTGGCGAACTGGCTTGGCGTTCGCGTCAACCTTCAAGGAGTGCTCGACCACCTCCCTCGGAACACCCGGCATATCTGATGGAGTCCATGCAAATATATCGGCGTTGTCCCGGAGGAAGGCGATGAGCGCGCTTTCCTATTTGGGGTCGAGCCCTGATCCGATCAGGGCGGTTTTGGAGGAGTCGGAGAGCCCAAGTGAGATAGGGCGCACTTCTTCAGCCGGCTGCATTGTGGTCGGTGCGGCTCTTCGCTTGGAGGACTCGGGGATGGAGCCCGGGTCTCCTTGGAAGGTTCTTTGCCTCGTGGACCACCTCCATCTGCAGCACGCTGCGTTCGATGCCGGTGCAGAGGTGGAGCCCTTCTTTGTCGCAGCGCTTGGAGGTGTGGACGTCACTGCAGATGGAGAGGACGCCGTTTGGTGCTGGCATCTTCATCAGCAGATACGTGTAGTTGGGGATCGCCATGAACTTGGCGAGCGCTGGTCTCCCCAGTATGGCGTGGTAGGCGGTGGTGAAGTCGGCGACCTGGAAGTTGAGGTACTCGGTCCTGAAGTTGTCCTGATCGCCGAAGGTGACGGGCAAAGCAATCTGTCCGAGTGGTTTGGAGCCCTTGCCCGGGATCAGCCCGTAGAACGGGTGGAGAGAAGGAGTCAGGGCGTCGAGGCCGATGCCCATGTCCCTCAGCGTCTGGGCGAAGATGATGTTGAGCCCGCTCCCACCGTCGATGAGTACTTTGGTGAGGCGAGCGTTGTGCACGATTGGGCTGAGTACCAGCGGATACTCGCCCACGTCGGAGACCTGGAACCACTGGTCCTCCCTGGAGAAGGTGATCGGCTGCTCGGACCAGCGGAGTGGTTGGATCGGCGATGTGTAGCAGGAGAATATCTCCCGGTCACGTACTTTCTCCCGGCGCTTGTCATCTACGGGCGGTGGTCCTCCGAGGATGAAGTTCACCTGCCTGTCGACATTCGGGAAAGCAGGGTTCGCGGGAGCCCCTTTTCCCTTGTCGCCTTTGTCGTCATCTCGTGGCGGTAGCTTCCCTCCTTTTTCTTGTAGGCGTCGGCGAGCCCCATGCAGTCGATCATGCGATGTTTGGACTGCTTGTGGATGGGGCAAGGTCCTTGGAGCATCTTCTCGAAGTCAGCGCTGAAGTTGGACCGCGGGCGAGGGCCGCTACGATCCATGGCGGCGACGGTGAAGTCTCTCGAGCGCTTTCGGTCATCCCTCCTGCTTGGTTCAGGTCGGGGGCGGCGTGTGTCCTCCTTCTTCGGGCGGTCTTCTCGGCGAGGGGGACGATCATCGTCCTGAGTGCTTTTCTTGCCGTAGTGGAGGCGGACGGCCTCCTTGGCGTTCGCCATCTTGTTCACCCGGCCAAAGAACTCGCCGGAGGTCTTTGGCATGTCCTCGCAGAGGCGCTCGAAGACGGCGGAGTCGGCAAGGCCATCGAGGAAGTAGCTGATGATCTCGGACTCGGAGCAGCCGGGAACTAAGTTCCGGTTCTCCATATACCGGTCGGTGTAGTCGCGGAGGCTCTCCCCGCGGTTCTGCTTCACCTTGCCCAGGTCCCAGGCGGTGCCTGGTCGGATGGAACTCCCCTGGAAGTAGCTCTTGAACTTGTCGCAGAGGGTCCCCCAGCTGTCGATGGAGCCGGGCTCAAGGCTGTGAAGCCAGGTCAGCCCCACCTTGGTCATGGCGACGGGGAAGTAGGCGCACATGGAGTCGTGGTCGCCGTTTACCGCGCGGATGGCGATGCTGTATGTCCAGAGCCACATCGTCGGGTCCGCCTTCCCGTCATATTTTTCTATGCCTGTAGGTTTGAAGTTAGCTGGCATTCTAATGGATCTTACTCGGGCAGTGAATGCCGGGAAGCCGTCGCAGTCGTTGAGGTTCCCGGCGTCCGCGTGTCCTGAGTCGGCGGAGTAGTCTTCCGGGGTGTTAGCCCGGGGCGGCCTGTCTTGTCCGAGTGGAGGCCCGTACTTGCGGTCGAACTCTCGGCGGCGTGCGGCCTCAGTGAAAGGACCGACACTAGGCCTAGAGGGGGGGGTGAATAGGCCTGTATAAAAATTCTGCAAATTTCACAAATAAAAATTAAATGTGCCGGAACTTCTGGCACTGTGTCGGAATTTCCGGCTGGGCGGAAATTTCCGGCACAGGGCGAGAACTTCCGGCAGGACAAAACCTGATTTCGAGATTCAAAAACTAAAATGAAATAGCAGATTCTATATGAATGGAAAGTTCACCACAAATGTTAGGAAGCTAAAAACTATGATCTCTAGCAGCGGAAACTTAACACAATATAGATCGAGTCAAATTAAGCTCAAGAACGATATGAACGTGAAGAACAATAACAAGAACAAGAGACAAGGATTTGTTCACCGAAGTTCACTCCACTTAGGAGCTACGTCTCCGTTGAGGTGCTCACGTAGAGCCGGGTCAACTCTAACCCCTTGCCTCCTTCAATCAACCACAAAGGCCGGATTGAAATTCTTACTATTGTCCCACAAAGGGATGAAGATTACAAACGTCCGGCACTCAACCACACGAAGTTGGGAGTTGCCGGCGACGCCTAACCGTCTAGGAGCTCAGCTCCAAGAGTAACAAACGCGAATCGACGAATCAAACTTGCTTCAAGTGCTTCTTGAGATGAACAAAGGATGAACCCACTCAATGGCTTGGTCTCACACCTCAAGAATCACTCACACCCAAAGCCCTACTCAAATCTTTGCAAGAATTGGCACTAGAGGGAGTTGGGAGAGTGAATTGAATGCTTGTGAATGTGTTTGTCTCGGGTTAGGTCAGCAGCAATGAAAGGAGGGGCTGAGGGGGTATAAATAGAGGTCCCCCAAAAACTAGCCGTTATGCACTGTCAGGGCACCTGCCGGAATTTCCGACATAGTGTCGGAACTTCCGGCAAGGCACTGTTTTGAACTAAGAAACAGCCTTACGAACAGCCCCACCGGAACTTCCGGCATAACCTACCAGAAATTACCGATATAGAACAGAGCGCACCGGAGATAGTTGTCAGATATTTCCGGGCAAGCCAAAGTCACCTGAGTCAGCGCTAAGAACAGAGTTGCCGGAAATTCCGGCATAACCCACCGGAGATTTCCGGCGGCAGACAGAGCGTACCGGATAAAGAGCAGCGGCTATTTCCGGCCCTACCGGAACTTCCGGCACAGTGTCGGAAATTCCGACAGGACGCTGTGCAGCGCCTGACAAACTGAAGTTAGAAACCGGTCAGATCGGTTCCAAAAACCGGTCAGACCGGTTTTTGGCCTGAAAAACTAAACTAGATTTTCTCTTGGGTAGTTAGCATCTCAAATAAGCACTTTTGGCACTTTTGATTCATCAAACACGTCCCTCTTGATAGTACGGTGGTTCCTATACTCAAATTCAAACCAAAAAGAATTTTAAATCGCCAAAGAGCTCTTCCACCATACATTAAATGATTGGGGACCTTCTTTTGATATTCTTAATCCATTCTTTTCTTTTATTCCTGCATACACTTCAATACAAGCATCAAATCCCAAATTCTAGTTGTCATTAACACCAAAACACATGGGAGGCCTAGATGCACTTTCAATCTCCCCCTTTTTGGTGATTGATGACAACTCAATTTGGGTAAATAAAATAGGAATAAAATCATGTTTTTGTACCCAATTATATTTAGAAAAGCTCCCCCTAAATATATGCATATTCAACTCAAATGGCCTCAAATGCCATTGCACATATTATGTAAGAACTTTTCAAATATCTTTGCATACAAAGGTACAAGAGTGCAAGATGTGTCAAATTATAACCGTGATGCATATGACATGGTATATCACACAATAAAAGTGAAAAATAACATTTCATCAACCATTCATCATCCACCAAGCATCACATCATGAATAAAGGAGTTTAACAACACACTATCACAAATAAGTCTTACAAATGAAAGTTTTCGCTTGGCACACATCACACATCACACCAAACATAGTTCTTACATGTCCAAAGATAAAAACATGAAAAAGATAGATATGGGGGTCTCCATTCATCAAAGCATCACAAATTCACTCCCCCTTTGGCAACAAGCACCAAAAAGAGAGCTAGTCATCGTCGCCATTGCCTTCATCCTCGTCTTCCTCGTCTTCTTCTTCGTCATCTCCATTTCCATTGCCTCCATCATCGTCGCCTTGGCTCTCATAAGAGCCCTCTTCTTCGGTTTCCTCTTCCTCTCCACTTCCCTCACCACCACCAAGGTCTTCTTCTTCAATTTCAGCCCCAAAGACATGAGAACCTTGAGCATAAGAGGAAGAACCACCTTCCTCATAAGGATTATAGAAAGGTGGAGGAGGAGGATAATCCCTTGGTTCACGAACCGGAGAATGAGGAATATCAAGCTTATCCATTATATCCTTTTGCCTTTTCTCAATCCTCACATTGTCCTCATCCAATTGCCTTGTGCGCTCCTCAACAACGGTCACACAGTGCTTGAGCATGTTGAAACAGGCAAAGATGCTTTGGGCAAGTTGATCAAACTTACCCCTCTTCTTTGAAGCACCACGTGGAGGAGCAAAAGAAGGACCTTGTGAAGTGGATGGAGCACTAGATGGTGGAACACGAGAGGAAGAAGCACCATGAGCTGAAGCAGCAGAACCCTTTGAAGGATATGCACCTGGAAAGGGTCCCTTGGGAGGAATATGGGTTCTTCCAGAGCCATCAACCTTGAGCAGCTGAAGAATCTTGCCCTTGGATGCCTTGTACCGCTCATGCTCTCTATCTGGCAGAATATCGAGCTTTGACACTCTCTTGATCAAGTGAAAGACATAGGGCGCATAATGGCAGGCACTAGAAGCATCATGTGAGCAAAAGACAATTTCATACCAAAGGTAGTCAGCCACATCAAACTGAGCTCGATCAGGTGCAGCTTGAGCTAGAAGGTTTCTTGCCTTATGCGAGATATTACTTGCATCACCACCACGAGGGCAAAGAGTGAATCTGAACAACTGATTAAGCATCTTGTAGAAAGGGGTGAGACCCTTGGTCTTGCCAAACTCACAAGCTCCATGTTCTCCATAAGCAGAGTCATACATAAAGTGCATCTTTGTAACCTCAAGATCCGCATGCTCATGGATACGATAAATAGTAGAGCTAGAAATAGGATTTGAAAGTCCAAGGAGAGCAGCAAACTCACTCCTGTCAAGGCTAAACCTCTTTCCACCAAGTGTCCAATGAATCTTCATACGAGGCTTATCCACATAAAGGGTGGCATAGAATTGTGCCACTACTTCCTCGTTCCAGTCACACTTGAAACCCATAAGCTTCACAAGCCCTAGCTGATTGCACCTGTCATATACCATGTCAACCACTTCTTTGACTGGCGAGCCAAGAGTCTGAAGATATGCCCAGTCAATCCATTTCATGTCCGTGGTGATAGACTTCTTCTTCAAGATGACTGACTCATACCAATCTGCTTGGAAGGGTAACCAAAAACGAGGATCACCCTTGAACACCTTGGAAAGTTCAGCTCTAGGATCTTCACCATATCTAAGAGACTTCATGTTAGTCTCTCCCTTGCTGTAATCTACCATGGGTGGATCTTCAGAGGATCTAGTTGGGGGAAGTGATTTGGCCACCTGACTCTCAAGCAGTGAAAGATCAATATTGTCAATGTACCTCTCGCCGGTCGTATCCACATTTGCTTGCTTGGTACGACGACCACGAGGAGGATCAGCAGGGCCTTGAGGATCTCCACGTCCTCGTCCAAGGCCCCTCTTGGGTACGGCTTGCTTCTTCACCCGCTTCCCTTTCCCTTTTCCTCTTGGTGAATCATGCCTCTCATCCGATTCGGTTCCACTAGATGAGGGTGATGGAGATGGTGATGGAGTACGGATGACAATGCCCTTGCCACGTGAACGTTCACGGCCCATCTGGAAAGATACCCGATGATTAAGCTTAGGACCATCACAAGGATTCATGATTTATGAGCTCAAGATTATCACTAGAGATTCATGAGAAAACTTAGGATTATCACTAGAGATTTATGATAAAGCTTAGGATTATCACTAGAGATTTATGATAAAGCTTATCGAAAAGATTAAGTGAAAGAACCACAAACTAGTGCCAAGAAACAAAGCTCAATGGAGCTCACTGTGCCCTGCCGGATATTGCCGGCCCAGTTGAGTCGGCAATTGCCGGCCGGCGCAGTGAAATCCCAAGAACCCTAGGGTTTTGATTGATTTAGCCCACCAAAGTTAACCAAATCACAGGCATTGCATCTAGATAGGTTCTTGAGTATATCCCCCAAAGGAAATCCCCTAGGAACTACGGCATTGAGAGATCGGGCGATGAGGATTTTGAATGAAATACCTTTGAGTTTTCCCGCGCGATTCGATGAAGATTCGCGGAGGAACGGAACTTCCGGAGGATGGGGAATCCAACCAAACACCAAGAAACGAGCTTCCACGGTCGAAAACGAGAATCCCCTTGCGAGATGACGAGAGAGTGGAAGGGGGCGGCGCTGGAGTGGAAAAGAATGAATGGATTAGGGTTGGGTAACGGTTGGCCCGATATTTATAGTCCAGGCGCCTGCCGGAAATTTCCGGTGGACAGCTGCCGGAAATATCCGGTGAGCAACCGAGGCTACCGGAGATAGCTGCCGGCAAAACCCGGTGAAAAATTCCGGTGGCCAACGGAAATCTGCCAGAAATAGCCGTCGGCAAATTCCGGTGGCCAACAGAGGCTACCGGGAATTGCTACCGGCAATTTCCGGTGAGAATCTCCGGTGGACTCTGGATTCGAACAGATTTGAGATGAGATTTGATTTGAGATTTTGATAGATTTGGAGATCGGACATGTAAGAAACTTGACTCAAAATGATCAGCCACATTCAACAATACATAACTATGATCATTTGAGCCAAGGTATGATCCAACGATCACAAATCCAAATATTTTGAAAAACTCACACAAATAAACCAATTTTACCTAGTCTAGGCATCAAACAAAGGTGTGTGCAATAATTCAAACCACGTTACGAGAATCCAAGATATTTAGCTCATTCCTCAAAGCACAAAACCTTTGCTCATCAAGAGGCTTAGTGAAGATATCGGCTAGTTGTTTTTCGGTACTCACATGGCTTAGAGCGATATCTCCTTTGGCTTCATGGTCTCTCAAGAAATGGTGTCTTATGTCAATATGCTTGGTTCTTGAGTGTTGGACTGGGTTGTTTGCTAGTTTTATGGCACTCTCATTGTCACACAAGAGTGGGATATTTTTGTACTCACAACCAAAGTCACTCAAGGTTTGCCTCATCCAAAGTAGTTGAGCACAACAAGCGCCGGCTGCAACGTACTCGGCCTCGGCGGTGGATAGGGCAACGGAATTTTGTTTCTTAGAGCTCCAAGACACCAAAGACCGACCAAGAAATTGACAAGTCCCGGTGGTACTCTTTCGATCTACTTTGCAACCGGCATAATCCGAATCGGAATAGCCAAGTAAATCGAAAGTGGAGCCCTTGGGATACCATAAGCCAAGGTATGGAGTATGCACCAAATATCTCAAGATTCTCTTAACGGCAATTAAGTGACATTCTTTAGGATTAGCTTGAAATCTTGCACACATGCACACACTAAGCATAATATCCGGCCTAGATGCACAAAGGTAAAGCAAGGAACCAATCATGGAGCGATATACCTTTTGATCCACGGACTTTCCATCTTCATTAAGATCAAGATGTCCATTGACGGCCATGGGTGTCTTGATAGGCTTTGCATCGATCATGTCAAACTTCTTGAGTATATCATTTATATACTTGGTTTGGCATATGAAAGTCCCTTCCTTCAATTGCTTGATTTGAAATCCAAGAAAGAACTTCAATTCACCCATCATAGACATCTCAAATCTCTTGGTCATGATATTACTAAATTCTTCACAAAACTTTTCATTAGTAGAACCAAAGATAATATCATCAACATATATTTGACAAACAAATAAGTCCTTGTCAACCTTTTGAGTAAAGAGAGTAGAATCGGCTTTGCCCATCACAAAGCCGTTCTTAAGAAGAAATTCCCTAAGGCATTCATACCATGCTCTAGGAGCTTGCTTGAGCCCATAGAGCGCCTTATGGAGCTTGTACACGTAGTCGGGATGCTTGGGATCTTCAAAGCCGGTGGTTGCTCCACATATACCAACTCGGAGAGAGGCCCATTCAAGAATGCACTTTTCACATCCATTTGATAAAGCTTGAAATCATGGTGAGTAGCATAGGCAAGTAATATACGAATTGATTCAAGCCTAGCTACGGGAGCATAAGTTTCACCAAAATCCAAACCTTCAATTTGAGTGAACCCTTGAGCAACCAACCTTGCCTTGTTTCTTGTGACAACACCATTTTCATCTTGTTTGTTGCGGAATACCCACTTGGTGCCAATCACATTTTGCTTGGGTCGCTTCACCAATTCCCATACTTGATTTCTTGTGAAGTTGTTCAATTCTTCTTGCATTGCCATGACCCAATCCGCATCACCAAGTGCTTCTTCAACCTTAAGAGGCTCCAAAGAGGAAACAAAAGAGTAACTAGCACAAAAATTTGCTAAACGAGAACGAGTAGTTACCCCTCTTCGGATGCTCCCAAGGATATTATCCACGGGATGATCCCGTTGGACACTTTGATGAACTCTAGGATGTGGTACTTGAGATTGCCTTTGAATAGGCCCATCATCATCTTCTTCATTAGCTTGAGGAGCAATGTCTTGAGTTTCTTCATCTTGGCCTCCCCCTTGATCAATGCCATGATCATGATCGTCACCATGAGCTTGATCTTGACCATGAGGAGAAGTGGATGGTTCAACTCTTGTTGAAGAAGATGGCTCACTAGTCCCATCATCCGGAGCTTGAGCTTGCACTTGATCCTTCATGAGAGTCTCCCTTGGCCTTACTTCACCTAATCCCATCTTCAAGATGGATTCACTTGGAGGCTCTTCATCATCTACAAGGTCATTTACAACTTGCTCTACTTGAGAGCCGTTTGATTCATCAAATTTCACATCCACCGTGACCTCAACACAACCGGTGGTTTTGTTGAAGACACGGTAGGCGTGTTCGTTAGTACCATAACCAAGTAGAAAACCTTCATCAACCTTAGGTGCAAACTTAGAACTTTTGGCCTTCTTGTTAAGAATGTAACATTTGCAACCAAAAACTCTAAAGTAATGCACCTTAGGCTTGTTACCGGTGATTATCTCATATGGAGTCTTGTTCAAGTACTTTTGGAGATAAAGCCGGTTGGTGGCATGGCATGCGGTGTTGATTGCTTCGGCCCAAAAGATATCCGGTGTGTTGTACTCATCAAGCATGGTTCTTGCCATCTCAATCAATGTCCTATTCTTCCTCTCAACAATGCCATTTTGTTGAGGTGTATAGGGGGCGGAGAGCTCATGCAAGATGCCTTCTTCATCAAGAAATTCCTCAACACCGGTATTTCTAAACTCCGAACCATTGTCACTTCTAATGCGCTTGACCTTCAACTCAAACTCATTTTGAACTCTTCTAATGAACTTCTTGATAATTCCTTGAGCTTCACTCTTCTCTTTCAAAATGAATACCCAAGTGAACCGAGAGAAGTCATCCACAATGACAAGGCCATATTTGTTGCCCCCAATGCTAATGTAAGCAATGGGTCCAAACAAATCCATATGAAGAAGCTTCAAGGGTCTTGAGCTAGATAGAATATTCTTGGGTGGATGTGGAGCACCAACTTGCTTCCCGGCTTGGCATGCACTACACAACCTATCTTTCTCAAAAACAACATTTGTTAGTCCTAGGATGTGTTCATCTCTTTGAAGTTTGGCCAAGTTCCTCATGCCAACATGAGCTAGCCGGCGATGCCAAAGCCAACCCATGCTAGATTTTGCCACTAAACAAGTCTTCGGTTCCACTTTAGTAGTTGTGAAATCAACTAGATAAAGCTTTCCCTTAAGTTGACCCGTAAAAGCAATAGAGGAATCCTCCCTTCTCAAGATGGACACACCCTCATTAGTAAAGAGACAATTGTAGCCCATCTCACAAAGTTGTGACACCGACAACAAATTGTATCCCAAAGAATCAACTAAATAAACATTTGAAAGAGATGAATCATTTGAGATAGCAATTTTACCTTGACCTATCACATCACCATGATTATTATCACCAAATGTGATCTTCTCAATAGGTGTATCATATTCTTCCAATGATGAGAACATATTCTTCTCTCCGGTCATATGATTTGAACATCCACTATCAAGCAACCATGAAGTTCCACCGGAGGAATATGCCTACAAAACAAGTTAAGCTCAAGCTTTAGGTACCCAAACTTGTTTGGGTCCTTGAAGGTTAGAGTAAGCAATCTTAGGTATCCACACACTCCTCATCATTTTCCTAGTGTGAGCACCAATATACTTGACCACCATCTTGCCATTTTGGAATACAACCGTGTAGTCAATGGTGTAGTTGGGTGAAGGAGAGTGTGTCACATTGTTGTTGCTTGCATGAACCTTGGTTGAGCTCTTGTTGTTTACCTTGTTTGAGCTCTCAACCATGGCCTTACCTTGTGCAACATTCTTCTTGGTAGCACCATGAGCCATGTCCATCAAGTCACCAAGGTTGGCACCCTTCTTCCACAACGGACTTGACTTGCCATTCACAATCTCTCGTCCATTTGTCTTGTTTCCTCTTGTGTGGCCAAGTCCATCACGAATGATGGGATGCCTTGTGGCTTTGTAAGCCGGGTGAGTATCAAACTCACTCTTTCCTTTGAGCTTGTCCTTACCAATGTACATGTTCAACCTTTGGATTTGAGCATCCTTGTCCTTGATTGACTTTTCTAACTTTGAAAGGTTAGTAGCACAAGCATCGATATCAACATTATAACATCTTGAGCAACCTTTGCTAGTGGAGACATTGGAGTCAAGAGTAGTTTTGGAATTAGTTTTGGTGCTTTCCCAAAGAGTACCAAAGCTAACTTCAAGTTCTTTGTATGTATCTTCTAGGCGTGAATGCCTTTCTTGAAGCTCGCTATGAACATTCTTTAGGTTAGCTAGAGCATCATTTGCCAAAGCATGTTCCTTTGACATCCGCTCATATGAATCATTGACAAGAGACAAGTCCATTGTCAACTTTTCAACCTTCACCTTTTTCTCAACTAGAGACTCTTCTAGAACTAGGTTTCTCTCCTTCTCAAGGTTGAGCAATTCTTCTAGTTCTCTAAGTGCCTCTTTCTTTTTCTCCAATTTCTCCACAAGCTTTTTAATTTCCTTATAACCCTTTTTACCAAATTGTTTTATCATGATAGCTTTATGTTCGGCTTCTTCCTCTTCATCTAAGTCATTTTCTACATTACTAGATGTGGAGGTGNATGTTCGACTTCTTCCTCCTCATCTAAGTCATTTTCTACATTGCTAGATGTGGAGGTAGGAGATGATGGAGGATTGGAATAGTTTGATACCTTAGTCCCCTTGGCCATGAAGCACATGGGGTGATCATCATCATCGGAGAGGTTGTTGAAGAGCCTTGGTGTTGGTGAAGCTTCATGCATGGCAATGGATGCCACACCTTCCTCATCGGACTCATCACTTGAATCCCAACCTTCACCAACATGAGCATGGCCATTCTTCTTCTTGTACTCCTTGCTCTTCTCCTTGTACCTCTTCTCCTTGTCCTTGGATTTCTTCTCATCCTTGTGGTCCTCATCATCATCAACCTTCTTGTCCGGACACTCGGCAATGAAATGACCAACTTTCTTGCATGAATAGCACCTTCTTGAGTTGTTCTTTTTCTTGTCACTTCTCCTCTTCATGAACCTTTTGAAGTTCTTGACCATCATTGCCGTTTCTTCATCCGTGCTCTCATCTTCACTTGAATCAATCTTCTTCTTTGACTTTGATGGCTTCTCAATTGATTCAACTCTATGGCTTGGTTCGGCCTTGAGAGCAATGGTTTTGACTTCATCTTGTCCAATTGACCTCTTGATGTCCAAATCATTCATCTCATGATATTCCAACTCATTGAGTAGTTGGATTGGCTTCATCTTCTTGTAATTTTCTTTCCCTCTAATGATGGTTGCCAATGTTTGGTTCTTGGGGGCATAAGCTCTAAGCATCTTCTTTGTGACCTTGCTATCATCCCAATCCTTGCTTCCAAGAGTTCTAATGTCGGTCACAAGCAACTTGAGCCTATCATACATTTCCCGGAGAGTTTCATCCTTCTTCATGACAAATGACTCCAATTCTCCTTGGAGTAGATCCATCTTCCCTTCCTTGACTTCATCGGAGCCTTCATGAGACAATTGAAGTATGTCCCAAATCTCCTTGGCACTCTCAATCCCTCTAACCTTGTTGTACTCATAAGTGCAAAGTGAGCTTCTAATGACCCGAACGGCTTGAGCATTCCGGAACATGTCATGCTCTAACTCCGGAGTAATAGGTTCATCCTCATCATGTTGCTTCACACCTACAACCACAATGGTCCAAAGAGCGGGATTAAGACCATAAAGATGCATTTTCATGTCATCACTCCAACGGGCATAGTCACTCCCATCAAAGTGAGGGGCTTTGCCCATTGGAACGGGAGTAAATGAAAATGGAGAAGGGTTAGAAGTATTTTGTAAAGATGCCCCATATGGATGAGACACCGCATGAAGCCCGTTAAGAGTATTCTTCTCCCTTTCTTCTTTGATCTTTTTCTTGAAAAGTCTTTGAGCCTTCTTCTCGGCTCTCTCTTGACACTTCTTCTTTAGCTTTTCCTTTCTTAGCTTCTTCTTTTCTTCTTCGGTGAAGTCACCCTCAACATCACTCACTTCAAAATCATCATCGCTCGAGCTTGAGTCGTAATGAGTTGGGGGCTGACTTCGACGGCTACCAATCAAGAGTTGAGCAGCAGCGGCGGAAGTGTTGGAGCCGTCGACGGCGGAAGCACCGGTAATAGCAACATCATCCTCTCTACCGGCCATAGTGTTTTCCCTTAGCGGTTAAGCCTAAATCAAGAGATTAGGCTCTGATACCAATTGAAAGGACCGACACTAGGCCTAGAGGGGGGGGTGAATAGGCCTGTATAAAATTTCTGCAAATTTCACAAATTAAAATTAAATGTACCGGAAGTTCTGGCACTGTGTCGGAATTTCCGGTGCAGCGGAAATTGCCGGCACAGGGGAAGAACTTCCGGCAGGACAAAAACTTGAATTCGAGATTCAAAAACTAAAATGAAATAGCAGATTCTATATGAATGGAAAGTTCACCACAAGTGTTAGGAAGCTTAAAACTAAGATCTCTAGCAGCGGAAACTTAACACAATATAGATCGGGACAATTTAAGCTCAAGAACGATATGAACGTGAAGAACAATAACAAGAACAAGAGACAAGGATTTGTTCACCGAAGTTCACTCCACTTAGGAGCTACGTCTCCGTTGAGGTGCTCACGTAGAGCCGGGTCAACTCTAACCCCTTGCCTCCTTCAATCAACCACAAAGGCCGGATTGAAATTCTTACTATTGTCCCACAAAGGGATGAAGATTACAAACGTCCGGCACTCAACCACACGAAGTTGGGAGTTGCCGGCGACGCCTAACCGTCTAGGAGCTCAGCTCCAAGAGTAATGAACGAGAATCGACGAGCCAAACTTGCTTCAAGTGCTTCTTGAGATGAACAAAGGATGAACTCACTCAATGGCTTGGTCTCACACCTCAAGAATCACTCACACCCAAAGCCCTACTCAAATCTTTGCAAGGATTGGCACTAGAGGGAGTTGGGAGAGTGAATTGAATGCTTGTGAATGTGTTTGTCTCGGGTTAGGTCAGCAGCAATAAAAGGAGGGGCTGAGGGGGTATAAATAGAGGTCCCCCAAAAACTAGCCGTTATGCACTGTCAGGACACCTGCCGGAATTTCCGACATAGTGTCGGAACTTCCGGCAAGGCACTGTTTTGAACTAAGAAACAGCCTTACGAACAGCCCCACCGGAACTTTCGGTATAACCCACCGGCATTTTCCGATCCCGAACAGAGCGCACCGGAGATAGCCAACAGATATTTCCGGGCAAGCCAAAGTCAACTGAGTCAGCGCTAAGAACAGAGCTGCCGGAAATTCCGGCACTACCCACCGGAGATTTCCGGCGGCAAACAGAGCGTACCGGAGATAGAGCAGCGGCTATTTCCGGCCCTGCCGGAACTTCCGACGCAGTGTCGGAAATTCCGACAGGACGCTGTGCAGCGCCTGAAAAACTAAAGTCAGAAATCGATCCGACCGGTTTCCAAAACCGGTCAAACCGGTTTTGCCCAGAAAACAGAATTTAGACTCTCTCTTGGGTTGTTAGCATCTCAATTAAGCACTTTTGGTCTTTTGATTCGTCAAACACGTCCCCCTTGATAGTACGGTGATTCCTATACTCAAATTCAAACCAAAAAGGAATTTAAATCGCCAATGAGCTCTTCCACCATACATAAATAATTGGGGACCTTCTTTTGATATTCATAATCCATTCTTTTCTTTTATTCCTGCATACACTTCAATACAAGCATCAAATCCCAAATTCTAGTTGTCATTAACACCAAAACACATGGGAGGCCTAGATGCACTTTCAGCCGCCCGCGGCCGGGACGGCCGACGTGGCAGACCAGTCGCGCTACATGCTCTGGCGCGACTGTCTCCTCAGTCGCGCCACGGCTTGTGGCGCGACCAAAAGGGTTATTTCTTGAAAATACAGTTCGGGTGGGATTTTTTTTAAAATTTCAGTTTAAAAAGGATTAAAAAATAAAAAAAATTCATGCAGGCAGTGTTTCTAAGCCGCCCACAGCAATTTATGGTATTTATACGTTCAAGGTCGTGTGTATAACTAAAGATTTGTTGGTTTATCTTATGGCTTGCTTGATACTCATGCAAAATGTACTAGCGTGCCATAAATGTCGATACCCCTGCATTCTAAAATATAGATTGTTTAGTTTTGTTCTAATTCAAGCTCATTTAGTTTTGATCAAATTTATAGAAAAATATATTAGTATCTACAATACCAAATAAA
>CM014274.1:75347979-75386619 GCA_004135705.1 Alloteropsis semialata
CAGTGGACTGTCTTCCTCCCGCGTACAGGTCTGCTGTCTTCTCCTCTCTTATTCACTATGGTGCCTTTTGCAGTTGTCGTGTTTCTCTTTCAGATCTATTCTTTTTCTGTGTGTTCTGTACTCATATGCTCATCTTGTCTCTTCTGTAGGCTCCACTTGGTATGCCCCGTTCAGATTCGGCGAGTCTTGTGGCCTCAACCGGTTTTGTAGCTCCGACAAGGAACGTATCTGCTCGTGGCCTCAGTAATGGTGAATCCAGGCCGTCGTCATCAGCTAATCGCGGCGTTCCTTGTGCGTCTCAGTCGGTTGCACCGTCTGAGGTGGATCTCTATCTTTCTCTTTTCTCTCTTTTTGTACTCATTCGCTATTATTCGCTTTTTCTTGGTCATGTTGCATTATTCTTCTATTCAATGTAATGATGTTGGTTACATTCTCTGCACATTGTGTAGGGACCTGCTCATGCTGCTCCTGCATCTGCTCTGACGCATCCTCTGATAAATCACATATCATATGGAGCTGGCCGCACCTTCCTCCTTGCTTTTGCGGATGATTACCTTACGGAGACGGTGCGACTCTTTATGTTCATTTCATTTAACATGTCATGGTGTTTCATCTACGTCCTTCTATGTTACTTGTTGGTTATGTATTGTGAATGCTTGCAGTTTGTACTGGTTTCATGTTGTCTATGATAATTTCGTAGGTTATTCCGCGCCATGTTGCCTCAACTTTTTATCATGAGCTTGTCCCAGAAATTGTTATGTTTGGTGCCCTCAATCTGCCTTTCAATGTGAAGTTGTTCCCCCTGCGCGGTTGTCTTGCTTTTGGTGCTGGTTGGCGTGATTTTGTATCGGCTGAACGGGTTTCTCTTGGTGATGTTGCTGTCTGTACTCTGCACGACCATCATGCTATTACTCTTGCACTTTACCATGGATTTGGCCCTGAAAAGCCAATGCATGAGAGGCCTGTGCGTTGGATGCCTCCTACTCCGCCCCATCAACCTCCTGTTGCCGCACCCGCTCCGCATCAACCCCCTGTGGTTCATGCTGTTCCACAGGCTGCAGCTAATCCTATTCTTCATCATGGTGTTGTGAATGCTTTTGGTGCTGCACATGTTCCAGGTTACTCTGCATCCACTGTGTTTCACTCCATGATTCAATGTGTGTTATAGTAATGGATGTTATTACATGTTAATTCTTATCTCTATCCGATGTTCCCGTTGTTTTTGGTTTTCCAGTGCCTAATCATGTCCTTCAGTTGCGCTATGAGCTGTCCCCAAATCTTGTCATTTCACCGAACTTGCTTCAGTACATGAATGACATCTGGGCCAATCGTCAGGCTGATTACCCTCTCTATGCAGTGCGCCTCACTGATAGCCAGTCACATCATGGTCTTTTTGTGAGTGCTTATAACTTAATTTTTTCGTAGCTTCCATATCACGTTTTCTGCTTCATTTTGTTGTTTCCCATTGTATTTCTGTATATTCTGATTATCTACATGTGATTTGTTAATGTGCTACAGTACTTCAAGACTAGCTTCTCTAACATGTTCATGCCTGGTACAATTCCTGCTAAGTTGTACTATGGAGATGATGGCCCAGGATATCCGGGTACTCTGTACAAGTCTGCTGGTAACGAGCATGATGCTCGTCTTATGAAAATTCGTGGCCAATATGCTGCATTTGCACGTGATAACGGTTTTCTCACTGGCGAGGTTTATGTGCTGAAGCTTCATTTCTTCAACCACAAGATGCGCATCAAGTTCTACCTCCTTCCTGTTGCTTAGTATGCACGTCTTCGTGTTCTGCCGTTGCCCATCACTCGCCAAGTTTACCTACTACATTATGCATTAGCTTCAAGTATGTGAACTCATGTCACTAAGGAAGGCTTTTGTTGTATATATTGGCCATTGCGTTAAGCAGCCTCGAAATGTTGTGTAATACCTTGCTGTTACCTCTTATGGGCCGTGTAACCTTCCTGTTGCACCTCTACTCTGTATTTATTATACGTACTGGACCTGCTAATCAGGTGCTGCTTATCTGTGCTGTTGGACTTGTAATATATTTAAGGATCTTATATATAATTATATATATATATATTGACCTTTAATATCTATATCGTTGCTCGTGTATGAATTATTTGTGTATGTGTGTGTTTCTCATGTTGCATGAGTTTGGGTTTGTGATTTCCGGTTTTTTGCTCCTTGTTCCTGCATTTGTTCAGTTTTGTTTTGTTCAGGGTCACTACACACAGTCCTTTTTTGTGTTTACGGATTCTGTTGTCATTGTTACCACTATCTTGGCCGTGTTCGGATGGGGATCACAAAATTGATCCCTGCATTAAATGCTACTTTAACTGTTAATTAACGGTATTCAATAAAGTCAGTTTACAAAACTACCTCCACAACCCCCTGTCAAATTCGCGAGATGAATCTAATAAGGTCTTTGACCACGCGATTAGAGGATGATTACTGTAGCATTATTGTAGCAAATCATGGATTAATTACGTGCAGTAGATTCGTTGCGCAAAGTTTCACTGATCTGTTAAAAGGTTTTGTAAATTAACTTCATTTAGGCCCTCATGCCTGCGACATTAATCCGGGACAATTTTTTGTCCCGGGCTGCCGAACACGCCCCTTGTATTGGGTTTAGGTGCGGGCCGTTTATTATCTGCGCACACTACTTTTGCAATATATTTACCTTCCTATTATTTATTTCGGTCCACCATTTTTTCTTTACTGCTGATGCTTTCGTGTTATGGTTTACGACGTACTGGTTTCGGTTTAGGGGACTGAGGTCTACGGTTTCGGGATTAAGGGTTCATCATTTACGGATTAGTCAAAGGGTTTAGCTTTTATCGTTTAGGGTTTAGGTTTGGGGGGTTTCATATTAATGGCTTTTCAATTTGGACTATATCTGTATTTGTTTTTGTATGTTAGGGGCACTGTTTCTGCTGTAGGGTTTAGGGTTTGAGGTTTATGAATTTCCGTTTAGGTCTGGGGGTTTCATATTAATACGTTTGCAGTTTGGACTATATTTTCAATTCTTATTGTATTTGAGGTGCCCTGTTTGTGGTTTAGGTTTGCGGTATGTTAGCGGCACTTTTTGTGCTATAGGTTTTAGGGTTTCGAGTTTATGAATTTGGGTTTAGGTCTCGGGGGTTTCATATTAATATATTTTCTGTTTGTACTATATTTTCAATTCTTATTTTATTTGAGGTGCGCTGTTTGTGGTTTAGGTTTCAGGGCAGTTGTGTTTATGGTTTATGGTACATGCATACATATTTAGGGTTTAGTTTGGGGTTTTAATATTTGTGGGTTTTTAATTTGGACTCTAATTTTAGGTCGTAGTGTACTGTTACTGTTTAGGGTATATGGTTTATGTCTGTACGGATATTGCTCAATTGTGTAGGGTTTCTTGTTGTGGGGTTTCTATTGTTTACGGTTTATTATTTATGGTTTCTGGTTTACGGTTTTGTGTTTTTTATTGTTTTTTAAGATATATATTTTGAAGTGCCTTGCTATATACGACTCTTGCTCTATGTGCTGCTATTTGGGTCCGCTAGGATTTAATATTTATTGTTTATGTCGGCTGCCTTCTCTCCCCCTTCTTTTACGCATCCCCTTTCGTGTTGTCACCAGCAACCCCCATCCGGTTTTCTAGATCCGTCGAGTTCTAGGGTTCCGTTCGTTGTCCCCGTACCTGTGCTGTCCGTGATGGCGGACTGCAAGCGGCCTGTGTCTTCTCGGCCCGCTCCACGCGATGTTGCTCCATCTTCCCGCCGTCGTCGTCCGTCTATGGCGGCGGCTCTTCCAAGGTTCGTCATCCATCCGTTGATTCCATATCTTCATCGGATAACTCGCGCTCCAAGCACATCAATACAATTCATCTTATTCCGGATCCAAATCCTTGGGGCGAGGTTCCGCCTTTCCCCAACGGTTTTCCCCATCGCTCCCATCGTGATGGAGTGCCCTTTAGAGGAGAAGCATCCTCCAACTATGGCCACCATTAGGACCAAGGTTCCCATGGCATGTGCAGAGGCCCCTGTTTTCAGCAGCAAGGTATGTCTGTTTATCCTGTGTATGTAAGTTGCGGCTTGCTGATTCAACTTTTGCAAACTCTTGATAGCTGTATAAGTTCGTTTCTCTGCAACTATATCTGAAACTGTGCTGCCTTCGCCTCTTTTGTAGGCAATTGCAGCAATGTTCCATGAGTTGCGCACTGTGTTAGAAGATCTTAGTGTCAGACTTAGGAAGGCAGAGATGAAGGTCGATACTCTGACACATAAGATTGAAGTTGCTATGGGTCAGCTTCATCGCAAGATTGATGGTGTGGACAGGTCATGTTCAAGGCTGCAGAGTGTCATATCCATCAACTCTGAACTTGCTGATTCCTCAGTTGCTGCTACTAATGAACCTGTTCTGAGGAGGTCCAAAAGAAGGAAGATGTAGATTTTGTTNTCCCCATCGCTCCCATCGTGATGGAGTGCCCTTTAGAGGAGAAGCATCCTCCAACTATGGCCACTCTGCTGATTCCATTAGGACCAAAGTTCCCATGCCATGTGCAGAGGCCCCTGTTTTCAGCAGCAAGGTATGTCTGTTTATCCTGTGTATGTAAGTTGCGGCTTGCTGATTCAACTTTTGCAAACTCTTGAGAGCTGTATAAGTTTGTTTCTCTGCAACTATATCTCAAACTGTGCTGCCTTCGCCTCTTTTGTAGGCAATTGCAGCAATGTTCCATGACTTGCGCACTGTGTTAGAAGATCTTAGTGTCAGACTTAGCAAGGCAGAGATGAAGGTCGATACTCTGACACATAAGATTGAAGTTGCTATGGGTCAGCTTCATCGCAAGATTGATGGTGTGGACAGGTCATGTTCAAGGCTGCAGAGTGTCATATCCATCAAATCTGAACTTGCTGATTCCTCAGTTGCTGCTACTAATGAACCTGTTCTGAGGAGGTCCAAAAGAAGGAAGATGTAGATTTTGTTGCCTGACCTTTGGCATACGGATCCATATGTCTGCTTCCCCATCTCTGTTACTTTGATGGGGCTGTTGTAGCGCTGCTTTATTACGTATGTATCATTCGAAACTTTAAATTCTGTGTTATGTTATGTCAGTAGATTGTTCTATTGCTTTCTGTTACAGAATGTATGGAATACTTGGGTATTTCGTATGTAATGCCATGTGATGTTATATTGTTTGGTCGTCTGCTGCATGTTTCAATTTTTTTCTCATATATGTTATCTTGCATTCACAAATATAGTGATTTTATACTTTATTTGTAGAACTCATTTTTAGACTTATGCCAAGTCTGCCTTGCTTACTCATGCTCCCATTATGTACTTGTTTGTATGCAACGTACTATAACCTTGTACTCACTCATAGGTGTCCATTTGCACGTACATAGTTTTACATTTATTTTCATGTACATTTGTACTCCAAATGTCCATTTTTCATCAATAACATAAGAGGTTCACATTTTCTTCCCCCTCTCTGTTTCAATTTTTTAGGGATTTGTTCTTTTTGTTGCCTGTTATCCATGCCTTCAATGCTGTGTTTGGTGGCCTTCCTCCTGTGTATGCTCTGTGTGGGCATAGTGATGGTAGTTCATCGTCCCCCAGTTGTATTGTCTTTACTGTGCTATCTGCTTCACTGCTCCCTTTGTTGCTTGCAGGAATAGTGGTAATAATCTTCATGCTGTTCTTTGATTCTCCGGTGTGTGCATTAAGGGCATCCATTATCTGTTTGAAATGTTCCTCCTCTACCTCAGTCTCATCATTACTCAATTGCAGTACTTTCATCAACATCATCTTCTTTCTAATTCCATCTGTGCAGTCTAGCTGAAGCCGTCTTTCGTGGTTCAATATGCTCTCAACTACGCTAATCCTTGCGTCCTTTGTCCACCTTTTCATTATGTTTTGAGGTGGAATACATGTCGCGTCAATGTGCACAAGAACCTGCAAATTTTGTTGCCTTGGTGGGTCATCTTGTTGTATGACACTTATTGTCTTGTGATTTGTGAAATTTCATACAGTGTCTTACCTTAAGTGCATGTCGGCATAGTATACCCATGTGGTTGTACAGGCCACAGCTACACCATATTTGTTCCCCTTTGTAATAAATCACACGCATTTCACGTGCATCTGGGTCATCTATGAAGCTTGAGTGCACAACTATGTACTCCTCCTCATTGCATTTTCTTCTGATGGCATATTTACCTGCTCTATACAGCTGCTCTGTGAACTTTTCGTACATTGCTCTTGTGTATATTGCCATAGCATGCTTCTCGATAGGGACATTGATTTTCAGCTTCATTCGTATCTGTTTACACATTGAAATATGTCAGTCTTATGCATCACACATTTATGGTTCAGTAAACGTACTAATTTTGTATGGGCCTATGATTTTAGTAACTTGCCTGTTTTGTGATGTGTGTTTGCCTGGCTTCATCATCTACTCTGTTGTTCTGCAGCTCGTTGAACTTACTTACAAATAGGTGCATGGGTGCAGCTCTTTGGATCACTTCCTTTAACATGTGATTCGCGCTTTCACTCCTTTGTGTGCTTGTCATACCTGCACAGAAAATTCCCATGAAGTATGGTTTTGCCCATTTTGTCCTGTATCGGAACAATCTTTCCATGAATGCATTCTCTCCTAGTTTGAACTTTGTCACAAGTTTTTTCCATTTTTCGTCAAATCTGATTTTGCAAGTTTCTTCAGTTATCAGCTTGTTGAACTCTGATTTGAAGCCACTGTATTTCGAGTACACATTTCCCAGCCTTTTTTTTGCATCTTTGAGGACATGCCATCTACACCATCGATGCCTTGTATTCTTCAGTGTAGATTTCATTGCTTTTGCCATAGCAGCGCATTGATCTGCACATTACATTTACAATGTCAGCTGGTTAGTCTGATTGTGCATACGTGTTAACTCTGAATATTATGAAGTAGTTAATTCTCGTACCTGTTAACATTGTTAACGGTGCTTTCCCCCCCATAATTTCGACAAATGATGAGAAAGCCCATTCAAAGTCCGCTGTTTTCTCTGTTGTGAGTAACACTCCTCCAAATATTACACTCTGGAAGTGGTTATTAACTCCTAGAAATATTCCAAATGGTAGCTTGTACAGGTTTGTTCTGTAAGTTGTGTCGAATGTCATGACATCGCCAAAGTTACTGTAATCCTCCCTGTTTTTCCCAGTGCACCATAGCATTGCATTTATTCTCCCTTCGTTATTGACTTTGAACTTTACCTCCATTGCTGCATCTTCAGATTTCATCTTTTCTAGAATTGCCAAAGTCTTTCCGATGTCATTTCTCATGTTCTCTTGTGCAAGTTTTGCACAGATGGACCTCACTGCTTCTTTTCTCATCGGAGCACTAGATGTGTTATCAGATACTCCAAGTATACTGCATACCCTTCCAATGCTTACATTGTTCTCTCGTAATTTCTTGATGAAGTCCCTTGTCATTGAGTCGATATGGTTATGTGAGTTCCATTGCTTATTTTCTGCATACGTATCTGACAAAGGGTGGTTATGTGTGTCATCAACCTTGCTAATGTACCAACCGTGGTCTTTGCTTCTCAGTAATCTAATCATGGCTTTGCATCCTGTCCGGCATGAAGTGCGCTTTGGGTTTAGTCCCTGTGAAAATTTTTCATATCCGTTGTTACATAACAAAAGGTGGTTCTCATCTGCACAAATTTGCAGTTTATGTTGTGACCTTACCTCACAGGAGCATACAATGTCAACTCGTAACCGGTAATGTTCTGAGTTTGTTCTGCTTCTTCCATATCGAATCCCAAATCCCTTCTCCCATGAATATAGATTGTAGAAATCATGAGCCTCTTGACAACTGTTGAAAGATGTCCCTTCGAAAGGGAAGAAGATGTGTTCAGCTTGACGGTTTTCTGCATGCCTAAGAGCTCTGGTTATGGCACTTTCCTCCCAGGGCGCTAATCTTGAATCAGGCCCACTTTTTGCTCGTTTCCTACAGTATATCAGGGCCATTTCAAGTATGACGTATTTGATTCCAATTTTCATACTACTTGGGAGTATAAATTGCAAACATAAGTTGGTGTTTATTACGTAATAAATCCAACTATCCTGATGCATCATTCAGAAGTAATTTGTGTGGGTTCTTTGTAAGTGTAAGCATGCAACACCTCAGAATTTGGCATGTATGTTCTCACCTTTTTTTCCATGATGATGATGTAAGCTGGCTGGTTGGATTTTGGGATTGTGTACTAATGCGAAGCTGCTGGAATCCCGCCTGCATTATCATCTTCTCTGCTAGGCAGGCTCTGTTTGGAGAACGTATTAACTGTCATTTTAATGTGTGTATGATATGACGAAATAGCAGGTAATCGTGCTATTTCGTATATATAAATTACTAACCTGTAGCGCTCCGAGCAGTACGTGACGACGTGTTGGGACGCTTCTTCTGCACCAACTGTGCCTGCCCATGGTCCTCCCCGCACAGGAACGAGTTGCCCTGCCTCTTCTGCAGATGCGGCTGTAACCGTGGCATCTGCAGTGCCTGCTGCTTCTCCGCCAGTCGGACCGTCCGCCATGACGGCGGTATCTTCATCTCCGTGCGCCAGTCCCGACGGCGGAACTCCGTCCTCTTCGTACCGCTCGTCCGCATCTGCACCGCCGCCGCCTCCTTGTTCTGCGTCACTCGGCGCGTTCCGCATCAGGCCTCCATCGGGGTTTGCGTCTCTTGCTTCTGAAGGCCGCTCCGCGTCAACGTCGTTGCGGTGGTCTCCATCGCTTCTTCCTATAGCTGCCCGCCTCGGATCCTTCTTCATCTGCGCTTCGTGTTCCTGTTGTCTCGCGCCTGCTTGTTGGTTCCCGACGGACGAGGCAGTGGCCATCCCCATGCGCTGGTCCTCTCCGGCCGAACTCGTTCTCAAACATTCGCGTAGCTTCCCGCGTAGGCCACCGCCGTTTTTTTGAATTCGGGTGAACCGACGTTGCGTCTCCTTCCGGCTGAAGGAACGGCATGGGTTGACCTTCTTTGGTGATTATCGTTCATTTCGGTAATTTGCTCTGTACACCGTGCTGCAAATCACGCTTTGCGGTCCGAATCTCCGCGGCATCAGGGACGTTCGTTGGTCGTGGGTACGTACCGCCCTGCGTAAAAATTCCGCTTTACTCTACTCCGTGCTCACCGACGAGGAGATGGCCGCGCTCTCGGAGTCGCACGCCGCCACAGCCGCCGCCTCGGCCTGGAAGAGGATCACCACCGCCGCCGCTCATCGGGGCGGACGCGACCGCCACGACCGGCGGAGCGCGAGCGGGGCCACGGCCAATAAGGACGGATGCAGCGGTGATGGCACCAGGGTGTACCCGATGCTCGGCCTGCTCGAGGCCGGCGATCTCTCCGCGGACAATAGTAAACAATCACGCGCCAGCGCCGGTGCCAGCAAGTTCACCGGCGGCGGGTTGAGGCGGCACCGGTCGTGGCAGCCGGTGCTCGACACCATCGATGAGGCTCCGTGACGCGGCGGCCGGGCGGTTGACCGGCCGGCCGAGCGGCGCAGGAGTGAGCAGCTTTGGTTTCGCTGGTGTTAGGCGGGCGGCAGCTAGCTTGAGCTGGCGTCCGAGTGTACAGTAGCTAGCTTCCAGCTATTCTTTTTCTCTTTTGCCTTTTCCATTTTTGTAAAGCCATTCTTTTTTTTTCTACACACGCACCACTGGCAAATTGATTGTCAGGTTTTTGTGCTCGGGAAACAAAATAATGAAATTGAGAACCAATTTGTACAGGGTATGTACAATCATTTGTGATTTATTTACAGATCGAGTAATTCTTCGAGCTAAATCCTAAAACCTTTGTCCCACAGTTTTCCACCCGGTGGTAAGATGAGAACATAGCAAGAGAACTTTTCGAGGCTTACGCCGAATTTATGCATAAGAGTTTGGGCTAGTAATGTGAATGTATACATCTCACAAATATAAGCATCTTAAGTTCGTATCAAACTCTAGATGTAAATTTGAATTTGGTTTCAAATATCAATATTTAGGACATAAACTGGTATATGTCGAATTTCCTCTACCTTGTGTGCATAGTAGAAATTCAGAACTATTTTCTAATTAACCGGAATAATTTGTATACTTTAATCTGGTTTCAAGCAATAACCACTTAACATGCTTAATCTTACTACTTTTATTTTTACTTTGGATTCTCCATTTGGTAATTTCATTGTCATTTAGGTGCAATGGCCTGGACAATCCTTTTTTATAGGCTCTCCCATCCATTGTATTGACTGTATGTATGCTTTTTTTAAGGAAAATATGCGTATAAATTTCAACACCTACTTTAAAAATTGCTATTTCCTCCGTCCTAAATTAGATGACATTTTAACATTTCTAGGTACATAGTTTTTTTTTACTACATATCTATTTACTGTATATCTAGACATAGTGTATATTTAGGTTTATGTCACAACTTTTGTATCTAGAAAAAGCCAAAATGAAATCTAAATTGGAATGAAGGTAGTATGCATCAACATAATGAACCATAGTGCTTTTTCATATCTACATAATAAACAATCATTTTTGACCAATGTTTAGGATTTTTGCGTGATAGGATCCACTGCTGTGAAAAGCGCGCAAGTTTTCATGACAATAATTTGATTTCTCAAGAAAGTTTCTATACATTGTTTTGAAAAAATAAGACTTCATTTCAAACTTGTACAAAAAAAATGTAATTAATCCTCCTGGTTGAGTGTTCAAAAGTCGGAACAAGCGCCCTTGCTTGTTGCTTCTTGAGTTTCTTATGGTGTCCCCTATAACATGGTAGAGCACTATTGTTATCTCAGAGAGGTCCATAACACTCTGCTATCTGGAAAACTGGCAAGGATTTTGAACGGAAATATTCATTTTTACTACATCATCACTTGTAGAACGAAAAGACGTGTAAATGAATAGGTCCTGTGCAGTTACTTTTAGTTTTGGATCAGTGTTATGGGATGGTCACTGATTTATATGATTATATCAGTGTCGTCATACTTGAGTTCTTTTTTGGCCGTCGGTTCTACTTCTGAAGAATGGTAGCTAGCACACAGAAATCGTAGCAATGGATATGTTCTCTCGCCTTTCACTTGCGCAAGTAGCATGCTACAGCTGGTTGGCGTATTACTTGTCTGTATTATTATCTGCAACTGTCTGGGACACCAGCCAGAGAAGAGGAAATATACAAGCGAGCCAAGAGCTGTATGGAAACTCAGCAAGATATACATGTTTGCCGAATGTCGATTGGACCTCAGCTGTACATGCAACTTGCTATGGAACAAGAGGGATCATATCCCAGGATGGTCCTTATTCTAGGTCATGTTGCCTTGAAGCGAACAGTAGGATATGCCAGTGTATCATGATATCATCTACCTGTATTGATGTAGAACAACCCAACACACCGGTTCTCCATGCATGGTAGCAACTTGCGAGATAAACTACTTATTATATATAAGCAAGCCAGAGAGGTCACATTATGTAAACAAGCAATTTACCGGTTAAAAAAGGTTCACGATTTAATTGCATATAATTGAAATTTGATGTGATAATCTCAGCAATACTTCTTCGAGAAAAAAACATTAATTGCCGTTCATGAGTATAGGAATTCATCAGACGACAATTTAAACTCCTGTGATGTTGGTTTCATAAAAAGAATATTTGCTCCAAGTTAATATTCAACTATACCAGGCCGATTTTTTTTTTGAGAATAGGCCGATTTTTTTATTTAGGAAACCAAAGTCCAGCGCTATTCTAAATTCGGCCCAGTCCACCTAAGAACAAAAAATCGCCCAAGCCATTTCCTCCCAAAAAAAGAGGAGAGCGAGAAAAAGTCGGTCCAGTCCCAGGCTCCCAGCGACTAACGGCCTACAACCTAATCTCACTCGCTCCCGTGTTTCTACCACGTCACTGACTTCTGGTCCCACATTTACTTGGCCCCACATTTCAGTGGAGAATCTGGAACCATTCGGCGTCCCTCTCCGAGTACCCCGCGCCATCCCAACGAACCGGGGCACCGACACGTAGGCCAATCTCTCCACGGACCCACCTGTCATCGCCGAGCCGCCTCGCATCCCTCGTCCTCGTCCCCCTTCCTCCCGGCAGAGCCAGCACGCCAGCGCCACGGGAAGGCCCTAGGGTTCCGGCGAGGCGACGGCGAGGGCGAGCGCCATGGCGGGGATTCGGTGGCCGCCGGAGGACCCGGAGATCTTCCCGTCCCGGATGGTCGGCGGCGGCGCCTGGGTCCCCGTCGGGCCCCCGGGCGAGATGGCGTCGGACGACGACCGCTCGGTGGCCGCGGACTCGTGGTCGATCAAGAGCGACTACGGCAGCACCCTCGACGACGAGCAGCGCTACGCCGACACCGCCGAAGTCCTCCTCGCCTCTTCCTCCGCCTCCGCCACGGCCGCGCCCTCCGCCTCGGTCGCTGCCAACCCGTCCTCCGACTTCAGGTGAACTGATTCTACTCCATTCTTCTTCCTCCCGTGCCCCGCGAAATGGGCGAGCTTCTGTGATCTGATTCCTTGTGCTGGGGAAAGGAAGGGGATCGATTCTCTGCCCCTTAACCTTAATTTGGCCCTTATTGCATTTTGGTCCAAATCATCTTATTTGTCTGGGGCGACTGTATTCAAATTGTCGTTGATGTGAATCTTGAACAGCTTCGACAAGGATGTCCCTGACTCCAGCGACGTGGAGCCTCCGTTGCTGGGATTGCAGAATTTCCAGGATGGTGCTTATGCTGAGGATCTTGCTCACTTCCATGAACGCAGCCACGCTGATGACTGGTAACATTCCTGAAGCTATTTTCACAAGCATCTAAACATGTTTGTCTATGCACTAGAATTTAGAGTGGCAGCCTTTGTTGCCTGGATGATACGAGTGGTCTGTTCCATGGGCATTTATAGCAAAATTTGATTTGAGCTTTGCTTGGAACATTATATGAGCAAGCAGGAGCATTATTTTATGAATCTAAAGACGACTACAGCAGCTAGGGTGTATAAACATTCTGCAATTGCATGCCGTTAGTGTTTGGCATTGTGGTGGCTTTTCAGAAGCACCTTTTTTCTAGAACCAGTCATATTTAGTTAGCAGCATCCTTTTTAGGATCTATAACAGCAAAATTTTACTGGAATTAATAAATATTCCCATAATAGACTAGACTCTGCAGCAGAAGGCAGCACAACACAATATTGCAACTACGAATTGATACTTAGACCTGGCATTCCAAGGGAATTCAATTCACGATGGGGAAAATATACCTTCTTTTATCCATGTTTAAACTTTACCATCTTTACCTTCAAGTTTTTCAGGAAATATCACGATCATTATCTTTTATTGGAGGTTTAAGCTAAGCTCACCACACAATGGTGAAATAATTTGTCAAAATCTGCTGAATAGTCTTATCCCTTTTATCACATTACTGTTTGGATTTTGGGCAAACAGCTGTTTTGCAGCCATTTTCCCATTCAAGAAGAGATGCAAATATAAATTATGTATTTTTTCCATTTGATTTAGGAATTCGATGCTTATATTGTTGTTGTCCGAAACTTGTGTGAGTTTGCAGGTTTGGCACCGAGGTCATGGAAGTCCGTGTTGGCTGGACCAAAAATTTGTGCTCGAGCAAGGATTTGCCCAGCTGCAGTGTACTTGACATTGGGACTGGGAGTGGCAGACTCTTGCAGCAGCTTGCGAAGCAAGGGTATGCTCACTAGCTGAGGAAATGTGAAACTATGATTTTTCATTGTTAGTACCAGTACTGATGTGTTAATATACAATGTTCAGGTTTTCTGATCTGACTGGGATTGACTATAGTGAAGGCGCAATTGAGCTTGCACGAAATCTTGCAATTCGTGATGGCTTTGAGCACATTAATTTCTTGGTGAGTCAGTCAGTGAAGCATATAATGTAAATTCAGTTTATGTTATAGTATATTCTCCATGACTATCTGGTTGTATCTTAGGTACAAATACTAGCCTCTTTACTGAAAGAGCAGAAAAGAACCATTTCAGCTTATATGAATGGTCCTTTTGCAGGTTGATGATGTATTAGAGTCAAAGTTGGAGAGAAGATTTGAACTAGTCATGGATGAAGGGACTCTTGATGCAATTGGGCTCCACCCTGATGGACCTGTGAAGAGGTAAATGTGTGATTACTGTATAGACGTTGATGTGTCCATAGTCTTATCATAAACCTTAGGTTTTCACACCAATGCTTATATATTTCTAATTGCTTAAACTTTTTTTCAGCGGAAGCAATGGGATCACTTGTTTAATAGTTTCCACACATGTCTAAGCATCTAATCTATTTCCTTCTGCATTTCAGAATGATGTATTGGCAGTCAGTCGCTAGCTTGGTTGCCCCTGGTGGTATATTGGTCAGTTCTTCCATCCAAAATCCAAATTGAACCTGGGATTTCCTTTTTTCTTTATTGCTAGGACATTTATGGCAAAATTATGAGCTGGCAGTTTTACATTGATGGTGAAACTTTATGTATCCCTATGTTATCTAGAAATTGCATGCTCCTCCTTTTGCTATATGCTTTTTTGCCTTCTACAGTAACCATCTGTTAGTAACTTATTTGACAGAATAGTCTAGCATATCCCTGTAAGAGAAATATGGCTATTCAAAAGAGAGCATCATCCTCTGCACTTGACATTTTTTTAGGTCATCACATCATGCAGCAGAACCAAGGATGAGTTGGTACAGGAAGTGGAGAACTTCAACCAAAGAAAGCTTGGTGCTATGGGCTCCGAAGGATTGCCAGCCAATGACTCTGCAGTGTTCAGCTACCTCGACCATGTTCGAAGTTACCCTTGTGTGGATAGTTCTTGCATCACGACCGTTGCTTTCCTGCATAAGTGAAACATACATGTACGCCTGGTTTATTGCCTCCCCAAGAAAGTTATCATACCTGTCACTATATTAGCAATGTACCCAATCACTGATGTATCAGATGATATTTTAGTATTTTACTGTCGGATTGGTTCGTCAGAGTTTTTATGTTATGTTGTTTTGGTATTGCCGGATGCCTGTATTTCACTTTGGCGGTGTTCTCCTCGAAAGCGTGCTAAGAGCATCCAGCAGTCTCCCATTCGGCCATTTCCCAATCTAACTACCATATTAGTTACTTAGAAATTAGTGCTCCAACAGATCCCTTTTGTCTTTCCCAATACGGTAGTTGGATTGAGACAAGGTTATTAGGGAACTGCAAAAGCAATTTTTCCAATAATCATGAAAAAGATATTAGGACATCTCCTTTAGGTGATTATTGGAAATGTTTATTGGGGAACTATTGGAGATGCTTTAACCAACTGATGCAATTCGACATTCAGGGTGTTTAAATCCGGTGAATTGGTGAATAGTGGTGAAAAGTTTTGACACTGAGAAACGTGTCCTGTGAGAAGGGCATGGTTGTCAGTTTGAAAACTTTTGGTGACTTTGAGGATGTAAACACCCCCTTAGATATTTTAATGCTAGAAAATTGGGTACAATATCTGACCACATAATCAATCTCGAGTTTTCTTCTGGCCAAGTATGAAACCAACAACAAGAATGCATAATTTGACAGCAATCAGTATTGCAAAAAGCGAGATCATTGAAAAAAGATAAGCCACCAATAAATGAATTCAGAAACTGAAACATAATTTCCTTCCATTTGCAAGTACTTTTGACAGCATAATATCTTCAGTACACAAGTGTAGGATGAACTTGCTGCTGCAGCGGAGGCTCGCAAGTGACAAGTTAGTCTGCTACTTCTCATATGTACAGGAGAAACAGGGCCACTACGTTCTTCTCTATGCGCATAGAAGCGAGTGGCTTCAGGCTAACTCATTATGTCATCGTATACTCATTTTTTTGGACTTCTTTTTTCTTGTGATCATCCTTGCTTCTACCAGATACACGGATGTGCTGGTTCTGTCAGATTGGAGGCTGGACAGCATGTTCTTGGTCATGTCAGTAGACTGGTATGAGGCGTGGTCGCGAGTAATTTGGTGCTGCAGAATTGGTAACTGTGTCCTCTTCTTCGTCTTCCTCCTCGCTTTCTGATGAAGATATATACGTTTCTCGGCTTTCCTGCAGTGTTAAGTGATCTAGATCCGAGAGTTACGCCTGAGAAAAACCTAGGTTGCTTCTACTACAAACAGACAAATGGAGAAATCTGAACAAGTGTGACGTGCTATTATGCAATGTCTGCTGCTGCTAAACTGAGCAGGAACAGGATCAGCAGTTCAACACTGCATTTGCACAGCAGGATTGTTAGGTTTGTCTACACTTGTGCAGGTTCCAGCACTTGACAAATATTCAGTGATGAAATTACCTGCTGCCGTCGTCGACGGTGGAGGCTTGCCATTGCTCTGACCATCACCAGGATTGGGAATAGGATTCCCGCAGTTCTCAGCACCAGAAGCTTCATTTCCAGAAGCAGAATGCGCAATAAGAGGCATCAGATCAAGAACAATAACTTAAGTCATAAAGATTTTGGCAAATGATGATCATCAATCTTACCGAGAACAAGGCCAATGAGTACTCCCCATTTCCACCGATCATGAGAGGAAGAGTGTGGCGAAGGATTAGGAGTGCCATGAACTGTTCAATGATTCAATCACAACGATGGATCTTCATCAGAGAGGAGATAGAGGATGCCACAGCAACCAGGGTTGAATCTGATGTCAAAAGACTCAAAACTCACAATTATTGCAACTGTTCGGCAACAAAGTGTGCTGCTTCTTGTCCTGATAGGCAAGTAATCCTCATAACTGTCCATGAAATCACGCTCTGTTGGCACCATTGTTATTATCTGGGCATCATCGAGATCTTGACGGGCAATCTCCCAGTTCCCTCTGTACAGAGATGGTAAAACATTATAGAGTGAACTAAGCAAGAAGACAAACCAGTTTGCTTAAGACTGCCTAAAAGGGTGAGTACCTGAAGTTCATTGGAATACTTCCATAGTGAAAGAGCTGCTGCGGGGCAGTATAACCTGGCCTGAATTGCTGAAGAAATATAGCAAACTTAAGCCAAAAGCATGTTTCCATAGTTACACATTTATTGAAACTGTATCACAACCATATTTTGTAACCTACAACTGATATGCGTAATCCACCTCAGCATTTTTACCTGCAGGCATATTTCACAGATGGTGTCGCCCTTCTCGTTACACCAACGCTGAATGCATTTCCGGTGCGCATACTGCAAGACAGGAGCTACTAATTTAATTTTGTATAAATACTTTATAGCCAACTAAAACAATACATCTTCCTAGTTCATTCGTCATGTAGCATGGTATATGACCATTATCAGAAACAAGAATATGCAATAAGATCACCTCCAGGGTGTCTGTGTTTCCTTGAAGTTTCAACTACATTTTCGCCTTGCATATAGCATAATGTGGGTAGTTGCCCCACACATTGCGTGAAGGTCACACTCACAAAGATAGCTCCCTCCATTTCCCGTTTCCCCCTATCTTTGCAAAAACACCAGCACCTTCCCTTACCCTTCCATATATCTTTCAACACACTATCACGTCGCTGTCCAAAAGGATGGCCCAATATATACTAGGCAGTGCCTTCCAAGCCACATTGTGATAAACACAGTTGATTTGGTTCATAGCTGTTGGCCACAATGACTCTCAAGTTAACATGGAACTCCCAAGTCCTAACTCCACAACCTACTACATCTAACCCAAACCATAAACGTCAACAGTTTTCATGCCAAGTCAACTATACATTAAGTAGTGTAGAATTAGAAATATAAGTAGACCCCCAAAATGAAATTCAGGGACAACTAGTCAATGTCCCATCTTCTGCCAAAACAAGGGGGCGACTTTTCATTTGACAACAGGAACTGAATACACATTTTGAATGAACTTTGAGAAACAATTGCATAATCATCAAATAGTTAGGCCATAGATCAGCCGAACAAGAATGAAGAGAAGATGCTTACCTTGAGGCTGCCACAACAGGCGCAGGGAGCCTCCATGTTGGAGTCCCAGTCCTCCTCCTGACAAATCCTGCACTCCACCACCTTACTCGCCGAGCCGCCACCGTCGCCTGCTGCACGATGGCAGTACTCGACGGCCACTGTCTCCGGATGCAGATCGACCATCTGCTTCCCGCCACCGATCGCCGCCTCCAGCGTCGACTCCGTCAGCAGCCGATCCACGAGCAACGCGAGATGGTCACCCATCACACCTGCGCGCATGCAATCCATGGCTCAGTGAAACAGAACCCAATGCCGCCATCTCCAAAAATCGCAGACACACGGGAAGACCAAAAAAAAAAAAACAATCGCAAGTGCCAAAAGTTTGGTTTAAAAGAAGTGCCAAATTTTGTCTGAAACATTGGTAAGTGTGACGAGGAGCACACGAAGAATCAAGAATCCAATGAGGAGCTCGCGGTTGCAGGAAGACTGACTGAAGGAGGGGATCCAATGCACGCATGCAACTGCTCCCTTATGTGAGGAACTGACTGACTGACAGAAACCAACTGCTTGAAGATATTAGTAAAGTGTTTTCGCAAAAAAAAATGATAACCGCAAGAATGGAGGTTTGATTAGTGGAATTATAGCAAGGGTAACGAGAGAGGCCAAAGATTAATTTGCGGTGGTTCGACTAATCCGCAAGTGTACGAAGAACAGGTAGAACCTCCACGTTTCCGAACAAGCCATTGAATTGAAATGGACGAATGAAACTGCCACTTTTTAGTGGATGGAAGAGAACTAAGCGAATTGATGAGAGCGGGCAGAAGAGGGTGGTTGCTACTTGCTAGCATTACAGCAGCACAAGGAAAGCGCATTTATTGGTGTTAGATCGAAGGAACACCATGAACATAACAAAATAAAGACAAACAAGATTGAACACCAAGGAATCGAAACTCACCCAGGAAGAAGAGGACCGGGAAAGAGGATGGCTATGCAGCTGGTGAATATGGCGAGAGCACTCTTCAATCTCAATCTCAATGGCCTGACGGGTTAAATCAAACTGAATAAAACAGCCTGCACCAACAAGAAGAAGAACTAGATGACGGAAACACAAATCTTTACCTTGTCCTAAGTACCAAGAACAGAGCCCCGGCCCCCGGGAGAGGAAGCTTCGAAGGCTGGATTCGGGGCTGGGTTAAGGCACGGAGGGGATTGGGTTGGATTGGGGGAGGGGTTAAGGGACGCAAGAGATGGAGTGCCCTCGGATGGAATGCAGCGATGGAGGGGAGGCCAAGCCAAGGCAAAGGCAAAACGAACCCTCCTCTGCCTCTCACCACCTCCCTGGCTCCCTCTCTCTCTCTCTCTCTCTCTCTCTCTCTCTCCCTCCCTCCCTCCCTCGGAGGAGATTTAAATTAGAAGAGAGGCAAGGTAAAGGGTGGGAATAAGCACTGGTATCGCCCGGCAACAGCTTCACTGATACTGCTGATCTTTTGTAGGTTTCCCTGGAATGGCCTCCGATTCCTTGTCACTTTCCAAACGCTTTCTATTCTATTTTCTGGAGGCTTGGAGGGGGCTGAAAAGGCTCGACCTTTCCTTTGTCTCGTTTCTTCTGAATGCAGCCTGCTCTTTTCACTGGACCTCAGGATTCAGAACTAATGTCTCTTCTCAAGACACCGATAAGAATTCTTCATGTTCCAGCAGCTTGTACTGCCCTCATGTTCTGGCATGTCCTGGCGGAAATGGTACAATTATGCCAGTCCTTGGTGCAGGAGTTGGTCGAGAGGTATTTGTATGTCGCCACGCATTTTCTTGCACAGACTTGTTCATCAGGATACGTGTATTTTTTTTTTGCTATGAAATACTACTCCTCATTGGAAAATTCAGACATATGACCAAACCTACAAGAGCTGCAATTACAAATTTGGTCAAGAAGTAGAGACTGAATCCATTTTTTTGCATGACACGAGAGCTGCTAAACCTAGGTGACATGATTAGGAGCCATCATTAGCCTGGGGATTTTTCTTTGCAGAAAGATGTTAAGCCTGAAGATTCTCCCTGTACTTGGAGGAACGCAACGCAAAGCTCGAGGAAATACGGATTCCTTGTAGGTGGCACACCAGCACTGCAAACGGCAGACGGGTGGTGGAAGTTACGGGAGTGCCCCTCTGGGGACTCGGTAGCTTTCCAGTTTCCACTGCCCTAGGAAGTAGGGTAGGAGGCAGTAGGCTAACCGCTTTGCACACGTTTGCCGCGACTGCTACGCCCACTACTCCTCCTCCCTCCGTTGCCGGCTAAACCACGATGCCCACTCCCCCTCTCCATCCCGGAGTTCCTTTCCGTTCTCTCCTCGTTTCCGGATACGGGAAACCTTCGTCTTCGCCGCGCAAATGGGCAGTGTTGGATCATGACGTAATCTGGGGTAAACCGGGCAGAACCTCACGTACTAGGATCTTTTTTTTTCTTCCCCTAAAAGCTACTACTAGAAAACTTAATTTACTACATAAGCAGAATTTCCGGGGTTGAGAGAGCAAAACTAAGAAAACACATGTGAACTATAGGTGCTTAAGGAAAGACAATATTACCAAATTAAGCATTCGTATAAAATCTTCTCCATGATGTGCATGAGTGCTTAAAAATACTTAATCACCTTGTTAGCACACTGGCGGCACTATAAAAACTATTAAAACAATATAATTTCCATCTTACATATATGCACCCACCTCGTATAATTTAAAAAACAATATGGAACTTTTTTTTTCTCACAAGCGGTTCCTCTAACACATACTACATCCGGTTTATATATATGACATTAGGACATTATCATTAATTCATTTTCGAACTAAACTTGCTGTCCTGGCATCATATATACAAAATCGGAGGTAGCATCGTCTTATAGTTATTTTTCTTTTACCGTTACATTTTCCCCTGGTAGAAAATTAACTGCCTCTCTATACCTGAGAGAATCAATGGCAGATCGACAACTAGCAACTGAAGTGACAATTCGTTCATTTAGCGTTTGGTATGCCTATGTCCTAGCAAAAGCTGCAAAGATTGCAAGGACAAGGATGGCTGATTTGGCTATGCCGGCTTCAATTTTGGCCATATTCTTGTGTTGAAATGATGCTGTTTGATGCTGCTCTGCGCGTGCTAAACTGCAGTAGGAATTTCAACTAGCCAATTCTTGTGGCTATGTACTAATTATTCAGCATTTCAATTGGAGAACTCCAGGCTCAAACAAAAACATGTGGCCGCTCGACTTGTCCATTCCACCACCAACTCTCCCGGGAAACTCATCTGAAACGTGCCAAACCAAAATCATCTCTGAACTTTATCGGTCAACTGGGATGACCCAATCGCTGGCCAAAAAGGGGCCTCATTTCCAAACCGCTGTTGCAGCTATAGGTCAGTCTTGGTAGTACTTTGGTTGGAGTTGGGTTGGTGAACCCCACAACCAAGCTTGTCTCCTCTCACAACATGCGGCTGCCATATGGAATCGTGCTGAGAAAACCTAGTTGTTTAGGTGTGGGTGATCTGGTTTGGTTGGACTATACTCTGTCCCCATGATCTCGTTTTAAAGAAACACAAGTTTGTACTAGTAATTGATTGCCTTTGCATATCTAACCCACACACAAGGACTGTGGTTTCTCAATTGAAATGGAAGAACGTTTGGTTTTTTCTTTGGATGGTAGACAGAATTTGTTGCACCTGTTGTCTTCATTTTGCATTCACAAGTTGACTGAATGAGCACACATAAAAGTGGATATATACAGATGGAGCAGAAGAAGCATCACTTATGTGTTTGTCTATGAAAAGTGATTTGCCTTTTTGTTGAAGCAAAAAGCGCAACAAGTATATTTTGGCAATAAACTAATATTTGAGTAAACTGTTTAGTTTATGAAACTAAAGATCTGTCAAACCCCTAAATGCTTGGTAGTGTAAGAAGATTGTGTCTTTTTATGTTACCTACTTGGTTTCTGTCAGGGAGAAAAAATACACATAAACACCTGTGTTGCTCATCAACTCACCTACATACAACACACAGAGGCAGTGCTAAATTAAAATTTTAATATTGCACTCACGTGATATGCTAGTACACATGTCAATTCCATCTGAACCATACTGCCTAACAACATTAACTTTCTTGAACGCATGGCCCAATATTTGCAGCAAAGTACTGTTGTTAGGCTGCCGCCAGGTTCCTATGAGAATGCAGATGTTAGGTTCTTTCTTTTATGAGGCTAGCCAATCACTGTGTATTCTCATGCATTCCCTTTGGAACACTGAAGTTTTGATGGACGTGCACTACAGAAAGAGTCAAATTCTTTACACTCTTTCAACAGAAACATTGCCAATTCAAGTTCCTTTTCTTTTGGAATAGAGGTAGCCGACCCATCACTGCCTTGAAAAACAAGCCGCGGATCATCTCGTACACGCTACAATAATCAGAAAGTTCATCACTATGGAGAGAAGGAAACATGTGGTGTGGTGTATGGCAGTACGAAATGGAGAAGAGATCGTTGTACTGATCGATGCGTACGCACTCTCCTGCAGGCTGCAGGATAGATTGCAGGCCGAGTGCTCAAGTATTACGGTATCGACCTTCTCTGGGTAATGGGAGACATACGGTATATAGAAGCCAACGCCTTCACCCTGTTCGCTTGGCTTATCAGCCACCAGCCAGCAGTACTTCAGTCTCACAACAAATCAGCACCAGCCACCAGCCACCAGCCAGCCAGCAGTATTTTTTCTCTCACAACAAATCAGCACCAGCCACCAGCCAACCGAACATGGGTATCGTCAGATCGAATCATGGTTAGAAAAGAGACCGGATGATGCAATGCTGCCCAGAAAAGCTGAAAATGAATAGGTGCTGCTCCTTTCGTCATGCCCCACACTGAGGGGTGTTCAGATGCAGCGTTATGCATAGTATTTTTGTGTTATGCATAGTGTTTATAGAGAGAAAAAATGCATTGGGAAACATGCATTATGCAAAACGTTATGCATAGTGCGTGAACTAAACAGGGCCTATGTTCTGCTCTGTGTCAGCTCCATCATTTCCTCAAAGAAAGGCCCAACGATGGGGGCAGGTCAAACACTGCATTACGTCAGTCTTTTTTGTGTTGCCCTGGCAAAAGTCAACCCCCAGTATCATGAACCGTGGTTGTTTAGTTTAGGGCGTGTTTAGTTCCTCCATTTTGCAAAAAAATTATGCATTGGGAAACTAAACACCCCCTTAGCACCCCACACCTGGGAAATCAGACAGCACAGTTCTTCATTTCATATGTATTACATTCAGATTCAGGTTTATCATTAACCTGAGGATGGAATCCATGCAAGCAAGCACACAGTTCTTCATTTCCTATTCTGGTTGATCACTGGAAAAAATAAGGTCTGGCTCACTATCATCTCTGAGAAATCAGAGTAGCATAAATAAATTAAATTGGCCATCATGATCTCGCAGGTAGTGAGCAAACACCACCCAAGGATGAAAAACCAAAGTAACAAGAGCTACAGCTATATAGTATGACTGGTTATACACTTATACTGACACGCTTTTACCACATGCTAAGTCCTAGTTCCATGATGCAGCGCAACCACTTGAAACCGAAAGAGAAAGAAGACGACATGCGCACTTGCATTGGGTCACTAAAATTTGCAATCTTGCAACTCACGGGAGTAAATTTCTTCGTGACCGCTACAAGTGCGTGCGGTGTGGTAAAAAAATGGCCAGGCGTTTTACTTCAAGTTCACGTTAACAAAAAGCGCTTCCTACAAAAATTATTTTTCTCTATTCTTTTGTTGTTGCTCCAACTTTTGTTTTTCTGGAGACCCACTTTTACCTTGTGCCATTTGTGTCCTCAAGAAAAAGACTGGCAATTTGGGTGGCGACTGACGGGAATGATTGTCTGTGAAGCAAGAGTAGCGCGAGATCTCGCACTGAACGCTTGCGGTTCTGATTTTTTGCCGGTAATTCTGAGTAGGTTACAGGCCCAGTCCACACAAAGAGACCATGATAGTTCGAAGGAAAGATTTCCGTGGTACCGCATTGATAGAGACGATATCATTCTGCAAAACCTAGAAAGCCAGACCTGCGAGAGCCATTGCTGCTCTGGATTCTTGTGCTCATGGACTGAACTGCTTAAAAATAGACCGCGTCTTGCTGAACAGCTCCAAGTCCCAGCATTGATTAACAACGTACAACTATTTGTTTCTCCGACCAAGGTAACACCAACAAAGGGTTCTACACGAAAATAAAAAGATATCAACACGACACAGAACATGTCCTCCAGCTGAACATCCAGAACTACTGAGCCGAACTCTTCTCTTGGTCGCTTATCCCATAATATGATATATCATGTGCCACAGCATCGACAATTCAACATACAACAGAGGGGGAGCCCACCTAACTCTCCACTGCAAAATGGGGCTTTGCCCCCACAGCGCTTCCGTCTCCTTCTAACTATTCCCGGAACTGCTATACTGATACTATTTTACATAGCCATGGAGCTGTACTAAACCTTGGTTTACCATGGACATAAGCGCCCCCCACCCACTTACTGTAATGGAGAGCTGTCTACTGGTGTGATCCTTGACCCTGATGCCAGCTCGGACACCTCCTCCCTTTGGGGGCGGTCCGCCAAGAGCATCCAGACAAGGTAGAGAACAAGGCCTGAGGCGATGAGCGCCAGTCCCGCCGAGACTATCCCGAGGTCACGCTCCACAGGAGGGCAGTACTGTGAGGCGATGGAACTGAAGGTGGCGCGGACGAACTTGCAGTCCTGGAAGTTGAGCAGGACCGGAGCGTAGTGGTACAGAGCGTAGCTTACATTTGCAGCCAGGACAAGTTGTCCGTAGATTTCAGGAGTCAGGGTTTTTTGCAGCCAGGACAAGTTGTCCGTAGATTTCAGGAGTCAGGGTTTTGTTGCCTGAGCACAAGTCGGTGTCTTGGGTCAAGCATGTGTAATTCTGCCATGCCTGGAAAGTTAAGGGAAAAATGCTATAAAAAGACTATCCACGACCCCAATCTATTATTGCAGGTAATGGAATAGAAGTTTCCAGATTATGATAGAAACCCTTCAATTGAAAAGATTGACAAAAACTGAAAACTGTAAGGGATGGGTATTAATACTTACTGTTGTTGCGTTTTCGAACGTGACCTCCCTGGGCTTGCACTCACGATCATTGTAGTTTGAATCATATGGAGAACACAAGTAAGGCATCAATTGCCCAGGATGCTTATGATGTGGCCTTCGGTTTGAAAGAGCAGATATAGCCCTATTAACTATCCTCACAAGCATCACCACGACTTCTTTACTCTGGTACAAGGTACGATTTGTTGTGCTTTCATCCACACATGGAAGGATGTTGCTGAGAGCTGTCTCTGCTTGAGGGTGCTGTGCCCATTGGTCCATTGCTTCACAGGTATCCTTTGCAGCACTGTTGTCAGAAGATTGCATTACTGTTAATACTAAAACAGTGAATTTATATTATCCTTACAACAGCATTAATTGTCTAGGTGTTTGGCAGGGAAAACAAATGATGCTAGTTGCTAACATTACAAACACACAGCATTTATCAGCTAACAAGTAAATTTACTTAGCCTACCGGTCCTATTTCCATTTCCTTCTTGATTGCACAACAAAAAATGACAAAACTGAAGAGGTTCAGCAAGAAGGGCACATAAAAGACTGAAGCCTTACCACTCCTAAACCCATTCACATCACAAGGAAAGTACTAGGTCAAGTAAACAATATACCTGTTAAGTATGAAGAAAATTCCTAGAAGGATAAATAGAGCCGCCACCATTTTACAGCATAAGGTAACAAATCTGTAAAGTTCAAATGGAAGGATGTCAAAATTGCCCCAGTAATCCACTCCAATACACAGCACTTGGCAGATGGGCAGAATGCTTACATGTAAACTGTATATCTTGGTCCATATAGCTCTAACACTGCAGACGGAGAGGATAAACATGTTCGGAAATCAGAAGATAAGTTGGTAACACATAATATTACAGAGAAGGAAAAGGAATAAATTTGGATGTTGACTAACAGGACTGCATACCGTATCCAAGGAAAGCAAGAACTGGCAACAGCACAGCTATGCAGATCAGTACAACAGACCTGCAAGGAAATACAATTTAAATTTTCAATTTTTTGCTGTAAAAACATTACTAAAGCAACAGCATCACTAGCCATTTTGGAATGTGATTATGTTTTCTTGTCAGTACAGTGGTCTCATTTTCTAAGAAAGGTGGCCTATTGACAATAAAGCACATGTGCAGCTGTAAAATGCTGACTATGAGAGTCAAAGAAACAAGACAGAATATAGTGAAAGGGTAGTTCTCAAACGTACATGATATGCAGAACTTTTCTTATCCTTTTGTAGTTTTCTGCTGTCTTCTCAGATATGGTATCAGCTGCTTTATTTAAGTCCCCCTTTAAATTGTCAATTTGACCCTGAACGTCTGATGGAAGATACAGTGCTGCCACAGTGATCGTCTTTGCAAATGACAAGTATTCCGTAACATTCCTGAGTGACTGAATTGTGAAATCAGATTGGTTTACAACAAAGTCCACAGTCCGTGTAGCTTCTTCATGGAACTTACTCTGCCCATACAGAAGGACAATGCACCCAGCTCTGGTACAGAATAATTAGAAGAAATCAGAACCAGCGATGATACTATAACAATGAATGTAGAAGTTTTATCTGGATGAACAATAAGGCAGAATAATCATCTGCTTATAACAACAATCACTCACAATTACAGAACAAAGGAACAAGAACTTGCTGGAGAGATTTAGTACATTACATTAAAGTAAGCGAAAAGACGACGAGCAACACAGGGCGTACTGCATCTGCATGGGAAACTTTTCCTTTGGCCATTCTTGATCCAAAATAGCATCTTCCAGCAGCGGCCATCCCGAAAAAGATGAACCACAAGGCAGCAAGAAGAAATCCAGAAACTCCTGTGAATGAGACAGACTGAAACAGACTTGATTCAGCTATCGTCACAATGGACATGAGTACTGTGCAAAATGGAAAAAAGATGGATGGATTGAAAGAAAGCAGTATCATTTGTGCTTGGCGAATATAGAAGTTCAGGCTTTGGTATAGTTTAAGTATGCTATGTCATTCCATGAAAGCATTGCCATTTGAAGTTTTGTGCTACTGTTCTTTTAGCAGGAGAAAGTTCAAAAATATAAGACAGCCCTACCATACTAAGCATGTAACTGAGTACTGTTCTTGGATGTGTCATCAGCACACTTTACCCATCAAGTGTAAACATTATAAATTAACCAACTAGAGCGATGTTGTATAGTCTTGACTCTTGGCCTATGCGGTGTTTCCTCCTACATGAAGGAAAGAATCAAGATAGTCCAGCTCCTTGATCTTCTAGATTACTCAAAGTATCAGCAGCCGACTGAATCTCTGTTGTATATAAACCCTGTACTAATCCTACCTAACCTGCTTCCAACAACCCCATAAATACTACCGACATACTACAGTGGCATCTATAACAAATTGAAACTTTATGCATGAGACTTTTTAAAGTATAAAAACAACGACACATACCGCCCAGTAGTGCTTGTTGGTGACATTCCACCCTCCTTCATACATTCTGAGATGGCGGAGAACATCCGGCCTCCGGGTGCGGTCCTCTGCCAGAACCAGCGGATACTTCGCGACGGGGGCCATAGCTGCCGGTCCCGCTGCTCCCTCAGGCATCCCTTTCAGCAGCCCCTTTGCCCATGGTCCCAAGTTCTTCACCTCTAAAATAAGACAGGTATTTTCATGAAACGCAGCCCTTTAGAACCAGCATGGCAGATATATCTGGCTATTTGCCAAGAACCGGAAATGAAAGCTCCCACTTGCTTACACGACAAGGAAGGCAGAAAGTGCCTGCCTCCCTCCGCGGGCGAGCCCCTCTGCAGCGAGGCCGCGCCCGTCCGCCGGCATCGCCTGCCCCCTTCAGTGTGGTGGATTCGGGAGGCGCGCGTGGATCTAGGAGGGGCGCCAGCGCCACCACTCTCCTGTGTGCTGTGACGGCGGCGAGGAGTTGCCGGAGTAGTGGTCGTCCGTCAGGTGGAAGAAGAGAACGAATATCAATTCCGTGCTTTGTATATCCAAACAGAAAATTGAATTGAGTTCTTTTCTAAGATTCCAAACTCCAATACAATGACATCCAAACAATAGAATTAAAATTGCATCTCATTTCAATACCATGGCTGATTTAGTATTGTACCCAATTCAATTCCATGCTCTCCGATATCGACATCCAAACGAAGCCTAAGGTATGAAGTAGAAGTTATTGCTGAAGATGTTTTTTCACAGACGTGACTACTCAAAACACCTAGTCAATGAATTGGTGACAAGCCATTGTGTGGATAAAGGATCTTCCGGGCGACGGTACACGAAACTCTCAGTCCACGACCGCTACAGTCCCCCGTTGGTATGTTCTGTCTCAGACAAAATCCCCCGACGCTGCTATACTATCCTAAGCCGTAACGAGATCTTACTGCATATCCAATACAACTACATGTAATCCAGATAATTATCCAAACACGCCGTATCGTAATCCGACAGTAAGTTTGTCAGCGCCTCATGCTGACGTGTATAAATTCACACGTACGCGCGCCTTTCTTCCTCGTACTCCTCGATACAGAAAACTAGTCGATGAGCAGTTAGCAGTTTTGATTCGACAATGACGTTCAGAACCTGGACATGGGTAGTTCTCCTGTTGCTCGCGCTGCTGTCGTCGTTGTCGCCCTCGTGCTACGCGGCGGAGGCGCCATCGCCGCAACAGGCGCCCGCCGACGCCAACCTCGCCGTCGACGACGGGCTCCGGACTGGCTACCACTTCCAGCCTCCCAAGCACTGGATTAACGGTAAGTACATACCTCCTGCTTGTGCGGTTGTGGCCAAGAGATGCAACAACGTTTTGATCCCACGATGTTTCTGCTCGCTAACTGCTGCGGCATTGGAGAGGCTAACGGTCGAGATCGTGTTCTTGCCTGTGCGCGCAGATCCTAATGGCGTGATGTACTACAAGGGCGTGTACCACCTGTTCTACCAGTACAACCCCAGGGGCGCGGTGTGGGGCAACATCGTGTGGGCGCACGCCGTGTCGACGGACCTCGTCGACTGGGTCATGCTCCCGCCGGCGATCTACCCGACGGCGCCGTTCGACGCCAACGGCTGCTGGTCGGGCTCCGCGACCGTGCTCGCGGACGGCACGCCGGTCATCATGTACACCGGCATCGACGACCAGAACCGGCAGGTGCAGAACGTCGCCTACCCCAAGGACCTCTCCGACCCGTACCTCCGGGAGTGGGCCAAGCCGGACTACAACCCCGTCATCGCGCCGGGGCCGGGGATGAACGCCACCGCGTTCCGCGACCCGACGACGGCGTGGCAGGGCCCCGACGGGCTCTGGCGCCTGGTGATCGGCACAAAGGACAATCACCGCGGCCTCGCCATGCTGTACCGCAGCAGGGACTTCAGGCGGTGGGCGCCCGCGGAGCGCGCGCTCCACTCCGGCGACACCGGCATGTGGGAGTGCCCGGACTTCTACCCCGTGACCTCCCCGGCCGTCGGTAGCGATGGCGGCGGCGGCGGCACTAAGAACGTGCTCAAGGTGAGCCTCGACCTGACGCGATTCGAGTACTACACGTTCGGCGATTACGACCACGCCACCGACACGTACGTGCCGGACGCGGCGCTCGCCGACGGCAACGACGGGCTCCGCTACGACTACGGCAACTTCTACGCGTCCAAGACGTTCCTCGACACGGCGAAGAACCGCCGCATCCTGTGGGGGTGGGCCAACGAGTCGGACTCCACCGCCGACGACATCCGCAAGGGCTGGGCCGGCGTGCAGGCCGTCCCGAGGAAGGTCTGGCTCTCCTCCGACGGCAAGCAGCTGGTGCAGTGGCCGGTCGCCGAGATCGAGTCCCTCCGCGGCGGCCACGTCAACGTCACGGACAGGCTCGTCGAGGGCGGGCAGCGCTTCGAGGTCGCGGGGCTCGCGTCGGCCGCGCAGGCCGACGTGCAGGCGGCGTTCCAGGTGATGGACCTGGACAAGGCGGAGCCGTTCGACCCGGCGTGGCGCGGGGCGGACGCGCAGGCGGTGTGCGCGGCCCGCGGCGCGGACGCCAAGGGCGGCGCCGGCCCGTTCGGGCTGTGGGTGCTCGCGTCCGACGATCTCAAGGAGCGGACCGCCGTGTTCTTCAGGGTTTTCAAGGGCGGCGACGGCGGCAAGCACGTCGTGCTCATGTGCAACGACCCGTCCGTGTCCTCGCTCGCCGACGGCCTCTACAAGCCGACCTTCGCCGGCTTCGTCGACGTCGACATCGCGCAGACCGGCGGCAAGATCCATCTAAGGACTCTGGTACGTCATCACTTCTTGCGTGGATTAGTTGTCTGATTATTCATGTGACTTTTGATAATCGATGCCTTGATCATGGGCGGCTCCGTACGCGCGTGTTGCAGATTGACCACTCGGTGGTGGAGAGCTTTGGTGCGAACGGCAAGACGTGCATCCTGTCGAGGATGTACCCGACCAAGGCCGTCGGCGACAAGGCGCGGCTCTACGTGTTCAACAACGGCGAGTCGGCCGTCAAGGTCACGCACCTGAACGCGTACGAGATGCGGTCGGCGAAGATCACCAGCGACACGGTGGAGCCGACGAACAGATGACCCGCCTGGGCCGCGCCCATCTGCTGCAAATATGTGCATAGCTATATGATTTTTTTTGTAATAAAGTGATTAGTCGTGTAGTGGTATTATAAGTTTTTGAGTAGCTTACTCTTGGAATACTAAGAATAGTNTTGTGCTTGGCGAATATAGAAGTTCAGGCTTTGGTATAGTTTAAGTATGCTATGTCATTCCATGAAAGCATTGCCATTTGAAGTTTTGTGCTACTGTTCTTTTAGCAGGAGAAAGTTCAAAAATATAAGACAGCCCTACCATACTAAGCATGTAACTGAGTACTGTTCTTGGATGTGTCATCAGCACACTTTACCCATCAAGTGTAAACATTATAAATTAACCAACTAGAGCGATATTGTATAGTCTTGACTCTTGGCCTATGCGGTGTTTCCTCCTACATGAAGGAAAGAATCAAGATAGTCCAGCTCCTTGATCTTCTAGATTACTCAAAGTATCAGCAGCCGACTGAATCTCTGTTGTATATAAACCCTGTACTAATCCTACCTAACCTGCTTCCAACAACCCCATAAATACTACCGACATACTACAGTGGCATCTATAACAAATTGAAACTTTATGCATGAGACTTTTTAAAGTATAAAAACAACGACACATACCGCCCAGTAGTGCTTGTTGGTGACATTCCACCCTCCTTCATACATTCTGAGATGGCGGAGAACATCCGGCCTCCGGGTGCGGTCCTCTGCCAGAACCAGCGGATACTTCGCGACGGGGGCCATAGCTGCCGGTCCCGCTGCTCCCTCAGGCATCCCTTTCAGCAGCCCCTTTGCCCATGGTCCCAAGTTCTTCACCTCTAAAATAAGACAGGTATTTTCATGAAACGCAGCCCTTTAGAACCAGCATGGCAGATATATCTGGCTATTTGCCAAGAACCGGAAATGAAAGCTCCCACTTGCTTACACGACAAGGAAGGCAGAAAGTGCACGATACTGCACATAAATAAATTACGAAGATCTAATGCTAATAGGAAAGAATCACGAATGGGACGTACTAGGATTTTACAGAGGAAATAAAAAAAAAACAGTTTCAGTCCCCACGAAGAAAGCCTGGGTCCAGGTGCATGTGCATCAACGTGTGAAGGAGACGGCCGCGAGAGAAGGCCAGAAAGGGGCAGGTGGATCAGAGCACCGACATGACTATTAACTACAGCAATCGAAACAGACAGTACTGGACTTGTTCTAACCGAGGCACTAAAAGATTCGCTAAAATTAGCATGGCCGAGGCATATACGTGTATAGAAAGTGAGCAGCAGTCAGAGAAGATCTACAGACAGGAGGATCTCTGGATCAGCAGATATAAACGGAGTCCTCCAGAACAGTATATTTGTGCTGCGAAATCAAGCGGAAGAGAAACAGAGCCGAACCGAATAAGATCGGCACGATACTCCAATAGTGAGCTGCGATCGCCTGAGATAGTTTCTACTTTCTACACCCGCCAAACCAAAGTAATAACTAATCTAAACAGTGCACGGATTAGCGCAACGAATCGCCGAAACGGCTCCTAATAACGAAATAACAGTAATACCACCACGGCACCACTAACGTCGCAGCGTCCTCCGCCGCGCGTATGGATTGGAGCCGACGATCAAGCTCGGCCGATCAACCCGATCCCCCTCGCTCGATCGCCGAGAAACGACAAACCAATACCAGGCTGAGATCGCCGGCGGAGGGCGGGCCGGTACCTGGCGCGCTCTCGATCTCCCTCGCCGCGCCGCCGAGGTCGCCGAGCGAGTCCCCCGACGCGTCGGCGCCGACCACCACCACCAGCAGCGCCGCCGCCGCCGCCGCAAACACGGCGGCGGCGCGGCGGGCTCCCGCCATCTCGGCACGCACCGGGCGTCCCGCTCACGGCGCGCGGCGCCGACCGCCACCGCGCATCTAGGGTTCCCGCGGGGCGACGGGAGGCGGCGTGGTCGGCCCTCGCGAGACGGCGGGGAGCGCGTGCGTGCGCGCGCGCGAGCTGGGCGAGTGGAGACGAGGGGGTCAGTCAGTCAGGAGACCACCACCACCGCTAGTGACAGTGCGCGCGGCGCGCCACTAGTCTTGTCTCTTGTACTGCTGCCGCGAGGGGGGTGGCGCGACCGCGTGTGCGCTCCGCCGTGTGCCCCTAGCGGGGGCGATGGCGGATGACGTGTCGGACCTTCCCACGCCGCGTGCGACGCGGTGCACGTTGGGCGAGCGCTCGGTGGGTCCCATTCGGGGAACACGTGGGCATATGGCCCCTCGTGTCAGTGGGTTGGGCATATGGCCCCTCGTGTCAGTGGGTGGTGGGACAGTTCGGGGTGTCGGGGAGACGGGTGCACGTAGCGTTGGAGAGCCGTATGGCGCGAAAGAGGCAGGACAGGAGGAGGTGATGGACCGTGGGGCCCAGATGGGATCTCTGGTGCCGCGGTGGGGACTGGTGCCTGTCAGGTTAAACTGGGCCTAGTTCCCACCGATTCAACCAATTTAATGAGAAGATATTTTATTGGTTAACGTGTTCTCTCTGTTTTTCAATTTTCAATGTATTTTATTTACAGTGCATTCAATCGAATTCAATCCACCTAAAATCTTAGTTTTGCAGTTGATTGCGGATATGCCACTGCTGGACTGCTGTCGCTGCCTGGCTGGCCCTGTGATGCAGGGGTATTTTGGGGAGAGGCTATGCTTGGGCCTTTGTTGGGACGACTGACGAGTGGAGGAGGGGCCCGGGAACGTGGAACGGGCGTCTCTGTCTCGTGGGGACGGGCCCACCTGCACGTGTCTTGATATTCCGTTACGCTGCGTGTCCCGTAGTGGGCTGGTCATTAGTGCGACACAACGCTTCCTTTCGTTAATCCTTTGGGTTACTTTTTGCGTGCGAAGTCAAGAAAGGTGGCCACCAGGGTTTTTTTTACCGACCGGTGGCCCGTTACCGCCGGCCGGCGGTAGCGGTAAGCCGGACCGGTTTTTACCGGTTACCGATAAACAGTAGATGAACAGTATCGGTTTTTTTCGGTTCCCGATGAACAGTACCCTAACCGGTCCGGAGCGGTTTGAACGGTAACCGTGGGAACCGGATCGGTTCCCAACGGTAAAAAAAAACCCTGGTGGCCACTCACATGGACATGCGTTTCCTTAGCACTTGGTGGTGCCCGCTAATCCTGAAAATATCTATCCATCGAGACACGCCATCAGGAATTCAGGATGAAATCGAGTTTCCCGAAAAGATGTTGAGATCGCTTGCTGCGTAAGCAACCACTCACTCGGTAAGAGAAATGCATGCTCGAAGAGAAAAGCCATCAGTCTGGAGATATCAGGGATATAACACTACGAAGATGTATATATATATGTCTTCTACACAGACCAAAATTGAAGAAGCGTATATAGGAGTATTTCTTGGCTGAAGTTGATCAGAAATCATGCATGTGATGTGAACGTGTACGGTCCTAAAACCCTTAGGGCAGCCCCAACACAGGGCGCACTTCGCAGCGGCCTCACCAAAAAGCAGCAGCCACGTTGATAAAAGATTCTAAGGCAGTCAAGTTCACAACGCAAGCTTTCACTGTCAGCTAGGATGGATTCGGATCGGATAAGCATGGAATCGAATCTGGATGTCACTTTTTACCATATTTTAATTCGAATACGAATCGAATATGAATCTTATCGGATACGAATGCAAATGTTGTCCATTCTTATCGGATATGAATACAAAACGAATGCATCGAATACGGATTTGTATTCGGATAGATTTTTTTTAGAAAATAAAATTATATTCCGGCCTCTGCAGTAACGCACACAGCCTACCGGCCTCTGCGTGACTGCACACAGCCTTGCTTATTACAAATATCTAAGAAAATATCTTAAAAAACTTTAGTACATAAAAACCAGTACTAAATACCGTCTAGTCCAAAATCTATTGAGGTCACTTGTAGCCATCATGAACGCCGATCACCTATCTCCAGTCATCATTGAGTAGAGAATGAGACATACAAATCTTGTCGTCGCTCCTATCACTTGTATTCGGATAGATGGCTTCATCACGTGTTAATTCTTCGCGGATACGGATAATATCGGATATTTCATTTGTTTCCACATTTTTTTCGAATATGAATTTGATTCGGATAGAGAAAAATAACGAAAAGCGAATTTGGATACATCTATTTAACATCCATATTAAAATCGAATACGAATACGGATATCCATGTGGACGTTTTAAACGAATACGAATATGGATAATTGGGATGTTTTACGTATCAGCTTGTGTTTGCTCTGCTTGTCGGGGTTCTCTACCGCCAACAAGTAAATTTCCTACGATCGCGTGTCAGGATCCGGATGGTGACTCGAGAGACAGGGGGTTTAGACTGGTTCGGGCCTCCGGAGAGTAATACCCTACGTCCAGTGAGCGTCGCTGTTCTCAAGTCCAAGTCTGTAGTAGGGGTGTACAAACTAGTTGGGAGAGGGAGAGGGTCCCAAGTCCCTGAGTGATGCGAACGAGCGTGTGGTGTATGTTGTGACCGAGTGTTCGACCGGTGTTCGAATTGTCCCCCACTGATGTCCTCTTGTCCCCTTTTATAGCTTCAAGGGGAGAAGGGAGCGGGGGATAAGAAGGGGAAAAATTACACGGGGAGTTACTGCCCCCGAGAGCTCCATCCAGCGCCGTCCGCCGAGCCGTACAGGGAGCAGGTGTTGACGGAGTGGGCGTTCCGCCGGACCCGGGATCGTACATCCCGGGTGGTTGGGGTCGATGCCTTCCGGGGTAAGCTCCCGGGTGGTTCCCGGGTCGCGGTTGACTTGCTCGAGGTCCTCGGGCGCTCCAGGTGTCCTGCTCGGGCTCCAGGTGTCGTCGGTGGCCGTCTGGAGTTGTACTTGGGTGCCTGGTGTCGCGCATGCACTCCTCCCAAGACTGTAGCGCTCCTGTTCGGACGAGACGTGCGTCACTGTGGCTGCCGTGGCGAAGGACAGACGCCCATCACGCTCTGACGCGGCGAGTACCAAGTGGGTACGGCGCAGGATGGGCCGGGGCGTAGCCGGGTAGTTTCACCCGAGGGGTCGGAGACCACTCGGGGGCGGAAAACTCCTCGGGCGAACCGGGGAGCCATTCGGGGACGGAGGACATGTCGGACGAATCGGAGGACCACTCGGAGGCGGAGATCCTGTCGGGCGAATCGGAGAACCACTCGGGCGGTCTGGGTAGTCGGGGTATGGGGAGTTTGCCTTGTTTTTGGTCTTTGGCTTTCGCTTTTTGAGGGGTGGATTATCGTAAGCCCACGGATTAAGGATTCAATTGGGCACCCCTAATCCGTACCCTCGTCAGTAGCCCCCGAGCCTGGGGGGGAGATGAAGGCTCGCGCCCAGGCTGAGTGGCGGCGTGGATATGGTAAATTGCCGCTTTTCCGGTGGGGGCGCGCGAGCGCACCCGCCGGGTGTAGCCCCCGAGCCTTGAGAAGAGCTGGTGCTCTTGTTAAGGTTTTGTGCCCGGGTGGTTTGCCTCGGATGTCGTCGGAGTCGAAGAACTTGTCGGGGAGAGGACGCTTATCGGGGACGCCCCTTTGGTGGGCCGGTCAACCGCCCGACCGTTTGACGGGCCGGGAACGGAAACGCCGGCCCGGTCCCCTGCCGCGTGGGAGGTGGGCGCGCCTTTTGAGGAGGTCAGGTGAAGAGACGTGCGCACGTCGCCGTGGCGCCAGTGGTGGGCCCGCGCATTTAAGGCCACGGCGGTTCCGCCCCGCCCCTACTTATAGCCGCGTGCTGCGGCGGCCTGGGGCTTTACCCGTGCCAGAGCTTTCCAACTTCCAACGCGCGCTTCGTCTTCTCCGTCGCCGCCACTTGCTTTCTTGCGTCTTTCGCCGCCGTCGCCTCGCCGTCGCTGCGGGGAGCAAGTGACCGAGCCTTCCATCTCGCCGGTGCTTTCTCTTCGGACTGCTGCAAGATGTCGACCTGGGAGCGCTCCCGTGTTTCGCGCCGGCAGCTGGAGAGCCTCGCGGCGGAAGGCCTGCTCCCGCCGTTGACGGAGGCCGCGGAGTGGAAGGTGCCCGGTGTCGAGGACTACCCCCAACCGCCAGAGGGGTACGTCGTTTCCTTCGTCGCCTTCCATGAGCGCGGGTTCTCCGTTCCCGCCGGACGGTTCATCCGCGCCGTACTCAATGAGTACGGGCTGGAGCTTCACCACCTCAACCCGAACGGAGTCCAGCAGATGGCGGTGTTCGTCGCCCTCTGCGAGGGGTACCTGGGGATAGGGGCCCATTGGGACCTCTTCAGGTATTTCTTCAAATTTTCGTTGCACACCGTGGAGGGCGGAGCCCCGGCGACGATTGGTTGCGCCGTGTTGAAGGGCAAGCAGGGGCGGGTGAAGGCCTACATCTCGGGGACCTTGACCAGCTCGAACAAGGGCTGGCACCCGTTGTGGTTTTACTTGAAGAACGACTGCCGCAACCCCCTTCCGGTGTACACCGGGAAGACCTTCGAGAAACTGCCCGCGTCGTGGGCGTACGGGCCCGAGAAGGAGCGGCAGGACAAGGTCCTCGGGGACATCTGGGAGGCCCTCGCCCGGCTCCGCGGCGCGGGGGTGACCACAGCGGAGGTCCTCGGCGGATACCTCTCGAGAGGCATCGTGCCGCTGAGGCGGCGCCGTCTCCAGATCTGGGAGATGGTGCAGCAGAACGCCCCCTTTGAGGGGACCGTGACGATGATCCCCCCGCCGTCGGGGGACGAGTTGGAACGCCGGGTGACGGCGGCGATGGGGAAGGGTCACGAGGCATATCCTCCCCCAGGCCTCCTCCCCATGCTCCCGCACAAGCGCACCAAGGATCTGGTAAGTTTTTGTTCGTACACCTTGAATCCCCGATTGGTTTTTCAGTTGGCTGATTCCGAACTATTTTAGATGGACGGCCTCCACTGCACCATCTCCCGGCCGCCGCTCCCCGAGGACAAGGTGAGAAACCGAGCCGAGGCCGAATGGGCTAAGGCGAGGAAAGATCGCCGGGAGGAGTGGAAGAAGGGCGAGGTCGCCAAGCGTGAACGAAACGCCGAGCGATCCAGGAGGAGAAGGAAGGGGGAGGATGACGTTTCCGAGGACGAGGACCCCGAGGAGTTTGTGGAGATCGTCTCGGGGAGCGAGGATGACGAGGAGAGTGACGACGACTCGCCTCCTCAGAAGCTGAAGTCGGCGGTGGTGATGGCCGCCGGCGCCTCGTCCTCGGCGCAGCACTTGGGGCGGAGCGGGAGAGGAGGACCGCTATCGCCGGATTCGGGGAGGGACGAAGGCTCTCGGTCGGACCGGCATCGGCGGTCCTCCGAGGAGAGCCGGCGCGAGAGGCGCAGCCGCACCCCTCCGTCCCCTCGTCACGACCTCGGGAGGGGAAGGAGTTCCCGGCGGGAGACGGCCTCCCCTCGCCGGGATAGGAGCCGGAGCCGGGACCTGTCAGAGCGTGCCCACAAGGGGGGCTCGACCTCGGGGGCGTCGTGCTCCCCCTTGCGATTTGCGCCGCGGGACGACAGGCGGCCGCTGTCGGCCCCTCAGATGACGCGGGCGCGGAGCGAGGGGCAGGACGCGCCCCGGATACCCGTAGCGGAGGCGCAAGCCCCTCCCGCCCCGGTGAGGGTCCCGACAAGGCGGCCGGACTCGACGCCGGCTGCGGGGGGAGGTGCATCAGGTCGGGCGGAGCCCCACTCGGGCAGGGATGCCGCAGTCGCGCCCGTGGCCCCTGCCCCATCGGTGCTGGCGGGATCCAAGCGGCCGCGGAGGATTGCGTGGAGGTGAGTGATGGCCCGACTTTCTCGAATGGTTTTGGCTTTTCCTGTAGTTACCATTTTTCCCAGCCGGGCTTTGCTGACTCGTAATGAACCAGTCGGGTCGACGCTTCGCTCGAGGTGGCGCCGAGGAAGACTCTGCGCTTGGCGGCGCCGTTGCCGGGGCCTGCGGCGGGGCAGGCTGAGCAGGCGACACCGGAGCCCGCGGCGAGGCCGGCCGGGAAAGCAGTGGTGGAGCCCGCGATGGAGCGGGCCGAGGTGATTCCGCCGG
>CM014274.1:75387619-75424469 GCA_004135705.1 Alloteropsis semialata
GACTGCATGGGGCTCGCCGAAGCCTACAAGAAGAAGGAGGGGAAGCTGCCGCCGCAAGACGACGACAAAGGCGACAAGGGAAAAGGGGCTCCCGCGAACCCTGCTTTCCCAAATGTCGACAGGCAGGTGAACTTCATCCTCGGAGGACCGCCGCCCGTGGACGACAAGCGCCGGGAGAAAGTACGCGACCGGGAGATATTCTCCTGCTACACATCGCCGATCCAACCACTCCGCTGGTCCGAGCAGCCGATCACCTTCTCCAGGGAGGACCAGTGGTTCCAGGTCTCCGACGTGGGCGAGTACCCGCTGGTACTCAGCCCGATCGTGCACAACGCCCGCCTCACCAAAGTACTCATCGACGGTGGGAGCGGGCTCAACATCATCTTCGCCCAGACGCTGAAGGACATGGGCATCGGCCTCGACGCCTTGACCCCTTCTCTCCACCCGTTCTACGGGCTGATCCCGGGCAAAGGCTCCAAACCACTCGGGCAGATTGCTCTGCCCGTCACCTTCGGCGATCAAGATAACTTCAGGACCGAGTACCTCAACTTCCAGGTCGCCGACTTCACCACCGCCTACCACGCCATATTGGGGAGACTAGCGCTCGCTAAGTTCATGGCGATCCCCAACTACACGTACCTGCTGATGAAGATGCCAGCACCAAACGGCGTCCTCTCCATCCGCAGCGACGTACACCTCTCCAAGGGCTGCGATAAAGAAGGGCTCCACCTCTGCACCGGCATCGAACGCAGCGTGCTGCAGATGGAGGTGGTCCACGAAGCAAGAACCTTCCAAGGGGACCCGGGCTCCGTCCCCGAGTCCTCCAAGCGAAGGGCCGCGCCGACCACAATGCAGCCGGCCGAAGAAGTGCGCGCCATCTCGCTCGGGCTCTCCGACTCCTCCAAGACCGCCCTGATCGGATCAGGGCTCGACCCCAAATAGGAAAGCGCGCTCGTCACCTTCCTCCGGGACAACGCCGACATATTCGCATGGACTCCATCAGATATGCCAGGTGTTCCGAGGGAGGTGGTCGAGCACTCCTTGACGGTTGACGCGAACGCCAAGCCAGTTCGCCAAAAGCTCCGACGCTTCGTGCAGGATCGCAAGGAGGCCATTAGGGCAGAGATTACAAGGCTGCTAGCTGCCGGGTTCATTAGAGAAGTCTTTTATCCTGACTGGCTCGCTAACCCAGTCCTTGTAAGAAAAAAGAATAATGAATGGAGAATGTGTATTGACTACACGGACCTCAACAGGCACTGCCCTAAGGACCCCTTCGTCCTACCCCGCATCGACCAAGTCGTGGACTCCACCGCCGGATGCGTACTCCTATGCTTCCTCGATTGTTACTCTGGCTACCACCAGATCGCCCTGAAAGAAGAGGACCAGGAGAAGACGTCCTTCATAACTCCGATCGGCGCCTACTGCTACACCAAGATGACGTTTGGCCTCCGCAACGCCGGAGCCACCTACCAGAGGGCCATTAACTTGACCCTGGGCACTCAGATCGGCCGCAACGCCGAGGCCTACGTCGACGACATAGTCATCAAGACAAAGATCGAAGCCGAGTTCATCGCCGACCTCTCCGAAACGTTTAACAATCTTCGCAGGCACAACTGGAGGCTGAACCCGACTAAGTGCGTCTTCGGCGTACCCAAAGGGAAACTACTCGGCTTCATCGTCAGCAACAGAGGCATTCAAGCCAACCCAGAGAAGATAGACACCATCCGGAGGATGAAACCGCCGACTGGGAAGAAAGAGATCCAAAAACTGACTGGTTGCATGGCGGCCTTGAGCAGATTCATCTCCCGGCTCGGGGATAAGGGCTTGCCATTTTTCAAGATCCTCAAGAAGACCGACAGGTTCGAGTGGAACCAAGAGGCGCAGCAAGCTTTCACCGACCTCAAGAACTACCTCTCCAATCCACCAGTACTCGCCGCTCCACATAACGACGAAACGCTACTCCTATACATCGCTGCCACGACCAACGTGGTGAGCACCGTCATCGTCGTGGAAAGGGAGGAAGAAGGAAAGGTGCAACGAGTACAGCGACCAGTCTACTACGTGAGCGAAGTTCTCAGCGAGTCCAAATCTCGCTATCCCCAGGTGCAGAAGCTACTCTACGCACTGCTGATCACGTCAAGAAAACTCCGACATTACTTCCAAGCACATCGCATCAAGGTGGTCACGCAATTTCCACTCGGGGAAATCCTCCACAACAGAGACGTCACGGGGCGAATCATCAAGTGGTCCGTCGAGCTCGGCTCCTTCAACATAGACTTCGTTCCGCGCACCGCCATCAGGTCACAGATCCTCGCCGACTTCGTCGCCGAATGGACCGAGAGCCAGGACGCGAAAGAAGACACCAGCGGCGAACACTGGAAGATGTACTTTGACGGCTCCCTGATGATCGATGGAGGAGGGGCCGGGGTGCTCTTCATCTCGCCGAAAGGGGAACAGCTCCGATACGTCCTCCAAATTCGTTTCCCTGTCACCAACAACGCCGCCGAGTACGAAGCAATTCTCCACGGGCTCCGCATCGCCACTTCACTAGGCATAAAGAGGCTCCTGGTCTATGGCGACTCTGCTGTCGTCATAAACCAAGTGAACAAAGAGTGGGATCGCCATAGCGAGCGGATGAACGCCTATTGCGAGGCAGTGCATAAGCAGGAGGGGAAATTCTACGGAGTTGAGTACCACCACGTCCCACGGGAAAACAACCTCGCCGCTGATGCACTCGCCAAGCTGGGATCCACCCGCGCAGAAGTTCCAGGGGGAGTGTTCGTGCAGGGCCTCCTCAAACCCTCGGTCAAAGAGTTGGGCTACGAGCCAGAGCCTGCCCCAGAACTCTGCGAGGTGCTGGCCATTAACGCCGAAGAAGAAGACTGGATGGCCGAGTTCATAGATTTCCTCGCCCACAACAAAGTACCAAAGGACCCCACGGAGCGAAAGATTCTGGAACGCCGAAGCAAAAACTATGTGGTGGTCGGTGGTGCCTTGTACAGACGAGCTACCACAAATCAAGTATTTATCAAATGCGTCACGAAAGAAGTCGGCCTCCAGATCCTTGACGACATCCACTCGGGAGTTTGTGGAAGCCACGCCGCCGCAGGGACACTAGTCGGGAAAGCGTATCGAGCAGGGTTCTTCTGGCCCACCGCTGTCTCCGACGCCAAAGCACTCGTCCGCCGATGCCAGGGGTGCCAATTCTTCGCCAAACAGAAACACCTCCCGGCCCAAGCTCTGCGCACCATTCCGCCTTCGTGGCCATTCGCCTGTTGGGGGTTGGACATGGTGGGACCATTCAGAGCAGCCCCGGGAGGTTACACACACATCCTCGTCGCCATCGATAAATTCTCCAAATGGATAGAGTACAAGGCCATCGTCGGAACTCCAACATCAAAGCAGGCCGCCGCCTTCGTCGAAGAAATCACACACCGGTTCGGAATCCCTAACAAGATCATCACCGACTTGGGGACACAGTTCACCGGATCCGCCTTCTGGGACTTTTGCGAGAACAGCTGTATCGGTGTATACTACGCCTCCGTCGCCCATCCCAGATGCAACGGGCAGGTGGAACGAGCCAACGCCATGATACTCCAAGGATTAAAAGCAAGGGTCTTCGACCCATTGAAGAAATTCGCCGGACGGTGGCACCAGGAGCTACCACAAGTCATTTGGGGACTCAGAACTCAGCCGAGTCGTGCAACAGGTCACACTCCATTCTTCCTCGTCTACGGCTCCGAGGCGATCCTCCCCACCGACATTGCTTTCGGATCTCCGCGCATCGATAACTACGACGAAGGTGAAGCAGAGGCAGCTCGCGAGGTGGACCTAATCTCCATCGAAGAACACCGAGTTAACGCGCTCATACAGCACGCGCGCTATCAGCAACAACTCCGACGCTACCACGACAAGAACGTCCAGGAAAGGGACTTCAACATCGGTGACCTCGTCCTACGCCGAGTGCAATCCACTGCAGGGGTTCACAAACTCTCCGCCCCATGGGAAGGCCCGTTCATCGTGACTCAGGTCATATGTCCGGGTACTTTTCGTCTCCAATACGAGGATGGCACCGAGGTCCCACACCCGTGGAACATAGAACACTTACGCCGATTCTACCCATGAAAAGCTATGTATCACAAAGTTCAATAATATTATATGCTTTTTTCGTATATTCGTTCTCCTTGCAAAACTTCTCGGAATCACTCCGTTCCCGAGTAGCTCTTAACTAAATGCTGTGTAACCGGGCCCGGAACGACGCCTAAGCCTTCTACACGTGCACGGGATCTGCTCTCGACGTTATGAACTTAGGATAAGTGAGGCAAAGGGAAAAGCACATTTCAGCCAAAAGCTACTCGGGCAACAATAAAACACGAAACAAAGTCTCCAACACTCTTGTTTTACTTTTTTCTAATTACTTGTATATACAAAGGTTTACACTACTCTGCTACAGAATACAGGACTCTACTCAAACTTGAGAGCCTCGCCGACTTTCTCGGCGATAAGGCGAGTTTCCGCCATCGCCGCATCAACTTGCTCCGCCGTGGCGTCCGCCGCCACCCCATCTCCAACCGGCGCAAGGTCGATCCGCGGGTACAGTGTCCGAACACGCGCCAAGGCGTCGTTCGCGCACACAACGGCCGATTCCTTGATCAACTCGGCGATGCGGGTTGGCGCGGCTTGAAGACGCGGGACCAAGGCAGTCGGCTCACCCTCCTCCGGGGCCACGGAGTCCAGCAGGTCCCTCGCCGCCTCGTTGACCTCCGTCAAGGCCAGATGCGCCGATGAGAGATCTTGCTCCAAGCCTGTTATGATTTGAGAGTTATTCTGGATTGTATACATGGCTTGGAGCATCGTCATGTCCGCACCTTTCCGGAAGTCCTGCTCCTGCTTCAACTTGCCGGCCATCACCTCCTCCGACTGCTGCAGAGTCGCGTTCGCAAACCGCAGCTGCTTCAGCTCGGAGATGTGGCGCTCCCTCTCCATCTCCTTCTCTGGAAAGGCAAGAAAGCACTCGGTCAGGACGAAGACAACACGGCACAGTCCTGCAGTTTAGCAACTACTCGGAAATCACAAGGAGAAGGCCTTACGATGAAGAATGTGCCGATGCTCCACGACAGCGTCATTCGAGCTCTTCTTGGCAGCGTCGCTTTGACGCTTCACCCGCTTGAGCTCTGCTTCCGCCTTCGCCGCACGACGGAGCGCCGACTCCGCGTCCTGAGACTGCGCAAGCCGCGACTGCCGGAGTGTAGCCAGTTTCTACAACCGTCCGAAAAGGCGAAGGATTCAGAAAACCAATGAAGAAGAAGAAAGGATCAACAAGACAGGGGAGGAATCTAACCGCTGCAAGGCGCTGGGCGTGGTCAACGGCAATCTGAAGTTCGGCGATCACCGACCCTTCCTTCTCCGCCATGGCATCCACCCCGGGGACAGTGATAGTCCCCGAGGTGTCCGACTCCTTCGGCAGATCCTCCTCCCGGGCTTCCCGCCGAGTAACATCGCCGGCGACTACGGGCGAAGACTGGATCACCGTGTCTACGACAGGATCTCCAGCGACGCTTGGAGTAATCGCCGTATCGTCGGCCGCCGGCACCTCCTCTATCAGCTCCGGGTCGGGCCTGATCGGGACCTCCGCCGTCTGCGCTGCTCCCGGTCCATCGGCCGAGTCCGTCACCTCGGGCGTAGCTCCAGAAGATGACTGGCCGGCAGGTGCGACCGGGGGAGCACTCGGGCCTCGCGCGGCGTCACTTGATGGCGCCCTCCCGCTCGCCGCCTCGCCGTCCAGATCGGAGGCATTGCTAAAAAAAGAACCCAGAAGTTGATACAAGAACTCGGAGATAAACGATAACAAAGAGAAACGCGAAAACCAACAACTCACCGAGTACTCTTCACCACCGCAACTCGGGGCCGGATGACGGGGAGCTTGGGACGCCGCTGCGCCGAAGCCGCTAGGGGGATCGGCCTGGTCCCCAAGTCGGAGACCGGCCTAGCATCCGCTGTGACCTGCACAAGCATCTCCGCCACCAGCCGCCGCCTCTCCTCCACGGAAACGCCCATGGCCCGGGCGTGCTCCTGCTCCTGGAACACCTCGTCGGGCACCGCCTCATCCTTCTCCTCTTCCTCCATGACGGCCGGGGAACGACGTCCCGGCTCGTCAACATCGGCGTCCGAACCCGCAGACGGCCGCTGAGCCGCCTGCGCGTCCGGTTTCTTCGCCGCCACCTTCTTCGCCAGCACCTTCTTCGTACGCCTCCGCTTGGGAGGCGGCGGCGCCGTACCCGCCACCGCGTCCCGGACGGAGGGCGCTTCGTCTGACAACGTGGCCGAGTCGTCGGCCGCCCCGTCGTCAACCTCCACCGCCCGCTTGGAAACGCCGCCCCCGCGGTTGTTCCTCTTCGCCACGGCCGCCCGGCGCTTCCGCGGACGGTCCTCCACCACCTCCTCATCCGAAGGACTCAGGGAGCCCTCCGTGTCACTCGGCGCCCATATACGGGGAGCAGGCGGCTCAACCGCCCCCTCTGCCCGAGTGCCGGCCTGAGCAGCCGGAGGCGTGTCCTCGAGAATCACCTTCCTCGGGAAGTCCTCCGGAAGTGGGGCAGCAGAGAAGAACTCGAAGACTCGATCCTGCGCAAGAAAAGGCGCAAAATCAGAACGGCCAACGGACGCAACCAGAAATTACGTCAAGAGAAAACACTCAAAAGGACTCGGAAAGGTAACTTACCGGTGGTGGAGGCCTCTTCAGCGAAAAAGGGCGCGGCTGGTCCTTCTCTGACACACGGCCGAGGAAGAACCCGCCGACGCGCGCCTTCATCTCCTCCTTCCCCACGGTGCGGTTAGCAGCCCGAGTGGGGTCATCTCGCCCCGAGTACTCGTAGCCCGGGTGCTTCCGCTCCTGGATGGGTTGGATCAGCCGCCTGCTGAAGTTGCAGGCGATGCCAATCGCCGTCAAGCCTTGATCCTTCAACTCCTTGATCATCACAAGGAGCTCGTCGACCTGATCCATCTCGGAGGCGTCAGGAAGCTCGTTCCAGCAATCCTTGACCTGTGGCCGCTCTCCGGTGTGGCAGGGGATCGCCGGCTCGTGGTTCCCAATGTAGAACCACTCGGCTTTCCATCCCTTGTTGGAGGTGTTGAGGGCGATGTCGAAGTAGTCGTCCTTCCGCCCTTGGCGCAGCATAAACCCAGCGCCTCCAACGACCACCATCTTCTCCTCCGACGGCTGAGGCTTCAGCCAGTACAGATACCTCCACAAGCTGAAGTGGGGGGAGATCCCCAGATATGCCTCGCAGAGGTGGATGAAGACCGAGATCGCCATGATCGAGTTGGGGTTGAGGTTGATGGCCTCAATCCCGTAGAAGTGCAGCAACCCGCGGAAGAACGGCCCCGTGGGCAAGCCGAGTCCCGCCTCGAAGAAAGGCTTGAAAAGGACCAGCTCGCCGGAGTTCTCCGACGGGAACACCTCCCCTGCGCTCGGCCGCCATTCCGCCACGGCCTGAGGCGGCAGGACATTCCGCTCCACCATCTCCTCCAGTGCCTCCGTGGTCACCTTCCCCCGCGTCCAGGCGAGGACAGGGGAAGGGATCTTGTCGGACTTCGGGACGCCAGTAAGCTTCTTCTTCCCCGCCATGGATCTAACGGCAGGGGTCTTTGATCGCATCAGCGAGATTGCGCTCCCCGTGGTGGCTGAGATCGCGCAATGGACTCACGAGCAATGGGAGCTTTGGTGGCGGCGGGGTGAAGAGCGAAGAACGGGGAGAACAGATCTGGAAATGGGAAGATTACCCTCCGGGGTTAACCCTCGCCTTTTATAGCGCGCCTTGACGCCCGAAATTACCGCGAGATAACGCGATTAGCGGGGGCGGGCGAAACGGTACAAAGAGCCGTTGGGCGCTTCACCTTCCGTTACACGCCAGGTGTCAACGGTAAAAAACGGCTCCAGAGCACTCGAGCAAGACAAAGCAGTCGGCGTGCCGCTAAGGCTTGAACAGCTCCCACGCTCGGGGGCTATCAGGCCAGTGTGCCTCTTAGGCTCGATTGGCCCCGAACCACTCGGGAGCCAACACTGCAAACCCTGTGGTGTGCCGCTAAGGCTCGAACAGCTCCCACGCTCGGGGGCTGGCGCCACGATCAAGCCAGTGTGCCTCTCGGGCTCGATTGGCCCCGAACCACTCGGGAGCCAACACTGCAAACCCAGTGGTGTGCCGCTAAGGCTCGAACAGCTCCCACGCTCGGGGGCTGGCGCCACGATTAAGTCAGTGTGCCTCTCGGGCTCGATTGGCTCCGAACCACTCGGAGGCCAACACTGCAGAACTGAAGGCGTACCGCTAAGGTTCGACCGGCACTCGGACTCGGGGGCTGGCGCCATATCAAAAGCAGCGTGCCATTCGGGCTCGATCAGCCCCGAAACGATCGAGAACTGACGCTGCGAACAAAATCGCGACAGGTAATGCAATCCTTTTGCAGGAAATACAGTTACAACGGAGCCGGACTTACGCCGGTTACAAACATCAAACACATCAGCCGCCAAGATGACGGCCTGGGGCACTCGTCCCTGCGCCTAGTGCTACATCCGGAGCAAGCTTGGATCACATGAGCTCCTCGCAAGCTCTCTTGTAGCACCACTGCAGCCGTCGACGGGACAGCACCGGTGGAGGGTTGATGACAGATGCCTTCGGCTATTCTTTGCTCTACAAAGCATTTCACCCCGCATGGCCCTCATCACATGGGAATGCGGGGGTGAACGGGGCAGCATCTACACGCCGATCAACGCCTCAGAACCCTCGCAAGCACTCTTCTAGCACCGTGCCAAGATGACTCCATGAACTTTCCCCGGTGGATGAATCCAGCAATAAGCCTCCGGCATATTGACTGCAAGGATCCTATATCTATTCGCTCTTGGGTGGCAGCTTAGGCTCCACGACGGGTATTTATAGCCCCTGGTCGCCGGAGGACGGAAGATTTTCTCCACGATGACGAGTGCGGATTCCGCGCCACGCGTCTCTCCTCCAGCCTGAAATGCACAGGTCACCCTTATCTCCTTTGGCTCCACTCAACCACGGGAGCGCCCTGTGCAATCACGGGAATTCTGTTCCTGACGTCGCATCACGGATACGACGCCGCCTTGCCTGCCTCTCCCTGGCATACCCTACAGAAAAGGAATCCTCCGGGACTCGAACCTTTCGCCAAGATAAGTTTCAATCGATTAACTTTGTCAATTCCGCGAGCTTTAAAACAAGTTGCTAAAGTACTCGGGGAGCACACGCCTTAATCCGTGAAACCTCGGCTCTTCCGTACGCCTACCCTCCTACGCGTGCACGCGGCCCAGCTCCCTGCGCTATGGATTACGGCTATCGGGGACCAGGTGCATAAACGTAACAGGCTAACTGCCCGGGAAATTAAAAGACTTAAAAGCAAGAAGCGGAGTTCATTAATATTTATATCGCCGAATGCTTTCTCCTCGAATTTTTACTTTGTTGCAGGGTATCGACGACCACTCGGCGTGCTCGGCCCTCACGCTCGGGGGCTGGCGCCGGGACGACCACTCGGCGTGCACGGCCCTCACGCTCGGGGGCTGGCGCCGGGACGACCACTCGGCGTGCTCGCCCTCACGCTCGGGGGCTGGCGCCGGGACGACCACTCGGCGTGTCTCGCAGGACTCCGCTGGCCCTCACGCTCGGGGCTGGACGCCGAAATTAACGCCGGATGATTTAGCCAGATGCTCCTTGACTAACCCTTGGACCGATTCCTTCGGAATCGCTTCAAGGCTCGGGGGCTACGGCCAACGGACGCACCTCGCGGCGCATCCGTTGATCATTTGGTGACCTCAGAAGAAGGCTACTAACCCTTGGACCGATTCCTTCGGAATCGCTTCAAGGCTCGGGGGCTACGGCCAACGGACGCACCTCGCGGCGCATCCGTTGGAAAACGGCTCTTTTCTCTCCAGTATCACGCGGTTTCGCTTCCAACTGCAGCAGGCTCGACGCTCATCAGGCAGCACGACCTCGCCGACTTGTCTCTCAACCACGTACTACTCGGGGGCTTGTCGGGGGTAGACCCCCAGGGGTACCCAGCAGGCGGATTGGCCCAACCAGCAAAGGGTGGCCCAATCCGAGTGCAACTGGACCGGTTTGTCGGACTGGTTGGCCCACCAGTTGGGAGGCCCACCAGTCGGGCGAACCGGATGGGCGCGACGGCGCGCGCGGCAAGGAAGAAGACGGCGTATCCCGCAAGAAGCTCGGAGATCAAGATAAACTAGCCGGAATTATAGGGAAAGATATCTGTAATCGTTATAGGATCGAATCCTTGTATTTCGGGTAGGTTACGATCTCTAGCCGACTTGTAACTCAAGGCAGCCGGACTATATAAGGCGCCTTGAGACCCCCCTCCAGAGCACGAAAACTACAACCTTTACAACCCTAGGACAGAACCCAACTACGGAGATCCTTCCAGGAACTTCATACACAGCAATACAATCGCCGCCAACACAGGACGTAGGGTGTTACGTCATCTCGACGGCCCGAACCTGTTCAATCCTTGCGTCTTGTGTTACCATCGGCTTCTGATCCTCGATCTGTCCCTCAACAAATCAACCACGTAGGCTACCCTGTGTGGACTGCCGGGTCCAAACATCCGACAGTAATGGATCAGCTGTGTCTTTAAACAAGATATCAGATAATCAAAGTGTAAGCCGATACATTGTCCACCTTGCCTAGTTGCCAGTTTGACTCATCTTATCGGACCATCTAACTAGCCAATCGGACCATAGCTTTTTCAGAGAAATCTAGCTCCGACGTAGGGAATCTAGATTTCTCCAGCTATGATCAAATCAGATAGCTAGATAGTCAAATTCAACTTACCAATCTGACAACTAAACAAGATGCTCGCACAGATGTTAATCAGATTAAGCAAATAAGCAGATAAAACATTAACAGGGTCGTTCTGATTCTAAGATATGCTACCAAATAATCAAGCAAGACCTAGCTCCGACGTAGGGAATCTAAACCACACTTAACATTCAAATAGCAATAAGGTATAACCAAAGCTTCCTTTGACTAATCAAGATGAATCTAGCTCCGACGTAGGGAATCTAGACCAAGCATGACAATCAAAGATTAATCTAATCGTATTGCAAAGATCCAGCTCCGACGTAGGGAATCTACACCAGTGCAATACTCAAAGAACAACCAGATTAAACCACAAAGCAGGATCGGACATAGAACGATACTGTAAGATAAATATTGCTTAAATCGGACCAAGACCAATGCTCAAAGCCGTTGAAGAAGTAGAATTGATTCACATGGCGTAGATCTAAACCAATCTAGCAACTCCAAACAAACCGCAAAAACTGCCTTTAGTAACCAAGATGAGTCTAGCTCCGACATAGGGAATCTAGCCTAATCTTGATATCTAGCTCCGACGTAGGGAATCTAGACTTAAAGTGCAGTCCGATAAACGATAATCTGTTGGATAATCAATATTGATCTAGCTCCGACGTAGGGAATCTATATCAATCTTGCTTATCCAGAGATAAATCGGTTGAACAGTATAAACGAGAAAGGGCGATGCGCTTAATTCAAAGCCTATACTAGTTCGATAAATTGACTAACTTACTGGTAAGCCGGAGATCAGAACTGATGCAGCCCGTCCACCAATGAGCTTCGTCGGTAACTACTACTAGGGTTTTTGGCGTGAAGCCGGGTTGTATTGATTGTGAGAATAGTTTTACAATGGACGAGGGTTCATATTTATACCCTGGTCATGGAGAGTCCTGATCGGACCAGACTAACTTGCGAACAAAGAAAACTAAATCTAATATAGAATGGGACTTTCAATATGCCTTCAAAAAGGAAATAGTCCATGTATCTGATACGCTTCCTTCTCAACCGACACGCCCTCCCTCTTGTACTCGTTATCAGGTCGGACTCCTGCTTCATCGGATCTCTTCTATATATCGGCTTCCTTCTCTGTCATCTTCGGCTTTGACCAGTCAATGGGTCCACCAGCCTTACCACGTCACCTCATGACTCAGCATATCTGGTGCGAAAATCTGGTGTCAACAACTAGGTTTAATTTTTGTGTGATGTATCATATTTGAATTGCTATATATTTGTGTTGCTATATTGTTATTATTGCTTTGTCAATTATTGTTATCTAAAATAGAGGAAGTGTTGCCCAAATTTGCTTTAAAACCAGCACAATTTTTGTTGTTGTCTTGGCTTGAAAATGTTTGGTTGCTGCGGTCAGAGCTGAAACCGGACGAAAATAACCAAAAACTAAAATGTTCAGTTTCTATGGTTTGTTAGAACAGATATGTTCTTGTTTTCTAGTAACTGAATTTCAGCAGAAATTGATGAACTGAACCAAAACAGAACCAAGAACCGAATGTCCACCCCTAGTGAGAATTTGTAAAAAAAATCAAATTAAAAGGACAATGTATTTGAACTATATATTTTTTTCTACGGATGTTATTTATAACAAATACACTAAGGTCAATCATATGCTGTTAATCTATTCGTTCTTTATTAACCAATGGTCAATGTTAGGATAGTTCGGTCGTATAACAATTTTAAATCTACTCGTTCTGAGAATCTCTTGCCTACATGGGACGCAACATGTACATAGAAGTTCTTCTAGCGTTGATTGTCAACATTTTAATTAAATTCTATAGCACTAGCAAGAGAACCCTTGCTAGGTACGAGGTCCGCCGTCGATGCACGCGCTGGGATCGGAACGGCTTGACGGACGTCGTAGGACTGAAGCGGTCAATAAGCCTTGGCACCGTTGTAGAACGGGCTGTACGTATGCGTGTGACACCAAAGACGCCCAGCGAGACGCCGCCTCGCCCTGCCGACCCTCCTCCCTGATCTCGCAGCGACGCGAGGACGCCGGCGAACTGCACCGAGCTCGCATCTCGGCCACCTCCAGTGAGTTTTCTCCATGGCAGTTCCCGGTCTGGTCATCCGCCCCACGCACCCCTTCCTTCGCTTTTCCCAACTGAAGCTGAACTGAACCCAACCAGGATCGGAGGACGATCGCCGCCGCCCGCAGCAAGAAGGCAGCCTCATTATATGGACTTTGCAACTTTAATTCTTTTTTCTCCTCTTAGACAAACCAGTAAACTAATTCTCCACCAATGCTAAGTACTCGGCAGCAGTATATGGGACATTGTCTGCATTCTTTTCTGGGATTGAACCTCTTATGGCCTCTGCCATTTTTGTCTTCATAATCAACAAGCTCTTCTTGTTGGAGATGTCCCATTGCCTCTTCTCGAGGTCATACTTAGCTCTTACAGGCGCGTGGTCACGCTCTCGTGCCGCGAAATCCTGATCACTCTCATTTTCTCCCTTCACCGGTGCCTCAGGCTCTGCTGGGCATGGTGAAGTAACTGCTATGTCAATGTCTGTCATCACAAGGGCCAGATTCAACTGGCTGCGCCACTCCGCATGGTTGTTTCCAACTAATATGGGAATAGCAGCAATGTAGCTCATAGCATTAGGTTCTGAAATTAAAATTCAGAAATGGTGAGAACATTACATAATAAATATTACATGTATTAATTTAACTTTGGTCAAAATTAACACATACAACTCACTTCTACAATGATTCTATATCACCTTTGGGCAGAAAAATAGAATCAATGCATGAATACTTGAACTTAACATTTTTACAATATTGCAATTAACAGCTTTGGCCAGAAAATAACAATATCATAAATATTCTCAAAAAAAATTTCTTCTTCTCTAATTAAATATCCTTTGGTTCAATTTAACTAGAGAATAAAATACGCAGCGGAAAAATGATAAAATACATATTTTTAGAAGCATTCTACTCTCTGCAAAATTTTACCCTTTGATTCAAATTTAAACAGAGATATTAACTTGAAAAACAAGCAAAAGGAAACAAAAGAACATTCAAAAATTGCTTCTGAAAATACAAAACTAAAAGAAAAAACGGCACTGTCCATAGTCCTAAAACTCGGCCCAGCAGCAAAAACCGGCCCACGGCCTGTTTAACGCGCCTGCCTGGGCCTTTAGCCCGGCAACCAATGCTTGGGCCGCCAAATCGGCCCAGCGCGGCTGCCCGCACGGGCCTCTTTTGGCCCGTTAGGCGGCGAACAATCCTAGCCGCTCGAAGCCGATCGGACGGACGTCCGTTGATCTTGCCGGATCAAAACCGGCCGACTGCCGATCCCCTCCGGAACCCTAGCCATTCTTCTCCCCCTCCCCCCCAGCCCGTCCGCCTCCGCTCCGGCTCTGGCGCAGCGCCAGCGAGGGAGGGGCCATAGCCGACGTCTTGCCGGCGATAGTGAGGACGAGCGCCGCTGGCCCAGCAGCACCGCAGCGCCCTCCCCTTCTTCTACTTCCCCTCCCCCAGACCTTGCAGCGTCGCAGCGGATCCCCTCGCCGGTGAGCGCGTTCCTCATGAGCGCGCCGCCATCGAGCTGTCTCGCTGCGGCGCCCTTACCCGCACCTTGGTGGCGAACATGGTGGCGAGGAGAAGCACACATGTAGGCTTCTCCTTCCCCCTGGTTCGATTCTTCTTCTCTGATCTAGGGTTAGGGTTAGGGTTCTTCCCTGTTTTCAGTTTCTTTCTTCGATTTGCATCGAATTTTCTCTTTTCCAGTAACCCCCCTTCCCGGATCTTGCGTTGCGGGTGATCTTTTCTTTTGGAATGACACTGACTACCCTGGATTCAAGAGCTACTACTAGAATTAGCGACTGATGCCATTGATAGAGTTCACAGGATCACTAGTAGTAGACTATCACGGGTAATAACATTGCAGTAGTGTTTACATCATGGAGATCCTAGATCTAGGACAAGAACAGAGAAAGAGAGAGATGAGGTAGACCATCTGTGGTGGCGATGGGATCCGTCATGGCGTTGCTCGCAGTCGTAGGGACGGCCGCGGGTTGATGCAGAGGAAGCAGAGGCGACATCGGAGCGGGGACGGCGTTGCTTTGTGGACGACGCTGGTCGGGGCGGTGGCAGCATCGTCGGGCGATGAGGGACGACGGCGGCGGCGGTGGCGGCGCTTCCCGCCGCTCCAGTGCTACCCGATCGGTAGGGTTTGTTGGTGGGTGTGTGTGGCGGCGCGACCAACCTCGTACTGCGTGCCTGGTACCCCACCTACTCTATATAGCACTGCGCGACGGGGGCCCACCAACCATTGATTGGTTGGGCACCCCCGATCAGGGCGCGAGATCGATTCCATCACGGCCTTTGGGCCGAGACCGAGTAGAGATCGAACTAACATCCAGCAGTGGACAAACATTCAGTGATGAAATTACCTGCTGCCGTCGTCCACGGTGGAAGCTTGCCATTGCTCTGACCATCACCAGGATTGGGAATAGGATTCCTGCAGTTCTCAGCACCAGAAGCTTCATTTCCGGAGGCAGAATGTGCAATAAGATTCATCAGGTCAAAAACAATAACTTAATCACTTAAGTCATAAAAGATTTGGCAAATGATGATCATCAATCTTACCGAGAACAAGGCCAATGAGTACTCCCCATTTCCACCGATCATGAGAGGAAGAGTGTGGCGAAGGACTAGGAGTGCCATGAACTGTTCAATGATTCAATCACAACGATGGATCTTCATCAGAGAGGAGGATGCAACAGCAACCAGGGCTGAATTTGACGTCAAAAGACTCAATACTCACAATTATTACAACTGTTCGGCAACACAGTGTGCTGCTTCTTGTCCTGATAGGCAAGTAGCCCTCATAACTGTCCATGAAATCACGCTCTGTTGGCACCATTGTTATTATCTGGGCATCATCGAGATCTTGACGGGCAATTTCCCAGTTCTCTCTGTACAGAGATTGTAAAGCATTACAGAGTGAACTAAGCGAGAAGACAAACCAGTTTGCAAGACTGCCTAAAAGGATGAGTACCTGAAGTTCATTGGAATACTTCCATAGTGAAAGAGCTGTTGCGGGGCAGTATAACCTGGCCTGAATTGCTGAAGAAATGTAGCAAACTTAAACCAAAGGCATGTTTCCATACTTACACATTTATTAAAAGTGTATCACAAGTCATATCTTTTAACCTACAAAGAATTTGCATAATCCACCTCAGCATTTTTTACCTGCACGCAAATTTCACAGATAGTACCGCCCTTCTCATTACACCAACGCTGAATGCATTTCCGGTGCGCATACTGCAAGACAGGAGCTACTAATTTAATTTTGTATAAATATTGTATAGCCAACTGAAACAATACATCCTCCTAGTTCCTTCCTCATGTAGCATGGTATATGACCATTATCAGGAACAAGAATATGCAATAAGATCACCTCCAGGGTGTCTGTGTTTCCCTGAAGTTTCAACTACATTTTTGCCTTGCATATAGCATAATGTGGGTAGTTGCCCCACACATTGCGTGAAGGTCACACTCACAAAGATAGCTCCCTCCATTTCCCGTTTCCCCCTATATCTTTCAACACAAAATCACGTGGGGCCCACTGCCATTTGTCGTCTGACATGTGGGGCCCAGCGCCACATCACGCGAAATCACCCTCAAAACAGCCGGGGGACCAGAAACAAACGGGTTTTGAAGTTGAGGGATGGCTTATACCCGGTTTTGTATGTGAGGGACCAAACTCTGACTACGGCAATACATGAGAGACGTTAAAAGAACTTTTTCCTTACAGAAATGTTACTTTTGTATGGGCCGCGCACCGGCAGCCCCGCTTTGTACAGTGGGCCTAGTGTAGTCCATATGACAACGGGCCTAGAGGGCATGTCTGTATGCTGTGGCCTTGTGGTTGCCTAACCGTGGTGTTGCTTCCTGGGCCAGGCAGCCCCATGCAAACCCCCGGCCCAGAAAAATCCGACGCGTTGAGTTACTTCCTGGGCCAGGCAGCCCCGTCCAAACCCCGGCCCAGCAAAGTCCGACGCGTGTCTTACTTCCTGGGCCAGGCAGCCTTGCTGCCGTATCCAAACCAAAAGGTTCCTCTATTGCAGGCCTAAATCTGTCATTTGTTGGGCCACGAATTCTTAGCACCGGGACTTTCGGCCCTCTGCACTCTTTTCTTCAAATCACCCCTCCGCAACTTGCTTTCTTCTGAAAATGAAGAAAAATAGGCAGCGGTAACACGTGACGCTAAGAAAAAAAATACCAACCATTCTTCGGCGACTAGTCCACTGTCACGCTTGTCAATCCTAGAAGCCAATCAAGGGTGCTGGTGCACCAGTACACGGCTATCACGAAACGAGGTTAACGCAGTAAAAAATCATTAGCCGCTGTCCAGAGTCCACAGAACTCTGGCCGTGTTCGGCAGCCGGGGATAAAAAAAAATTGTGCCGGATTACTGTCGCATGCATGAGGGTCTAAATGAAGTTTATTTACAAAACCTTTTCACAGATGAGTGCAACTTTGCGCGACGAATCTACTGCACCTAATTAATCCATGATTTGCTACAGTAATGCTACAGTAATCATCCTCTAATCGCGTGGTCAAAGGTCTCATTAGATTCATCTCGCGAATTTGACAGGAGGTTGTGGAGGTAGTTTTGTAAACTGACTTTATTTAATACCCTTAATTAGTGATCAAAGTAGCATTTAATACTCTGGAAAAATTTTTTCCTCCCATCCGAACACGGCCAAAAGCGCCCCTGCTTAAAAGCTAAATTAATAAAGCTTGGGTTTTACCGGTGGAGTGGTGTGCTCCATCATCGGCGATGGGAGACCAGAACGGATAGACGTTAGCCTGGCCGGAGGCCCTGGAGAGGGACGTGCACCAGCATGTTCTGGAGTCCTGTACACGGCAGCAGACCAGATAGAGATTACGGCCTTACGGGCACGGCGCGCTCGACTATCACGTCACCGTTTCTTGATTACTCTATTATCCTGCAGCACACGCGAGTGACGGCCGGGCGATTAGATGCTAATCTGGGGACCTTGACCATGAGGCACTCCTAAAAGCTAAGGAGACCACTGTACGACTAGCTCCGGGGCAAGTCCGGCTAGCCCGGGCCAAACCTGGAGCTGTCCAGCAAGGTGGGGGAGTACTAGGAGCCTAGGAAGGGGCAAGTACGTGCACAGCTAAACCTAGGCCGAGTAGCTGCTGCCGGTGCAACCGCGAGCACTGCACGGGCACTGCTGCCGCGAGGGACGTGACGGTGGTTGCAACAATGCTCCCGCTCCTGTGCCTGTGCGCGTTGACCGTGTGTGTGATCCACTGTGCCCTGCCTCACTGACGGCGTGCATGCATGCCTTGCCCGGCCCGGCCCACCCTGGCGCAGGGACAGACCCAGCATGGGCCGCCGGCCCCACCACAGACGAGAGCAGAACCCGGCCCGTGCTGCCAGCGACACGGAGAGAGCGAGCTCACCCTCCGCTCCGGCTCAGCGGAGCAGGAGGGGGACTGGCGGGAGTGGCGAGTCACGTCGCTGTCGCCCCCCGGCTGAACGACGTGGGCGCGCGGCGCCCGAGGCGAGGCGAGGGCAGGCAGACACCCAATCAGATCGCACTAGGGGCGGGGCCCGCCCTTGACCGGTCAAGATCCGGGTGGGGCCGGCCCAGATCCGGCGGGGCTCTCGTGCCGTCGTGCGCGCATTCATCTCGCTCTGCGGAGCCTGCTCCCTCCCCGTCTCGGCCTCGGGAGAGAGCGACGTCTCAGGTCAGGCCCAGGGCCCCCTCGTCTGCCTCGAGATTCGCGTCGCCCACGACGGCCGGGGTGTGAGGCTGTTCGGCTGGTAGAATGAATAGTGCTCGGCTGGTAGAATGAATAGTATTGTGTGAGAGGAAATAAGCCGAAACTTGCCAGCCGAGCACTGTTCAACATGCCAGCCGAACAGGCCGTGTGCGTGCTGCTGGTGGTGGCGCAGAGCAGCAGACGGCAGAGCTCCCACAATCCCACCCGGCCACCCGCCCTCGTGCTCTGTACTTCTGGCGAACGTTGGCAAGCGCTGCATTTCGCTTGCACCGATGTGTTTATCTTCTCCAGAAACCAGCATGGGCGGTGCCGCGGTTGTGGTGCCTGGCGGCTGGCCGGCGCAGCTTGCGCTGCTGCTGCCGCCTGTCCGCCGGGCGGGGCAGAGGCGCAGAGCTCCACCCAAGGCCACGCTGGAATCTAGCGAACCAAATGGCCCGCGGGCGCGTGTACACGATCCTATCAACCCGCAAAGAAAGAATCAACCCTGGAGTTTCAGCAGGATCTTCGATATAAATAAAAAGATTAATTTAGCTTTATTTCAAGTTCAAGTTTGTCAAACATTTACAAGATTATTGAAGAACATATCCGAAGGTTTATTTATGACTTGTTGCATCCATCAGTTAAACTTTAACTTGTAGACATTCAAATGGGGAGCTAAAAATAATCTAAACTTTAGTTGGGAATCAAAAAAATACATTGTACCTTTAATTCGTTGAACCAAAGCTAAAATATATTTAAATACAAACATTTACCAAGATTATGGAGAAACATATCGGTCTATTTATCTAGGCAGAATAATTATTTTATAATATATGTCCTTTTAAAAATTTGTTAAAGTTTAGCTAGCTCATCTTTAATTTGCTAAAGTTTAGCTCTTTCAATTAGCTACCTAGATTTTATTTGGAGTAGGTCCAAACAGGCCTTTATATCGACCATGAAATATGTCTCTGCAGAATAATTATTTGGTAATATATGTCCTCTTAAAAATGTGGTCAAAGTTTATTTTAAAATAATTTAGAATAAAACCAATACCAGGGTAATATGCAAAAGCTATAGGCAAAATGCCTAACCATTCAGCGTCACACTCCATTGGCTCTTTAATATACAAGTTGTCTTAATGTTGATGAGCTGCCGCATAAATTTGACTAGCAACTCACTTGTGAGAAGTAGGGGTACCTGAGAATCGAACCGAAACGAAACGAAGTAGCCAAACCAAAAATCGGTTCTCCTTTCGGTTCCTGATAGCATGGGACCAAATTTCTATGTTTATTTTGGTTTCAGCTCTTTGTTAACTGAAGAACCAAATTACATGAACTTGTACTTCACTTATCTTACATATTTTCATTATGTTAGACTAGGTTTAATTTATGTATGATGTATCATATTTGAATTGCTATATATTTGTGTTTCTATATTGTTATTATTGTTATCTAAAATAGAGGAAGTGTTGCCCAAATTTGCTTTAAAACCAGCACATTTTTTGTTGTTGTCTTGGCTTGAAAATGTTTGGTTGCTGTGGTCGGAGTTGAAACCACACAAAAATAACCAAAAACCGAAATGTTCGGTTTCTATGGTTTCTTAAAACGGATATGTTCTTAATTTCTAGCAACCAAATTTCAGCAGAAATTACCGAATTGAACCAAAACCGAACCGAGAAACGAATGTCCAACTCTAGTGAGAATTTGTAAAAAAACCAAATTAAAAGGACAATGTATTTGAGCTATATATTTTTTCTACGGATGTTATTTATAACAAATACACTAAGGTCAACCATATGCTTTTAATCTACTCGTTCTTTATTAACCAACAATGGTCAATGTTTGGATAGTTCGGTCGTATAACATTTAAGATCTTTGGGATTAGACAATATGAGTTCAATGAAGTTTATTGAGAATCTCTCGCCTACATGGGACGCAACATGCACGTAAAAGTTCTTCTAACGTTGGTTGATTGTCAATATCTTAATCAAAGGGCATTCTAGGGTTTAAATTTTGTCCTCAAATAAAAGGCATTCTAGGATCTCTAAGACAATAATTAAGACAACTCATTTAATAGCAACGTCATTTTCCCCTCCTTAGAGCATCTCCAAGAGTGCCTAAAAAATGAGGTCCCAAAATACTAGTTTTGAGACCTTGCCAAAAAATATTGGGAGCTAAAACAATTTCCTTATCCAACAGTGCCAAAAAAGTAGATTCAAAAATTCAATTGATACCACATCATCGCAATTTATGGGTTTATCATCCGCTATCACCTCGCAGAACAACATATAACCAACAAAAAATTGGAAAAATAAATATAACGTATAATGAAATAAAAAAATATCATGAATAAAGAACATGCGTGAAAACAATCTTGGTGCAAGAAAAGCAAACACACGATAAAAGAATAGGTGCGGCAAAAGTTTGGTGGGAAAAAAATAAATTTTGCCGTGCAACAAAAAAAGACGTACGGGGATAATTACGTGGTAAAAAAATTTGACGTGAAAAAAAACAGCGAGAGAAAAAAGAAAATTTGACGTGCAAAAAAAATCGTGAGAGAAAAAAGAGCGTAGAAAAATCATTACGTGGAAAAATCGTGGATTAGAAGCGCGAAGGGAAGAGGCAAATTTGGCTCAGGATAGCTCTACTATTGGGCAGGCCAAAAAATTGAGAGCTGAATTGGGCCACTGTTGGAGCATTGAGTTTTGCTTTATTCTCAAAAGTGATTATTAGGACCATTTATTGGGCACTCTTGGAGATGCTCTAACTTTCCAACTTTGGGTTCTCTTCCTAATTACCGTGTTCTCTGATTACATGCATGGAGTAAATTCCTTCCTTCTTTGCTTGTGCGACAGCCACCATGATTTAAGCATAGTACTTTGTATTTACAACCAAAACATCATTTAACCAGGGACCTATGGGTCATTTGCTTCTCTTCTTAATTTTTCTTAAAATAGCTAGAATGCTCTATTATACAGGAAGGAGGGAATATGTTGTTAATCTACTTGTTCTTTATTAACCAATGGTCAATATTAGGATAGTTCGGCCGTATAAAATTTTAAGAACTATGGGATTAGACAATGCGAGTTCAATGAACTTCATTGAGAATCTCTTGCTTATATGGGACGCCAACATGTACGTAAAAGTTCTTCTAACATTGACTGTCAACATTTTAATTAAATTCTATAGCATTAGCAAATTTGGTTTGGCATTGTCCACTTTAGCTGCCGGATAACTGCTTTGGGCTTCTCCTTCTCTTTCACATAAGCTTTATGGATTCAAAGTCTACATCAGATATTGATTTATTTTACCATGTTCCTCCAAGAGGCATATCACTCCTGACCCTATCCAAAATGTGGAAATATTACTTCTCTCCACGCTCGATTTTGTTTATTTATGAATTATGACATGTCGACATTTTTTTTGTGTGTGTTTGAAGGATGTCTTTACTTTTGCACACAGGTTGTTAGGTAAGGGTCGACTAACCAAGATGCTCGTGTTGATAGCAATAACTTTTTTTGCCGTCTTCTGCTTACCATTCTTGCCATTCGGGTGTTCATGTTCTTTACGGAAAGGGAGCAGGAGCAGCCATCCACCCTCCAGGAGCGAGTAGAAATGTAGAATGGCAAGTTTTCCGTTTGCTTCACCTGGACAACTTCTTTTCCTTTTCGAGACGACGGCGAGGCGACAAAACTTTTTTTAAACAAAGGATAAAAACATAATATGATGGCCAATCAATGGGAGAGGATAAAATAACATAGGTCAAGGAAACCATTCATCTAAATTTTTTTTCCCTCTGTTCTAAACTATTGGTTACTATCTACTCAGACCAAATTTACACAAAAGACACCAGCATCTATGTTTTCAAAATAATTTAATTAAATCCATTAATATGCACTGGTAAGTATATTTATTTAGTATTAACAAAATTAATATTTCTAGAAATTTATTTAAATTTAAGGATGTTTTACTGATAATAAACATAAAGTGATGCATAATTTGAAATAAAGTATTACTGTAGTTCTATCGCTGCTAATATATGCTCCGCCAAGAATTTGCTTGTCCATGTGACGACAAAAACAAAACAAAAACCTTCAAAAAACAACCAGAGTACTGAGAATATATGCCCGCGAGCGACCGATTGATCTGGAGGCAGGCAGATTTCTGAACAGAGGATGCATTCGTCTCCTTTTTTCCCCGAAAGGACGTGAAGATGCAGCGTCGATCGATGGATGCTGGTGCTCCCGCACAATTACTTTACAGGCGTTCAGATTCTGTGTGTGCCACTGTTTTCTCGATTTTGAAAAAGCATCACTTTTGGGCACGGACGGAGCCAGGGAGGGGCTGGCAGGGGCCATGGCCCCCCCTATGCTCAAAAAAATTGCATTATGTTACATAATTTGTATTGAAAATTATTCATGTTTAGTATGGTTTAGCTCTAAACATCATAAAAATTTATATGGTGTAACTTTTTTGGCCACCCTGTTGTTTTGATCCTGGCTCCGGGCGTGTTTAGATTCACTAGAAATTTTGCGAAATTTACTGTAGCAAAACTAAATCAAAAATTAGAAGCACTAAACATGATCTAATTATAAAACTAATTACACGGATGGACAGGAAATCGCGAGACGAATCTATTAAGTCTAATTAATCTGTCATTAGAGATTATTTACTGTAGCACGACGTTGTCGAATCACGGCTTAATTAGGCTCATTAGATTCGTCTCGCGAAGTTACCCAGGTTGTGAAATGAGTTTTGTCATTTATCCACATTTAATACTCCTAATTAGTATCCAAATATTCGAATTTACTATAGCAAAAACTAAACTAGTGTATCTAGACACGGCCTTGTTGGCGCCAGTGGATCAACACAATCCTGTTGACGAGACAGATGGAGCTCGGAGCTTTTTATATCTTTGTCGTTTCCTTGCGTTTCGTTGTGGGCATTTTTAGAGTTTGCGCTTCATCTCTGCTAAAGGAGTGACGGTTAGGCTCGACCATCTCGTTACAATTGCCATAAAAAATGTGAAGTGCCAAAATATCTTCCTGCCTCTACGTTCCCACACATAACGTCTAAACATGCTCGTTTCGTGTATTAAAGGATAAATATTACCACGTCTTGGCAAGTCTAAGAGAATGTTGTCGTTTTTAGGCTGGTACACATCGGGGAGACCGGGCGTGTTTGTTTTCGGTTATAATCAGCTTATCAGTCAAAATAAGCGAGAATCACATCCAAACACCTTGATTATTGTCGCTTATTCTCGATTCTCTGATAATCTATTTCAGAGATTTGAACTACAATAATCGGGAATCAAGAAAATTTTTATTTATCTTAGAATCTAACCATGTTTGAGAGAAACGGAAACAAACACGCCCCTAGTTTGTTGAAAATGGATTTTTACCACAACTGTGGGTGCAATCGAACTGTGACAAATTCTCTTTAAACCAAATTGATCCTCTAGTTATTAAAAAAATGTTGCTTTTAGACATTGACATTTTCAGACATATTTAGGTACACCGTTTGAACAAAAGGTCATTCAAATAGAACTTGACGTTTAATTTTTAAACGTGCTGATAGCAGCTCTGGAGAGAGTAGAATAATAGCAAAGAAGGAATACTCTTTGTCAAGGTATACCGAGAATGAAAGAAAATACTCTCTCCAACCCATAATATTACTTAATTAGTTTATTTTTAAACTAACCAATGTCAAAGAAAATGATATGGCCGTACTACTAATAATAAGATGCACAACTATTCTTTGCAACTGTTCCTGTTAGTAAAATTGAAACCAATACCATCAAACGCTGCTAGAAGAACACCAAGAGCCAGCCTATTTTCGCCGACTATTTTTTCACTATGGCTAATCATGGCTGCCGTTGACATTCCGCAAGCTTGGCTCGCTTAATTATTAAGGCAAATGTACGCAAAAAGCGCAAGCATCTCCGCTAAAAGCAACACACGGACCTAATCGTGGCAACGAGTCGACACCCGTCAAAGGGAGGCACTGCCAAACGGCATTTGATCCTCATCCAGTCTCAAGATGACCCATTTGTTAATTAGTGGAAATGAACTACGGGCCCATTGGGTCAGCGTATCCCTCCCATTCCTGAACGGCAGTAGTGACAGGTAGTGATTCAATATATTCCCCCATTTCAGAGTTGAAATATGACCTTAATATTACTGGTTTCTCGTGTTGTTTTCCAGATAGTGATTCAATGTATTCTTCCATTTCAGAGTTGAAATACGACCTTAATATTACCAGTTTCTCGTGTTGTTTTCCAGGCAGCGATTCAATGTATTCCTCCATTTCAGAGTTGAAATATGACCTTAATATTACCAGTTTCTCGTGTTGTTTTCCAGGCAGCGATTCAATGTATTCCTCCATTTCAGAGTTGAAATATGGCCCTAATATAACTCGTTTCTCGTGTTACGAAAATACGGTGCTATGTACGTATCGGTCAGTTGAACAAACAAAATTAAATGTGTACTCTACCTGCGATCTTTATCTCTACGACTTGTACAGCGCTGGAAGATGTCACGAGTTGAAGGGGATGGCTGCTGGTGCGGGGCCAGGCTGAGCGCAAGGGAAATCTACCGTCAATCCCAATCCGCGTCGCTTTCTCTAGACGATTCCACTCCTTCCCCAATCCTCCCTGCTACACGAAACGCATTATTTTTTATTTATTACCATGGAAAAATGGCGGTATAGAAGGAAACTGACCTGCCAACCCAACGGTAAAAAAGGAAGAAAGGAATTGCAAGTAATGGCAGGCAATAAACGCCTTCCATTCCGAACAGGCGCGCCCCTCCCCCCTCTACCCCTTCTATAAAAGCAAGCCCTTCCTCTCCGGCCCTTCCACCCATGAACAGCAAGAAAGAATAGTCTAGTCCATCTACCCCTCAAGATTCCCTTCCCATGGCGCTCTCTCTTTCTTTCTACTCTCCCCGTGGCCGCCTGCCTTTCTGGTTTCTTTTCCGAGTTTTTTTCCTGGTTGCTGCTCTTTTGCCATGGCTTCTTCCATTAGTTTATGGCGTTTCTTGCAGATCTCGTGCTTTTTGGTGCTCTCTGTGCATGGTTTTGTTCAGTTCAGCCGGATGGATGGATGGCTGGATTGGAAGCGGAGCTCCTATCATTCCAATGAAGGGCCGTTTCGCTGGGCTGGTACAGCTGCTCGTTCATGGTTCCCACTGCCCTATCTCAATCACCTTGAGGTTTTTGAGAGGAGAGACGAGTGGTGGTCTGGTGTTTGGCTTGAGATAGGCTTGTGGCTTGCATGACCGAGGAGCTGCACCGCCCTCTCGCTGGCCGCTCTTTGGATTGAAGGGAGCTCTGCATCTTGATCCCACGAGACCCTGCTTGTGTGCCATGCCCCACTAATGGCTATACTTACCATTACATGCTTAATCTTCGCTGTAATTTCTCTCGATTTGCTTATTTCCCCATATAGCCTACGCCTAGATCTGATACTAGTAGGCCATGTAGTTATGTCTTATTTTTTTTTAAAAAAAAGTTCAAAATTTTTGGTCGCCTGAGCTTGGCCAAATCACCAGTATTTGTCTAGCCATGTTTCTCTGGTCCTGGATCAGAGATTCAGAAGCAGCTTGGCCCTTGCTTATCCGTGCTGGAGGAGCTGGCGTTGGTGATGGCAAAGCAGGTCCGGTACTTTGCGTCGCTTTATTCCTCTGCTGGTGAGATGTTTATGTCACTCGCCCACCTTGTTTATTGTTATTCCCTTTGGCTTCAACGCTCGGCACCGTACCAGCAGGCAGCAGCGTGTGCATTTGTGGTGGGGGCTCTTGGATCTTGCCCCGGGTCAGCTTCGTCTCCGCGTGCCACTTCGGGGCCGTGTTCTCTTCCCCACCAGACAGATTCGCACCAGGTGCTCGGATCTGAGCTCAGCAGCGAGCGCACATGTGGTGCCCTCGTCCACCTCTCGTTTTTTCTTTTAACCTGTCCCTGTCGCGGTTGCGACCCGCGCTACTAATCCATGTGCTGTGTTCTTGAGCGATGAACAGATTCTTCCGCTGAAGCCAGGTTGTGGGATGCATTTGAGTTTGCTGTGGCGGGTGAGGAGCAGATCATTTGAATTGGAGTGTGTGATGCGCACCTCATTGTTTCTGCTTGTGTATCGTAGGATTTGTCAGAACTGCTATGTAACAATTGGGTTGACAGTTACAGATCTCATAACAGTATACATGTTAGTGGTAATAATGTATTCGTTGTACATTTCTTGCATCACATGTAATAAAAATGCTATCTGGTTTGCACATCGAATGCGTATGTATAATACGCGGCGATGATTTTTTTTTTAAGGAAAGGCGTGGTTTTGTGTATGAAGGACGGGATGTCTTTTTTAACCTGCGAGCCTCATTTGAGCATTTAGGCCATGTTTAGTTGTCTCAAATTTTCAAATTTTTCACTATTTATTTGTCATATTAAATATTATGACACTAATTAAGGATATTAAACATGGATTAATAATAGAATATTTAATGATATTAATTAAGCGTATTAAATATGGATTAATGATAAAACTTATTTTATAATCTTTGGGTAACTTGACGAGACGAATTTAATGAGTCTAATTAGATTATGATTAGACAACGTCGTGCTACGGTAAATAATCTTTAATGATAGATTAATTAGGTTTAATAGATTCGTCTTGTGATTTCTCGTCTATTCGTGTAATTAGTTTTATAACTAGATTATATTTAGTTCTTTTAATTTTTGATTTAAAATTGCTACAGTAAAATTCGTAAATTTTTTTCGTACTTACTTTTGAAAGGAAGGTAAGAGATAATCTTAATAATAAAAATGAAACGAGAGAAGAAACGATGGGGACACGAGAACAGTTCTAAGCCTTGCAGAACGTCTACATGATTAGTTTTTCCTAATCCTTGTATGCTCTTCGTCCTAAGCGAGAATCTTATTGCTATTCGAACTTTGGAAAAATGTAATTTCAGCCTTTTCTTCTATCAAGGCTTCAGCTTGTGTTTTCTTAATACCGCAAAAAGACCCAAAAATGATTTCTATTTCTTACAAAGCAAATATACTTCTCCGGAGCAAGATAACTGGAAATAACGATAATTATAGCCACACTACTTAGCATCAAGGCGGGAATATGAGGTGTGTCATGGTTACAAAATAGAATGGTACTCGTCGTTTATTGAGCATATATTGACCCGTTTGCATAATCTCGCATTGCACATGAAATGTACAGGGGGCTAAGCATTATTTATAGGAAAAACATAAAACTCGTGATCCTGGTTCAGTAATCATACTTATTTCACATATGATGAAATGTGTAGGGGACTATGCATTGCACGGAAAAAACATAAAGTTCTCAGAATCCGGGTTCGGTTTTAAGCTTTTTTCCATATTTGGGCCGAAAAGGTAATCGGTGATGGTAACTGTAAAATAAAAGCAGAAATAATTATAAGAGCTAAAACAAATGGTTCTTAAAACCTGGGATCGTTCTTAAGCTTTTTCTATATTCACATAATTATTATATTTAAGAAAGTTCTTCAAACCTGGGCTCGTTTCTCGAGCTTTTCCATATTTTAGGCTAGAACGTAAACGAGAGAAGTAACGGTGAAATGAAAATAAATAATTATAAAAATGAACAGAAAACAAAAACTTTTATGTTCATCAGATAGTTCTTTTCTATTTTCTCTAATAAAACCTATGCTCCTTTTTAAGCTTTTCTATGTTAAATACATATCAAAGCTAAAACAAAGAAACAACCTAGTTGATCCAACCAGGCTACGAGCCGAGCAAGCTAATGAGTCGGGCAGCCACAATGCGGTGCAAAAGTAGTCTTTATAGCTCTTTATGGTCTGGCTCACTATTGTTGAGATAGTCTTTATAGCAGTCTTTAACTAAAGGTACATATAGCTATGGCCTGTCCATAAGAAATATTATTTCTCTCTCCTCTCTTAGGCTGGCATCTTTATTAAACATGGACCTAACTTATGGACTACTTTTGTCTATAAACATTGTGGAGGTTATACAACAACTAAAGACCACTTATATGGCTCCCACCTATATAGACCACTTGATCTTTATACATTGCCCTTGCTCTCACGAGCATTTTGCCTGCCATAAAATTGCACTAACGTTTACCGCGGCCCACAACCATACATTCTTGTGCTACATGTTTGTGTGTTACATATATGTTTGTTAAAAAAAAAAACTAATGCTCCAATATCAAAATATGAGAAACGGAGGAATTATTTTAGGGGGTGTTTGTTTTCTCCATAGAACTAGCTTATGGTTGAAAAGTAACATAGGGGGTGTTTAGATGCACACATTATGCATAAACTTTATGCATTGGGTCGCGTGCACAGAGAGACGAAATGAACTGACACGGTTCTCGAGGTGTAAACTTTATGCAAAATGTGAGGAACTAAACAGGGCCATAGTAAAAGGTCACCGTGGACCACAAAATAATCTGAAGTAAGCTATCAATGTGTAGCTTACTTGAGATTATTTGGTGATCCATGATGATATTTTACCAAATTGCTCTTATTCATAAACTAGATTATATAATCCCGAGTGGAAAAAAACATAGCCATTTTATGAAATTGGGCCGAAAAGGCAATTGTATGTGAAAGCATATAGATCAGATGTAGGAGTACACATGGAAACGGAGTGCGTATGTGCATTGCATGCGTGCCCATTGCTCGACCACAAGTTCACGCGATTCTCAGAGCCAGCTGGTTTGCGGATATCGAGGGCTTCAGTGTTAGTACTATACACTTATACTACTACACAACGTAGCGTATACGCGAAGTCTGCCATGGTAGACTAGAATTTTTCGTTTGGATGTTAGCAGATGCTTAACTACGGCCGTCACCAGGCGATCGAGGTGCTCGTGCTTCGTGAGACCGCGCGCGCCTACACGAGGGCACGAACCAACACGATTCTGGTGGGCCAAGCGGCAAGGGCCGTCTATGGCGGGCCACTCGTGAGGCCTTGTGGGCTCTTGTCGTGATCGCGCTTGATGTGTGATTGCCTCGGCCGCTGCTGGGCCGACAGCCCTCTCTCCTCCTGTATATATTTTCTTCTAGAAAAAGTCTATTTTACCTCCTGAACTATGTCTAAAGTCTAATTTTCCTCCCTAAACTACAAATCTGGGTAACACACCTCCCTCTGATTTAAAAACTTTTCGCTTAACCTCCCTGCTCTGGTTATAAGCAGTTTTCATAGACGGTTTTATTTTTCTAATTAAAAATAAATATAGTAAATATCTAATGAGGTTGTTAGAAACAAAAATATCCCTAAGCTTTTAAAATTTCTAAGAAAAATCCTAGAGATGGATTGGGACACAATAAACCAAAAAATAAAATATTTAAAACTTGTGAAAATATCAAAAAATCTTCTAAAATTTATATTTAGCTCCAGAAAAATGTAAAATTATCAAACTAAAGAAATATTAAAATATTCTAATATATGTCTAATTGCATATTTAACACTTTCTACAACAAAAATATGATACGAAGCTAACATGAATACTTGAGCTAAATATAATTTGTCGGAAGATTCTATATATATTTTCATGAGATCTAAATATGTTATTTGGGTTTATCATGTATCAATCTATCTCTATGATTTTTTTCAAAATTGCTAGAAGCTTAGGAATATTTTTAGCGGTTTAATGATCTCATTAGGTATTTATTAGATTTATTTTTAATTAGAAAAAATAATACTGTCTTTGGAAACCACTTATAATCGGGCAGGGAGGTTATGTGAACGGTTTTGGAAGTTAAGGAAGGTGGGTTACCTGGTTTTGAAGGTTAGGAAGGAAAACTGGACTTTAGACATAGTTAAGGTAGGAATCCTTTTCTTCTCTCCGCCTCTGAAAAATAGAAGGAACCTCTTGAATCGGTAGCATATCAATGGCCTCCACAGATTCATGCATGCTATGCCAAAAACTCAGCATTTATCCCGGGAAAACAATGGAAAAGGAAACTGACCTGACCTGCCAGCCCATCAGGACAAAAGGTAAGAAACGGATGTGAATTAGGAAGGAATAAATTGTAACCGGCAGGAATTAAACACCTTCCTAGTAAAGCTCCCCTCGCTCGCTGTATAAAAACACATCCCTCCCTCGGTAAACCATCATACCGTCGACAGCAAGGTTCTTGATCTCTTTTCCTGTTCTTCTGTTTTGCATAGCTTGGCTTGATGAAACTATTTTTATATGTTAGTGCTGGTCGATCATTTCGATTTGGTTAGATGGTTGGATTTGAAGCGGAGTTCCTTTAAAGCCAATGAAAGGTCGTTTTGAAGGGTGGTACAGCTGCTCGTTCATGGTTTTCACTATCCTATCTCATGAGCTCTGACAGAGGCTATGAGAGTGACAACATTGGTTTGAGATAGGCTTGTGGCTTGCATGACCGAGGAGCTGCATCGTCCCCTTGCTGACCACTCTTTGGTTTGAAGGGAGCTCTCCATCTTATCCCCCATCAATTGCTTTTTGCTTCCTTCCATACCTGATTTGTTTGTTACTGGTGGTATTATCTATGCTGTCTGATCCTCTGTTTAATTTCTCTGTATAGTGCTTCAGAGTGTAAATTGGCTAATAAAGTAAATCGTGGATAGTACTAGCAGCAAAGCTTTCTAGTTACTTCTGTAGAGATTAGCCCCTGATGAGCTTGATTTGTATTGTACTTAACCAAGTCACCATTATTTTGTTCTCTGTCATGATGGCTCCAAGTTTCAGTGGGCCTTGTCTGTCCTGGAGCTTGGTGTCGTGGTGGCTGGTGAGGCCTTTTCACCGCGTGGTGTCTCCAAATTTGAAATTTTCTTCTCGCTTCATCTCATGTGCCTTCCCACTTCCCCACGGTTTCTGTTTGCTGCTCACTGAAGATTGAAGAAGCCGGCCCAGCCTGGTGATCACTGATCAGGCCGGTGTCCTTTGTGTTCTTGGTGCTGCAGCGCTGAAGTTGAATCCTTCTGCGGGCTGTACCAATACCATCTCATCCGTTGGCCTCTCCAGATGCAACATCGCAAGGCACAATTATGTACCTGGATAGTTATCGGTTACAGCACAATTATGTAATTTGCCAAAGTCTTCTGAATATATATTTTGAAATTTCCTCTTATCTATGCTTTGCACTCCTATATAACATTTGTGTACATGCCAGTAATAGCAAGTCTGCAAGATCTTAGTTTACTCCATAGCTACCGTTCAAATAAAGTCTGCGCATTATATTACACACACATCTCTGTTTGCCAGTGTTCGCCTAAACGCATCTAAACTATCGTTACTGATAGCAATTTTGTTATTACTAAATGTAAGGATAATGCGTAGTAGATGTAGGGCGTACCGATCACAAAACAAAATCAAATAAAGTGAAGTTTTGAAATGGCAGCTGACTTACAAATTAATCCCAAAAACTTATTTGTGATGAGAGAATAGAAAATTAATGATTGCAATGGCGCATCAGTCATTACAAACTAAAGTGACGTTTTGAAAGTAGTTGACTTAGCACAATAAATCCCAAACTACAAATTACGTATCTGGAAACAAAAAGAACAGAGACCTAGTTCAGCACCGATCATTTACGACTAGTTCCGCCTAGTAGATCAAGTGAACAATCTGCTAAGGGAGGCAGCGATGGTAGCGAGCTGGTTATGCACATATGGATAGTAACAAAGGTAAGGTAGCTAAGAGCAGAGAGCTAGCAAGAAGGAACACGGTCCATCAGCCAGGAGGAAAACGAACACGGTCCAGAGAGCATTTTTTGACGACTTGAATGTCAATCTGATCGGCCACTTATTAGCGTGCCCATGCCTAATGCTCCTCATTCCGAGTCAGAGGCCCAGATTGACACGCTAATAAGTATACTGGGCCGTGGGCTATAACCGAACAGTCACCCAATATTGAAAAAAAGGGAGAAAAACGAGAAAGAAAAATAGTAAAGGGATGTGAGAGGGCTCATGGGCCGCGGACAACCTGTGGGCCTTCATTTTGTGTACTCTGATCTGCTCCAGGAGGGGGAAAAGAGAAGGACAGAAACGGAACTGAGCAGAGGGGAAGAGGCCAGGTGACGGAACGGAAGCGAGCCAGCGCCGACCGCCGGACTCCCCCTACCGGCGGGAGTCGGTGGCTGGGACCTGCGGCCTACGGCCTGCGCCTGTGCGCAGCGCGCGGTGCGGCTCGCCTTCGCCGGACTCGGCGCCTCGGCGGCCGCCGGCTGGCCCGCTGCAGGTTGCGCGTCTGCTGCACGGCTGCGCCCCAGAGGCTGGCCGTGCTCCCCACGGCCCACGCGGCCAGCCTCCACGCCAACTCCTCACAGCATTCCCAAATCGACCTCCATCTTCTGGTACTGAATTCAAAATTGGAATTGAGATTCATACATCCAGTGATTAATTGGTGTGTCCAAATCCAATTTGAATTGTTGTTTTCGTGTGCTTCCAGTGAAGAATAATAATACAAGAAATCGTATGAGTGTTGTTTGGTCACTTTCATGGAGCATGATATTTTCTCTCATGTAAGCGAGAATGACATAGTTCACACTTTTATGGCCATAAGGAAGCATGAAGCAAAAGCCTTAGGCTAGTGTAATCTTCTACTATTGATGAATGACTTTTATCGATGTTGGAATCTATATATTTTAATTTGCTCGAGTTCCAAACTAACTTGTTGAGTTGATGCTAGCATGAGACCTTTTTAAATATGTTATTTTTTGGTTACTTTTACCGTTTGGACGTTTGGTTACCGATTTATTTTTAGATTATACCGAATTGAGTTCTAAAAATATTGGTCATGACTACCCTAGATTCAAATTCTGGGTCCTCCGGAAAGAAGAGCTCTACTAGCGGGTGTGTTTCGAGGAGATGTGGCGGAGGCGGCTGAGCGCTCTACTCCGATCGCCACTCTCTTCCTCCTCTACAGCACCAGCTTCTTGCCAGCGCCACCTCCTCCCCAGCGAGGTAACATCCCCTCTCTCTGTTTATTTATTTTTCTCTCTTTTCACCCGCCCCTCGCGCATTCCATCCAAGGCCTCGTCCGCGCCTCAGCTGCTCGGTCCTGCCCTTTTGCTTTCCGGATCTGTGTGCTGCAGGAACCACTTGCTCTCAATCGTCTTGCCAGGCTCTTCACGTCCCAAGCTGTAAGTTTGTCGGTGTTTTTTTCCCTCAGACATATGTATTGCACTATTGCTATACTTGCTGCAGCAGCAGCATAAGCTGTTCCTCGCGTGTGACTAGTCGATTCACTGGGATCTCTTCTCTCCCCAGGGAAGTGATGGTGGCTATTCCCAGAAGCCGTACATTGCTTTCGTCTTAGGTAAAGTTTCACCTTTTCTTCTTTGCCTGAGATGAAGCTTCTAATTCGACTACTTTACATTCACTTTTGTTCCCACATACTCAAGGACTCGAACCGGATACACGCAGGGATTACACGGCCTTTTGTAGCCTCTCGACGACGCAGCGCCCGCACAACCCACACCGGCGATCTTCTTGCGCATGTACGCTCCCTGGAGACCCGGCCTTCTCACGTTCGTGAGCACGTACTCCATGAGAACCGGTCTTCCAATGCTGATCCCGTGGCTCGTCGCGCTCCTCCGCTGCTGCCGCTGGCTACCACCTCTCTGCCTCCCTGCACCTTCGTAACAGACTGCCAGCACGTGCCGCACAACGTGCTGGACTTGAACGCACACACGCACCATCCTAGATGACACACACACGAGCACCAACTCGTGAACCTGCTACTACAGATCAACTCACACAAGCTAACAACCTAACTGACTTAGCCTGAACGCACGCACGCACACATGCAACACCCTAACAAGCTAACAGACTCAACCTGAACGCACGCACACACGCGCGATAGACACCAACACGAGCACGTACTCGTGCACCAAACATGACTCGACACACACACGCCCAGAACACATCCATGGCGTGGTTTACTCCAACATACTCCCCCTAAACCACGACATCGCCGCCCATCCCGCCGTACAGGACGTCGGCTCCTCGTCGACTGTCACGGGGATCTCCCGTTCTTCATCTCGGCGGACGCCGCGCGCTCGCATCGTCGCCAGAGTCGTCGCCGCTGCTCCCATCGTCGTCGCCGCTGCAACCGCCACCACGGCCAGCAGACACGACACGAACCTCGTAGCGTGCATCTCGGCGTGAACGCCACAGCCTTCTTCTTCCTTCGGCGCCACACGCCATTGATGCCGTCGCGCCCGAACGCGAACTGGGTTGACGCCTCCCCCATCACGGCAAGAATCGCCACACGATCCCTTGCGGTGGAGCCATGCGCCACCACTGCTGGCACACTTGCGAACCGCGAGCGCCGAACGCCCTCCGGCAACAAGCGCCATCTTCTTCGGCTCCGGCGACACACACCGTTAGCCATGGGAGCAGCGCCACACGCTGCAGCCCTATCTCTTTCCTCAGCGACGCACGCCGAGCTTCTTCTCCACCGGCGACGGACGCCGATAAGCGCGCCCGGCAGGATCGACACATGATCGACTACCGTAGCGCCTCCATTGGTGATCACGTGCATGGGCCGACACACGGCCGGGCGACCTCACCGCACCGTCACCACGCCATCACACCGCCAGCGACCACCAGCATGCCTCCGGCGACGGGAACGAATCCCCTGATAACTAGGCTTTGATACCAATTGTTGGAACTAGCCACGGGATCAGCATTGGAAGACCGGTTCTCATGGAGTACGTGCTCACGAACGTGAGAAGGCCGGGTCTCCAGGGAGCGTACATGCGCAAGAAGATCGCCGGTGTGGGTTGTGCGGGCGCTGCGTCGTCGAGAGGCTACAAAAGGCCGTGTAATCCCTGCGTGTATCCGGTTCGAGTCCTTGAGTTCAGTAAAACAGCCAACATACAGGCCGTGCGCGCGGCCGGGGCGTTCGTCGCCACCATCTGCTGTTGGCAATCAAAATTGGCACAAGGACAGCAAGGCAGGAAGAACCGGTGGAACCGGATTTTCAAACCGGTGGAACCGGTTTGGTCCACTGTTACCCGTCTGACAGCCAGACCGGTGGAACCGGTTTTCCCCGAGTCCTAGTAGGATTGGACTCTTTTGTAGATCCGAGTTGTAATAGGACTTTTCTTGCGGGGTACGACCTCCCCACCCTATAAATATGAAGGGTCACGGCCGATTGAGGGTTATCCAATCGATCAAAACACTTATTACCTTTACTTTTTGTCATTCTCTAAACCCTAGTTTTTCCAACCCTAATTCTGTTCGTTCTTCGTCTCTACGGCGTTTTACGGCGCTCTGAGTGGCCTGCCGACCTCAGAGAAACCCTAGGCGCGCCTGCCCTGACGGGGTCCCTCCCGGGCCGGCGATCTTAGGTTTACGCAGCGGATCCCGTAGAACCGGTTTCACCGGATCTACAAACCGGTTTCACCGGTTTCGCCTGGTTCTGCTGCAGTTGATCGATCCGTTGCGGATCTCGCGCGTTCTAGCGCAAGTTCGGTGTGTTGACCAGAAAAAGCGTCAACACATTTTTGGCGACTCCGCTGGGGAATCTGGAAATCTTGGTTTTAATAACCGATTGTTCAAGCACTAGCCAGATGGGATCTATCTCAGATCTTGACAAGGACAACATCGTTGTTCCCTCCATGGAGGAGATCAGCGAGAAGGAACGCCTGAAGTTTGAAGCGGCCCAAGAATTCTTCAAGACTCAATTCTTGATGGGGCTCAAGAAGGATCGCCACGGCAAGGTGACAAGGACTCAAGACTTCACGATGCCGGCGTTCGTGATGAAGGATCAAAAGGTGGAAGAAATCCCTCCGGTAACTGCACATCCACTTGAACCTTCTACTTCTAATCCTGATAATGATCTTGGTGCTGCACTTCTACATACCGATGAAGTAGTTAGCACTCTTATGGACATGATAGATAGAATTGAAAAGGATAGGTTGGTAGAATCTTCTTATTATTCACAAAATATACAACCTACCCAACATGAGAATATGCATGCTAGTGTGTCGGCTACACCAGGAAAAGCACCTGAAAACCCTCTGTATGGTATGCCGGCAAATTTTTATCCAGGACAGGTACCGCCGCCAGCACATGTTTCGCCAGCCTCGGCGAAACCGGTTTCACCGGTTACAGAAACCGGTGGAACCGGTTCCACCGGTTACAGAAACCGGTGGAACCGGTTCTGCTGCCTAGGCTGGACAGCAGCTTGTTCCACACGTCACAGCTCCTGTTTCGGTGGTCCCTAA
>CM014274.1:75425469-75442616 GCA_004135705.1 Alloteropsis semialata
ATCAACACCCTTGAGATGCAACCGCCTAAGGTTCTGATTCGGCCGCATCAAGTCGAATCAACTAAAGGAAAAATATTGTTGTGGGTGATGAGAAGCCGAAGCCTGAAAATTTGAAGGGAAAATCAATTGTCAGGAAAGTGGTGTGTGAGAAAACCCCTAATGGCAGAGAGACGTTCAAAATCACTGCAAGAGTCACGGATCTCGGGGGGCAAGGATCATCAAAGAGACCGTTTGAGCCTGTACAGGACAAACCGGTCCCACCGGTTTCTGAAACCGGTAATACCGGTTCTACTCAGGGGCGCCCGAAAATGTTGAAGCCTAAGCGTCCAGAGATTGGAACCTGGAAAGTCAACGTGGCCAAGGATCAGGGGAAAGTTGCAAAGCCAAAAGTGACCTATGACCAGTTGTTTTCCAAGTATGCAAATCAAAGGCCAGTTGATGAGGATTGGCCGGCAAAAAAGAGAAAGAGGTCACCTCCGCGCCAAGAGAAGCTAATTTCGCCTCCAAGGGTGAATAACAGGTGGAAGGGTGACAATACAGGTTCTTATTATCAGCAGGACCAGTATCAAAACATGCCATGGATGCCTCCGTACTACAATTATCAATATCAAGCATGGGATCACAATGGGATGAATATGCATTATTACCCTACGCAGTATCCTCCTTTTCATCCAGGGTGGGGTAATAACAGAGTTCCTGCACATGAGAGGTTGGAGTATAACCGTTCGGCTCCTCGTCGATCAGGTTGGGACGTGCCACCTCAAACCGGTGGAACCGGTTCTGCAAACCGGTTAAACCGGTTTCCCCAGAGAAAACAGCCTTCTCCTCCTAAGCAAGTTTATCAACCCAAGAAGATGGAGGAAATTGTACAAAAGATGGAGGTTGACCAGGAGAGGACTACTGCTGCTGATATTATTCAGATTGGTGACTTACAAGTGAATTTGAAGGATGATGGTAAGATGCCTATGATAATTGGTGATGAAGTCGAGCCATCAGTCCAGGAGAACGTCGCTGCAGAGCCTGATGTGGGTAAGAAGGTTGAAATTGACAGAACTAAATACCTTATGCCTAGATGGTGTCCTCCAGGTTTGACGCGAACACAAAAGAGTAAGTTGCAGCGACTGCGTTTTCAGGACCAGAAAGAGAAGGCCCTAGAGAAGCAGAGGGAGGAGCACTTCAACAAGTACAGGCCAATGATTCCTCCAGGCAAGGGGTGGAAGAAGACCGAAGCTCCAGAACAGAAACCGGTGGAACCGGATTCCAAACCGGTGGAACCGGTTCTACTCCCTGCGCTGTCCACTGCTGCACCAGAACCGGTGGAACCGGTTCTGAAACCGGTGGAACCGGTTTCTACTGATTCAGGTCCATCTCGAATTGCCTCTGAAATTTCTGTTTCTCCTATGTTTGATCAGAGGTTGTCATCGGATTCCCAGCACGTGGACGATGAACAGCTAGTTGATTATGGGTCATCACCTGAACATATGAATGTTGATGCTAATGTGGTGCGCCTATCTTTGGATTATTATATTATTCTGGAGGATGAGATCGCTCATTTAGATTTTGGCCCGAAAGAAGCTATATTTAAAAGGCCAAATGATTCTGAAAATCACTTGAAGGCGCTGTACATGAAGGGACATATCAATGGGAAGCCGATTTCTAGGATGCTTGTTGACACCGGGGCGATTGTCAATTTGATGCCTTATGCTGTGTTCAAGAATCTTGGTGGACTTGATGATGAGCTGATCAAGACCAACATGACTATCAGCGGTGTGGGAGGAGGCGAGCCTATGAGTGCTAAGGGCGTTGCTTCTATGGAGCTCACCGTTGGGAGCAAGACGTTGGCCACCGCTTTCTTCGTCGTCGAGACCCAAGGTAACTTCAATTTGATATTGGGTCGTGATTGGATTCATACAAATAGATGTGTGCCTTCTAGTTTGCATCAGTTTCTTATTCAATGGGTAGACGAAGATATTGAGGTTGTGCATGGAGACACATCGGCTTGTGTTGCAGTGGCTGATGGATCTACCATGTCTATGCATGATCATGTTAAGTGCTTGACAGGTTTAGATATTTCTGATTATGAGATGATCAGCTGTACTAGAGATGGCTTCGTGCCTGCTGTTTTAAAGCCGGTTGAGTATCGGCTAAACCATTTGATTTGAATTAATGAATAGTTCAGAATGGTTGCAGCAGAGACTTGAGCACTATCGGGCACAAAAGAACGATATGTGTGAAGCTATTGAAGACTTTGATGACATGAGTAAATTAGGACAAGGCTTTACGTCGGCTGATCCTTTAGAGGAGATTGATATTGGTGATGGCACTGTACCTAGGCCGACGTTTGTAAACAAAAATTTGAAAGTTGATTATAAAACTAAATTAATCGAGCTGTTGAAAGAGTATGTTGATTGTTTTGCATGGAATTATCAAGAGATGCCTGGTTTAAACCGCGAGTTAGTTGAACATCGGCTGCCTATTAAGCCTGGTTTTAGGCCTTTTAAACAAACTGCTAGGCGTTTCAATCCTAACATGTATGACCGAATTAAAGAAGAAATTAATCGGTTGTTGGATGCAAACTTTATTAGGCCTTGTCGTTATGCTGAATGGTTATCTAATATTGTGCCTGTTGAGAAAAAGGATTCTGGTAAGCTCAGAGTTTGCATTGATTTTAGAAATCTTAATAGAGCTACTCCTAAAGATGAATATCCTATGCCTATAGCCGACATGCTTATTAATGATGCTTCTGAACATAAAGTTATTAGTTTTCTTGATGGTAATGCTGGTTACAATTAAATATTCATGGCCGAAGAGGATATTTCCAAAACGGCTTTTATATGTCCAGGTTTTGTTGGTTTATTTGAGTGGGTAGTCATGACCTTTGGTTTAAAAAATGCTGGAGCTACTTACCAAAGGGCAATGAATTTAATTTTTCATGACTTGCTTGGTTTAATCATAGAAGTTTATATCGATGATATTGTTGTTAAATCGGCTGGTTTAAATTCTCATTTAGCTGATTTAAGACTTGCTTTTGAAAGAATGCGTCGATATGGATTAAAGATGAACCCACTTAAATGTGCATTTGGTGTGTCGGTTGGAAAGTTTTTAGGCTTTATTATTCATGAGAATGGCATAGAGATAGATCCTAAGAAGATTGATATTATTAAGAAGATTAAAGCTCCTACATGCAAGAAGGATTTGCAGAAATTCTTGGGCAAGGTGAATTATTTGAGGAGATTTATTTGTAACTTGTCTGGAAAGGTCAATGCTTTTACTCATATTCTTCGGTTAAAAGATGAAGCCGAATTTACTTGGGGGGCAAAACAGCAAGAAACTTTTGAGAAGATTAAACATTACTTGTCTTCGCCGCCGGTCATGAAAGCTCCTAGGAGAGGAATTCCATTCAAATTATATGTGGCTGCTGAAGATCAAGTAATTGGAGCTGTTTTGACTCAAGAAACCGAAGGGAAGGAACATATTATTACCTATGCAAGTCGTCGATTATTGGATGCCGAAACAAGGTATATATTTATTGAAAAGCTTTGCTTATCTTTATATTATGCTTGTACCAAGATGAGGCATTATTTATTATCCAATACTTGCATAGTGGCTTGTCAAACCGATATTATTAAATACATGTTGCATAGACCAATTTTAAGTGGTAGAATTGGTAAATGGGCTTATGCTCTTATTGAATATGATTTGGCTTGTGAACCTTTAAAATCAATGAAAGGCCAAATTGTTGCTGATTTTATTGTTGAGCATAGCATTAATGATAATGATCTAGATATCGGTTATATTACTTTTACCCCATGGAAGTTGCATTTTGATGGATTGGTTTGTAAGAGTGGTTGTGGCGTTGGTATTATTTTTATATCACCAAGTGGTGCTGAATTTGAAGCTCTTAACCGATTAGAAAATGATTGTACTAATAATCAAGCCGAATATGAAGCTTTATTATTCGGACTAGAGATTTTGCATGACATGGGGGTAAAACATGTGGAAGCATTTGGTGATTCTCTGCTGGTTGTACAACAAGTCAATAAGGTGTACCAATGCTTTGATGGACTTTTAAATTCATATCTTGACAAATGTTTAGACTTGATTGCTCAATTTGATGAATTCTCTATATATCATGTTCCAAGAGATGAGAATCCAAGGGCAAATGCTCTGGCTCAGCAAGCGTCTGGCTATGATGTTCAGAAAAGAAATTTTTATAAAAGAAAGCCGACACTTTGCATAGCCGAGATATCTGTCCAGGAAGAACCGGTTTCACCGGATCCAGGAACCGGTTCCACCGGAAATTTCGGTAATACCGCTTTTGGAACCGGTGAAACCGGTTCATCCTCTGACAACAGTACTTCTATCCATGAGCAATCAAAAATTAATGAGGACGAAGTTACTGATTGGAGAACACCTATTGTTGAATATTTGCAGAATCCTAATCATAAAGTTGACAGAAAAGTCCGACGGTGGGCATTTAAATTTATTTTAGTTGATGGTGAATTATATCGTCGGACGGCTGAAGATTTATTGTTGAAGTGTTTGGATTCTGATCAAGCTAAGATTGCAATGGGTAAAGTTCATGAAGGAATTTATGGTACACATCAATCGGCTCCTAAGATGAAATGGCTTTTGAGGAGAGCTTGTTTTTATTGGCCCAATATGATAGCTGATTGTTTTCGGTACTACAAAGGATGTGAAGAGTGTCAAAGGTTTGGAAATATTCAGATGGTTCCAGCAGCTTTATTGCATCCTATTATCAAACCTTGGCCTTTTCGAGGATGGGGATTAGACTTTGTTGGGCAGATTCATCCTCCTTCATCAAAGAGACATCGCTTCGTGTTGGTGGCTACTGATTATTTTACCAAGTGGATCGAAGCGGTACCTTTGAAGAACATGACACATCGGGAGGTAATTGAGTTTATTACTGAACATATTATCCATAGATTTGGCATTCCACAAACTTTGACTACTGATCAAGGCACTTCATTTATATCAAAGGAAGTTCGTGAGTTTGTTGATATGTATGGTATTAAATTGCTCAATTCATCTCCATACTACGCTCAGGCTAATGGTCAAGCCGAGTCTAGTAATAAGATCTTGATCAAGTTAATTGAAAAGAAAATAGAGGAGAATCCTAGAAGGTGGCATGAGGTTTTATCTGAAGCTTTGTGGGCTCATCGTATATCTAGACATGGTGCTACTAAGGTTACTCCTTTTGAGCTTGTATATGGTCAAGAAGCTGTTTTGCCTGTTAAAGTGAATTTGAATGCTTATCAGTTAGCTAAGCAAAATGATCTTGATGCTATTAATTATCATGATTTGATGATGGACAATATTGATGAAGTGACCGACAAGCGATTGAAGGCTTTGAAGGAAATTGAGAAGGACAAAATTCGAGTTGCTAAGGTTTATAATAAGAAGGTAAAACAAAAGTCTTTTCAGGTTGGTGATCTCGTTTGGAAGACAATTCTGCCTATAGGATCGAAGAGCAACAAGTTTGGTAAATGGTCTCCAAGTTGGGAAGGTCCATACAAGGTGATTAGAGTGATCTTCGGTAATTCTTATATGGTGGAAACTTTGCAAGGTCAGCAGCTGCCGAGAGCTCTTAACGGAAGGTACTTAAAGCAATATTATCCAAGTGTTTGGCAAGAAGCTTGATTTTTATGGCCGATAGTCTTAAATATCGCCCTTAGAATAAAAAAGGCCGATGAATTCTGTTTAAACATCGCCCTTAGGAGTGTTTCTTGTGCTAAAATGTTTTCTGGTACGCAAGCTTTACCAAAAAACAGGGGGGCATATGTTGGCAATCAAAATTGGCACAAGGACAGCAAGGCAGGAAGAACCGGTGGAACCGGATTTTCAAACCGGTGGAACCGGTTTGGTCCACTGTTACCCGTCTGACAGCCAGACCGGTGGAACCGGTTTGGGAACCGGTGGAACCGGTTTTCCCCGAGTCCTAGTAGGATTGGACTCTTTTTATAGATCCGAGTTGTAATAGGACTTTCCTTGCGGGGTACGACCTCCCCACCCTATAAATATGAAGGGTCACGGCCGATTGAGGGTTATCCAATCGATCAAAACACTTATTACCTTTACTTTTTGTCATTCTCTAAACCCTAGTTTTTCCAACCCTAATTTTGTTCGTTCTTCGTCTCTACGGCGTTTTACGGCGCTCTGAGTGGCCTGCCGACCTCAGAGAAACCCTAGGCGCGCCTGCCCTGACGGGGTCCCTCCCGGGCCGGCGATCTTAGGTTTACGCAGCGGATCCCGTAGAACCGGTTTCACCGGATCTACAAACCGGTTTCACCGGTTTCGCCTGGTTCTGCTGCAGTTGATCGATCCGTTGCGGATCTCGCGCGTTCTAGCGCAAGTTCGGTGTGTTGACCAGAAAAAGCGTCAACAAACACCCTAACAAGCTAACAGACTCAACCTGAACGCACGCACACACGCGCGATAGACACCAACACGAGCACGTACTCGTGCACCAAACATGACTCGACACACACACGCCCAGAACACATCCATGGCGTGGTTTACTCCAACAATGCCTGCCTGCAGGGGCTCCTGGAAGTGGCAAAGGAACACAATGCACCAAGATTGCTTCGGATTATGGATTTGCCCATTTGAGCGCTGGCGACCTTCTACGCCATGAAATAACATCTGGCAGTGAGAAAGGGTAATATTATCCCGTCGTATGGTCTCCTGTTAATTTTTGGATGCTCTCCATGTGCAAAAGATTTCAGTGCACTGCTTCATGGTTACACTTCAGTGAGTTGATCCTAGACACCATAAAGGAAGGGAGGATCGTCCCGTCGGAGATAACTGTGGAACTCATCAGAAAAGCTATGGAAACGAGCAGTGCCAGTAAGGTTCTTATCGATGGCTTCCCAAGGTGTGAGGAAAACAGAATCGCCTTTGAAAGAATAGTAAGTTCTCAGTTTGATTTTGACCACCGCATTGCATTGATAGTTCAGGATTCTCTCCTAATTGACTTTGTGGGTAAACAAATACAAGCTCCATGCTGTTTATTTAATCGGTTCCGATTCAATTTTGTCTGGGAATCTTTGTGTTGTTTTGAATTGTTGGTGTATTTAAGCAGACATGTTTTTACTGTTTTCAGTTTTGGAATCAGTATGCTTACTGGCCTAGACTTCTGTTGCTAGCAGGTCATATGCAATAAATTGATAATTACAACTGAACAAATCACTCTGTGATTCTTCTGTTGGAGTACTTATAGTTATCAAAATCATCAATGTACTTCTTACCGAAAATTTTCAGGTTGGAACAGAACCAGACATTGTGATTTTCTTCGACTGTCCTGAGGATGAGATGGTTAAACGTATTTTAGGCCGTAACCAGGTTAGTCTCCACACTTTACTGCTAAGATTTAGACCGATAATTATTCAAAGAAAAAAAATGAAAACCCTACAATAGTGTGTAAGGAATCATATTCCTTTGTCAGAATTAGAATTCTATTCATGTATTAAGAAAAGAAAAAAAACAACTTCTCTAGTTTAGTAATCTAAGGCGCCTAACCTAAATTGCATATTGATGATTGCTGAATTAAAGGTAGAATATTCTCATTTAGGGGAGTGCACTGGTGGCTGCCAAAGCACAACTGCAAGATTGCAACTCCAAGAATAGCTATCAGAATCTACTGAAGTCTGTTGAAAACACCTCAATACAAATCTGAATCTACTGAAGTTTACTCTCAAGTTATGTTTGATGCCTTTCTTTTGTTCTATTATTTTATGGTTTTCTCACATACTCCTTTTAGGGGCGAGTTGATGATAACATTGAGACAATCAAGAAGCGTCTAAAAGTGTTCGAGAGTTTGAATATTCCTGTTGTCAACTACTACTCTTCAAGGGGAAAAGTTCACAAGGTAAGTAAACTGTTTTGTCTGCACACAACTACCAGAACATGACTATTCCTGTATCTGCCTTGCCTCCTTTTGTTGCAAAGCTCAATGATAAAGCTTCTTTGTCTTAATATAAAAATTCTATCTATATCCCTGAACTTGTCTGATCTTAGTTTGTGTATTCAAGAAGAATATGGTTATCAAGGCATAAATGGTGGCATTTGTCAAACACAAGATCATATTTTTAGATAAAGGATGAACCAAAACATCCGGCCTCTACGTCTGTCGACGTACACAGCCCCTTATTACAAAGTTTGCATCAAAGTCAAAGCAAACGAGCAAGCCGTTCTCAGAAAATTAAACTAAAGCAAACGGTAGATATGGTTCCACCCTCCTTTGACCAGCTCCATCGCCACAATCTCTATGTTTCTGCTCATCAAGGAGAGTTCCTTGTGTTTAAATCTATATTGATGTATAACCCCTACTTTGGACGGAAGTGAAATCTAGTGGTTGGTTTGATATTAGATGAGAAACTATGGCTGCTGTACTCCGGGGGAACATGGCTTACATACATTAAGTGGCTAATTGCTGCAAGAGGGACAACAACAAGGGAAGAATGTTTTCCTTTGTATATCAACCTGAGGACCTGGGATTCCTAAGATTATAATTGTTCATTGTATGCAGATAAACGCCACGGGTACTGCAGATGAAATCTTCGAAGCAGTCCGCAAGCTGTTTTCCTCCCTAAGGTAAATCCCAATGCAGGACATTTGAAATTTCTCTGAAAGATTATGCTGGCTTTCTTCAAGAAGGATACCTGGTGGTTCTAGTTATATGCCATAGATTTAATGAATCATGTGTGGCTTAGAGCAACTTGATTCTTGCTTTATATGACTGCTTGTAGATTATTCTCTAGTAGCACCAAATTGTACGTGTCTAAGTAGTTGTCATGTATGATGGTAAACTGGGAATTGATAGCAAGATGAAACAACAATTTTCACGACCACTAAGTTGTTTTTTTAAAAAAAATTCTCACTTGTAAGATTGCCATTTAGATACCGAAAGCTATCAGCTAAACAAGTCATTATTGCAAGTAAAAGCTTGACTATAATGATTCCATTCCTTTTGTGTTGATGGTTCATAACAAAACAATGCACGACCCACAAGCAAGACAAACAAATACCATTTTCTTTTGGTGCTGATGGCAACAAGAAAGTAGGATAAGGATGGAACAGGATGTATTTGTCTTTCTGTTGACTCATCTAAGCTATGCTTGTAGCCATTATTTTGTTGACCCAATTGAATGATAGCAACATCATCTGAAGGCCTGACTTTGTAGTGTTATGTATAGAAGGGAGCTGTAATTGTTTCACCAATTGTAGGGCAACTCATGCATTAATTGTCAACATGCAGGCGAAGGAAAATTTTCATTACTGTCAGTTTGAATCAGTAACTCATGTTAGCTCATCTAAATTTTAGCAACAGAGATTTGCGCTCTCTGCAGGTTCTGATGAGGCTACTCAGCTACTGTCTTCTAGGGAATCCTGCACTACGGGAAATCCCAAGTTTGCCGAGTGTCTTCATGTTTGCCGAGTGTTTTTTTTCGGGCACTCGGCAAACAACCTGTTTGCCGAGTATTTTTCAAAAAACACTCGGCAAAAAAAACACTCGGCAAAAATAGGGTTTGCCGAGTGTCAAAAAAAAACACTCGGCAAAGATATTCTTTGCCGAGTGTAAAAAAAAACACTCGGCAAACAGAACAATTTGCCGAGTGTTTTTTTTTTGACACTCGGCAAAGTCATAATTAAAACCACATTTTGAAGTAGTAAATCAATTCAAATTAAAAAGTTTTGAACTACAAAGTTGTATAACTTCTCAAGATGCTGAACTTTTAGTTTGGTCATTTCTTCATTCGACAAATTCATATGAATATTGTTCACAAAATCTAGATCTCTCGTAGAGTTTCCTGAAACTATAAGAGAGATCTATAAGATTTGTGAACAATGTTACTCTCACTATGTCGGGTGAATAAATGACATATATGAAAGTTGTAGATCTTCAGAAGTTATACAACTTTGTAGTTGAACTCTTTTTAATTTGAATTTGTTTTGCTAATGAAAAGTATGTTTGTATTTCTCAAAATTTGAAATTTGAGTTTTTTCAAATGACCTCGGATGAAGAAAATCAAAATGAGAGTTGTAGATCACAATAAGTTATAAAATATTGTAGTTGATAACTTTTTCTAGTTAATTTTTGGTAATTTTTCTAATCCATTTGATAATTTAATTTATTAACTACAATTATAAAATTTACTAACTTTGCCGTGTGCCTAGCTGAGGCACACGGCAAAGATTACTCGCACCGCTCCCAAATAATTCCCACCGCCCAGAGAAAACACAGGTGGCCACGTCAGCGATCCACCACTCACGAATGCTGCGCTCTGATTGGTTGAACATGTGAGCACCGGATTCATCCTCCCTCCCCTCTCTCCTCTCTCATCTATCTGCCTCCTCATCTTTCCGTCCTCCATTTCCCATCTCCCCTGCCTCTCTCTTCTCTCTTGAGCGGCGGGATGGCTGGCGCGCGGCGCAGCTCCGGCAGGTCGGAGGGGCGCGGGCAGCCGGTGGGGCACCNGGGTGTGGTGGCCGCGGTGGCGCACAGGCGGCGGGTGTGGTGGCGGTGGTGGCGCACAGGCGGCTGCCGGCGTGGTGGCGGCGGTCGGTGGCGGCAGATTTTTTTATTTTTTTGGGAAAAAGCTTTGCCGAGTGTTTGCCGAGTGCTCGACAAAAAACACTCGGCAAAGATGGCTTTGCCGAGTCTGCCTTCACCGAGTGGGTTTTGCCGAGTGTAACACTCGGCAAACACTTTGCCGAGTGTTTTTGGGTCTTTGCCGAGTGCCCGAGGCACTCGGCAACCCGGCTGTTTCCCGTAGTGCTGGGAGTTTGCTTAGGAAGGCTCTTGTACTTATTTGTCTTATAGCCAGTGCCTCATTTTGCACCATCTAAATATTTTGGTGCGGTAATTGTACGTACACGTTATGCCTTGCCTAATAAGACCCTCATATGTGTTACCGTTTTTATAAATTTTTACAACAACTCTACTATGCTTTGATGCCCATGCTGTTATATGTTTATCTATATATATATCTTTCTTTTCACTTGTTTCTGTTTTGTGATGGATGCGAACGTAAGGTTTGATTACCTGATACAGCTGAAAGTTGAAGCCGCGGCATGGGTTGTGGCAACTGAATGCCGATTTAGCGTCTGGTTAGTAGGATGGAGTAGAGACCATATGCGCAGCTGTGTTCTATATGGAACCAATCATTGATTCGTTCTAAATCTGTTGTGCCGTGGCTGGCTGGTTACTTTTGACTGTTTCAGATATCAGGAAACCTTTGCAGGCATACGGCTCCCTAATTGATATTGCTCGGTTTCCGGCCGGTGGGGACTATGATTTTTAGGATATACTACATGGGATGCAGTTTGAAAGTATTTGTAATTTTGTACCTGTTTTTGTCTTGCTGCAGCCGGCGTGCATGTGGTACGTGTATTTGCCGTTTGAAAACTGGTTCTGATTATGAAAGTGATTGGGGGCTTGTGGTGAAAGAAAGAAAGAAAGAAAGAGATGAAGGCCGGCACCGGCACTGGCAGCTGAGAAGGCAGCGCTGTCCGTCGTTGCGTAGGAGTCCACCTCTGAAAACGTATTGGAATGTTGTGAACAGACCAATCATGATTATAGAAGATACGGATCAGAATGGCCAACATGTCAAGTTTAGCATTGTTGCCCACATACCTGCAAAAGGCAAGGCAACAAAACGAATTTCGTGAGATGACTGAATTTCTATATATGAGAGCCCCGGAGCTCGGCGACAGCCCAAGATGTCCACGATAGCAAAAACAGTTTTTACCGTCCGATCGTTTTTTTACGGTTGTCGCCATTGGTCTAGTCTCCGGCTCTTCCTATACTCTCTGCTGCGTATGTGTCACGCGATGAATAGCTGGGAGCCTAGGACCGAATCATCTCGCTTCCAGAGACTTCGTCGTCATCGCATTGGATAGAAGCCTCTCGACCTCGTATTTTCCTCTCATGGTGAAAAAACTCTTCATGTATATCGTTCCTCTCCTCTGGTCTGCTCCATCGCCGCCGTCATTTGTTGGCCGCGCACTCCCGCAAGCCACAGGCCACTGCCGACGCAGAGTAGCTGCCCTCCGTGGGACATGCTAGTCGCCTGGATGGGGACACCGTCCGCGCGCGAACGACCACGTGCCTCTGGTCATGCGGCGGTGCGGCGTGCCTACTCGCCATGTCCTTACTCCTTACTCCTTCGCGATGCCTCGCTACCTCAATCCATGATTATCTGTACATTCTGTTTGTTCCATGGATTAGAATATACAGCATCCATGATTTTGTCTTTTCCATTGATTAGAATATAGAGCATTCATAACTCTATCTGTACCCATGGATTAGAATATACAACATTCATAAGTTTCCTTATGGATGACCCAACTCTTTCAGTTGTGGATACTTCAACATTTGTATACCCTTTTCATATCCCGTACCCAACATTAGCACATAACTGGCGAGACCCTTGTCCTGCTCCACATTTTGAAGCCATACTATATAAAATGACCAGTTTTTAGTTTGGCATTTTTCCAGCTTTTGTTGCCTCGATTAACCAGTATTAAATATGACATGTTAAACCCTAGAAGTAATTTTTTTTTTAAAAAAAATCCCCCATCTTTATAGATGCTAGTGTTACTACAATGTGTCCTGTATTACACAATCAACTTGGGTATTTAGAGCTAGCTTGAATTGCCCTAAAAAATATCTAAAATTATGGAAACACAACAGAGGAACATGTGCAAGTTATGGTGATGGGATAGGCAACTACATCTTAGCAAAACAGATTTTCCTCTTAATTTTTATTTACATGGTACTTAAACATTCCCCCTTTCATTTATTCTTATTTTCCAAAGTCATAATTTTCATCAGTAGTCACACTCACATAGGTACGCGTCCCAATAGCTGACCATATTGCGTATCATCATGCAGCATGAGATTTTCTTAGAATAGGTGGGGTCTGGGGAAAGGCATTCCTAGACAGCTTTACCCTTGCAAAATTCTGTTAAAATTCTTTCTTAGAATAATATGATGATTGTAATTTTATTGTTCATCTGAATAATGCTTCTAAGTTCTAACCAATATTGTCCGGCTTACCTTTTCACCAAGGAGCCAATAATGTGTAGAATGTAGGCTTTGTATCTACTCAGCTAGTTTCTGTCCTGCTTCAATCCATATCATTTACTTGCAGGTTGCCATTTAGCCAATCTTCCCATATTTTTTGTTTATTTAATGATGTATGGATATTGAATGATGTATAGATATTGAATGATGCAAGGATAGTTCTTCAGACTGTAATAGTTGCACTACTCACAAATGTCTTCTGCTGATCAAGTATAAGAACTGGTATTATAGTTGTAAAGTTGACACGTAATTCAAAGTAAATCAATAGCACAAGCTTTGGTCATAAGAGGTGGGTAATACCTCTTGATACATACTTCCTGTACTTTCATTTTATTTGTTTATCTGTTTTCGCGGGATATGCTCTTTTTGCCTTAGAAAGTTAGAACACAGAATAGGGAAAAATATATGTACCCCTCAATACCTATGTAGTGTGTAATAAAGTTGTGTTAGGCAAGTTTTTACTAATATGCATCGTTCTCCAGTATAATATATGTATAGTCATAAAGCCAATATACTCCATTTCAACTCAATAGTATATTCACTTAGAGCATCTCCAGCAATAGCCCCTACTTCAGGCCCCTACTTATGTGAGTAGGGCTGCCTCTACTTTCTGGGGCTCAAAAATTAACCCACAACTCCAGCAACAGCCCTAATTTGGAAGCCCCTACTTTTCAACTGACATATAGGACCCGTCTGTCAGTGGGTTAACACATTTTTATTTTTTTTTTCTTATTTTTCACCTCCCCAGCCCTTCTTCCTCTTCTCTCTCCCCGTCTCCCGTACTCTTCTCCCTCTCTCCACGAGCTCTCCCTCCCTCCACAGCTCGTTCCCCTTCCTCCCTCTCCCCGCCTCCTATCTCCTCCGGCGGCGGCGACGGATCCGGCCCGCGCCGGCCGCCACCTCCCCCAGCCGCGCCGGTCGCCGCCTCCCCCAGTTCACGCCGGCCGCCGCTCCCCCAGGCCGCCGCCGCGGCGGATCTGAGCACGAGGCGGGCGGCGCACGAGCCAGGGCGGCCGCCGGCAGGGGAGGCCGTGCTTGAGGCCTGGAGAAGGGGCGGTGGCTCGTCCTCCCCCACGCGCTCTTCCTCTCTGTGTTCTTGTTTCCTTCTACATCTCGCCACCGGTCGAGCAAGGCCGAGCTCGCCGGCCCTCGGTTCACTGCGCCGCCCCCGCCCCAAGAGAGGGCCGAGCTCGCCGGCCCCTAGCTCGCCGGCCTGCTCCAAGAAAGGGCCGAGCTCGCCGCCCTGCTCCAAGGAAGGGCCGAGCTCGCGGGGAATCTCGGCTTCCGTGCGCGCGCGCGAGGGAGGAGGGGAGAGAAACGGAAGAAACAGAAGAGTAGGGGCCTCCCTAGCCACCCGTGGGAGAAGGGGCCGGAGGGGAAAATCTGGGGGCCTGGGACCCGAGTAGGGGCCTTGCTAGAGATGAGCTAGATCCAATGCAGTAGTAACTAGCACTGCAACTTAAGCAGGACGCTTCTCCCTATTTCTGAAACATTTAACATAATTTTTACAGTGATATATTAACTCATGAAGCTTAGACAAATTATGCAAATGCATGAGTACTACCAAACAGAATCACAGCAAACTGTACGCGTGCAGGGGCGCGCGCAAGGCACTAGTGTGTGTATCTATATATCTATATATATATATATATATATATGTATACATATATATATATATATATGTATATATGTATATATGTATACATATATATGTATATATGTATACATATATATGTATATATGTATACATATATATGTATATATGTATACATATATATGTATATATGTATACATATATATATATATATGTATACATATATATATATATAGCTATCATCATTGAAAGCTCAGCAAATCCTGCTACCTCAGTTGAGTAGAATAGGAAGGAACATTACTAGTAATTAAAATTCAAGTAAAGGGAGCGCCTGAAACAATTAAAATGGTGACGACTCATGAGAAGGATAACCATAAAAGTCGCTGGAATGAAAAGACGGCCAATCTAAAGTTTGTATCGTTCAGAGTTAAATCAGAATGTTTATCGTTCAACCTTGGGGGTTAGTGAGCTACTACAGTCTACAGTTCGAGAAGAAAAGCACTGAAGAGGGAGACTTGTAACACCAGTATTCCATTTATTTTTGAACCACGCCAGCATTCATTTAATCAAATGAAGTTCTTCTCTACATTCTGTAGCAGTGTCAAGCAGAAATAATGTAGAATACTTTTTAGTGGAAAAGTTATAGAAAATGATCAATTCCGGATACATCTGTATATCATACCACTGTTGAAAATGTATATTATAAAAAAAACTGTACTCTCTGCTGCTCCAAAGAAAATGATCACTGTTGCTCCAAAGAAAATGAGAGGTATCCAACTGCTCCAAAGATTCCAAAGATTGTCGCCGGCTTAATTAGAGTAAGAGGTATGCACATCTAAACAAAACTAGTGTAAGGTCAACCACACAAACTCTCACTCCTATGAGCTTACTGAATCCATGCTTTGTCGTCACAACTGCATAAAGATGTTGATTGAACTAAAATTAAGCATTCACATTAGTAGGACAAATGGTGGTTACATTATTTTTCCACTTTTAACCATTTTAAAAACAGAAAGTAGGAGAAATGTAATTCATTATTCCAATTAACTTACAGTATACAAAGCTAAAAGGGATTTTTTTTTAGAGAACGTGCTTAGCACGTATTTCATTAAGAGAAGAAGGAGGTTACAAACACAAACACGAACAACAACAACAACATACACAAAAGAAAAAAAAACATGACAACAACTCAACGCACCAAGAACAACCACTACAGACTAGAAGAACCGCGGCTCTATAAGCACGCCTTTATTGGAGAAGACCGACCGACGAGCACATCTGAACAACCCAAGCAGCAAGAGAAAGGAGAGACCCGTCCCACCTCCACACCTAACAAGACGACCAAAGAAATGATAAAGGGGAGCCTGCAAAGGATTGAGCAAGGATATCCTGCTCGCCCGCCTAAGAACTACAAGGACTGGAACAGCACGGGAGACCAGGAAGGCGCATAGGGAACGCAAGACAACGCCTTCAAGAAGGGTACGACGCCAAGAAAGACGCCGCCGTTGTCCATCCGTCCTAGGATGGACTGAGTTTTCACTTAGCGAAACTGAAAGACTGGTGACCTAGGCAGCGCCCTCAACAAGGTAAGCCGCACCCGCAGGCGTGGCCGCTGCGGCACCGGACGAAGCCAGGCAAAGCTTTCGCTAAAGACACCAGACTTTCACACCATGCCCTTCACGCGAGATGAAGCAGACGTTCCAGACAAGAAATCCTCAGGCAGACCAGCGGGACGTTGAAGAGCTCATGCAGGCACCTGAGGCAACGACCAAGACGACCTAGAGCGGCAAGTGACAAAGCAAGAGACAACCTCTGATGACGGTGAAGACGACTTTAGAAGACGACGACCCGGTGGTGCAGAAAGCGACGACGACGACCTGGTGTGCAGAAAGCGACGACGGAGAAGGGAGCATACCGAAGCCGCGGACGCCGCTGCCCTTCCGGCGGCCAGATCCGCGTCCAGGACGAAATGCCTCCTCCCCCGCCACCCCGGCGGCCAGATCTCGGTGTGGCCCGGTGGCGTCAGCCACCAAGGCCCTTGTGCCCGTGGCGCAGGGAGGAGGGCAGCCCCCACGCCAGTACCAGAACGCGGAGGAGGGGCCGCCCCAGATCCGGCGGCAGGCCGCCGGGAGGGCCCGTCGGCGAGGGAGGGCAAGCCGGCGTCTTGTGCAGAGGAGAGGAAGACATGGAGCGCCCGCTCACCGACGGAGGCGACGATGACCTCGGCAACCGGCGTGGGCCTCGGATCTGGCGGCGGCGGCCCGTGAGAGGGAGGGGAGCAGCCATAGCGGAGGTCCGCGACCCTGTGGCGGCGGCCCACGAGGGGGAGGGGGAGCCGCCGTCGCGCACCAGGGAAGGAGAACCAGCCCCGCCTCTCGCGGCCTGCGAAGGGGAGGGTAGCGCTGCGGCGAGGGCCGACGGCCCGCGAATGGGAGGGGGAGTCGT
>CM014274.1:75442668-75466502 GCA_004135705.1 Alloteropsis semialata
AGGCTGGCGGCGGCGGCGGCGGACGGGAGCGGGGAGAGGGCTAGGGTTTCACGGGAGGAGAGCAGTTCACTAGTTCAGTTTGAAATCAAAAAGGGGGGAAATGAAAAACTGAAAAAAATTATACAATCCAAAAAACCTAGGCCATAAAAGAATCTCTCGGGGTACAGAGGAGAGAGTGCAGCAGTTAGCACTAATTGAATGAGCTTTCTTATAATTAAGACAATCTTCAAAGGAAAGAAAAGAACGACGGTGTGGTTATCATTCAACACAAACCAGATATTAGCTGACGATGTGTTCTGAAATTAACCACAACCCGAAGCAGAACTGAATTGCAATGCAAATGGAAAGAAATTATTTTCGCAAAAAAAGGAAAGAAACTATGAAAAGGAGGGCAAAACATATGCATAAATTTAATATGTACTCCCTCACGAGCCCGTCCTTTATGGGCCGTGAATGCGATGCGAAAGTCATCATCGTCATCGTAGCCTTTTGTGCGCGCGCCCGTCAACAAAGAAGTATGGCCGCCAGGCTTTATGGGTCGTCTGCTCCATGCTTACTGGGCTGGTCGAATTATTTGTTCCCTCGTAAAAAAAAATCGATCTCAAAGCCGAAATTGCAATGGTCTTCCATAAAAAATAGAATAAAATAGCAGCATAGTAAAGCTTAACAAAAAGAGCGATTCTGCAACATGTGTGCGGATTTTTCCTTGGGAGAATCACATGGACTGACGTTTTTACTTGACAGGGTGCTATGTGGCCATGGTGCGCACCTGCTTAAATGCGAAAGATGCAAAGAACAAGAACATATATACACAAAAATATATAGAAAGCTTGTTATACTTTCTTAGAGTCAAATAGGGCCGGGCCGGCATAAATGGTGGCCCAGTGTCTAGTATAGCGAAATCAAATGGTAAAATAATAAATATTGTAAGTGTCTGATTATCAGAGAATACAAATGATTCTTTTATAACAAATATTTCCATTGCTCCTCTCTGAGATTGGGTTAAATCTTCTATTCTTTATTTTCTTTTACATTTCATATTTTCTACATCAATTTACAGAAGACATGGATTCGATCTTAAAACACTACACCATTAATGACTGCATCACAATTTCGATTAGAGTAGAACATATATTTTCTTATTCTTAGAAAATTATTATTCTCATTTGCACAGAATCATGATCCACCATCCCTTTTTGGTAACTCACTACATAGTTGCTAAGTATTTACTCGGTTTTGTCATAGATAAAAAATCTCTAAACTTTAGCATACACCTTGCATTGCTCGAATATGCAGTGTATCTCCCCAACTTGGTTATGATTTTTTGTTCAGATAATGTCAATTTGTCATGTTATACAATGATGGTGCTATAATTTGGATGGGATCATGGGAGTATAATCTCTAGTAGCTCCCTACCTATTTGTTAAGAATTTACTTGATTTTTGGTCACAAATCAAAATCTCTCAAACTTTATTCTACACCTTGCATTGCTCGAATATGCAGTGTATCTCCCCAACTTTTGAACCTAACTTTCTGCTCTGGTAATGACAATTTTTCATGTTATACAATGGTGACACTATAATTTGGATGTTATTATGGGAGTATATAAATTGTTGCTTATAAAGAAAAAGGAAAATATGTTTTTTTGTGTGTGGAGGTGGATAGGTGTCGAGGGAGGGGGGTGTGAGCCCCTATACAGTTTATATACATACATAGACCATCGCATAAGCAAATGAAATATGGATAGCAACTAAACTACAGAGAGATCCCATACCAACTAAGATGATAACAGAAGGCCATTTGGAGTCCATGTATCCATTGTGAATATCATCATTTTTTCCAGAATACTTTTTTTCTGTGAAGTACAACCTCCCGTTCCAACGTTAGCGATGGGTGCTTAAGAGGAAAGATGCTCATGTAACCCCCTTCTACCTTATTAGTTTGAAATTATAGATGTTCATAAGTAAAGTTGCTTGTGTAATATGAAGACTCCGAAACCAATTGAACAACATAAATTTGATACTTGTCGACATGATTTCTGGTGGATCCAAGCTAGGACCACATGTTTTTTCTTTTGCAATAATTTATGCAACTAGATGAAAAAGACCAATCTCTTGACGTCATGTATCACTACTATACAAAACTCATCACTGTCGGTTCAAAACACGTCTTCACCGTCGGTTTTGGCCACCAATGATGAAAAAAGCGCAGGTGAAAACTTTTTCCATCATGGGCGGCGGTGATGTCGATATCCAAAAACAAAAAAAAAATCCTGTCGGTCGACCGCCGCCGCCACCGCTGCTCGCCAGGGCTGCCGGCCATGAGCTCGCCCGGCCACGAACTCGCCCTTGCGTCGGGCCGTTGCAGGCCCTGCCGCGCCGCTGCATCGCAGCCACGCTGGAGCCATGCGCCGCCGGGCCTGTTGCACTAGATGAGAGGGAAAAGGGAGAGCGCACCATGGCCGTGCCAGATCTCATCGCTGGGGAGAGAAGGCTGTTGGATCTCTCCACCAGGAGAGAGGAAGCCACCGAATCGCCGGACCCCGCTAAGGCCGCCGCTACAGAGGCCACGCCCGCTGCGGATCCTCGCCGCTGCAGAGGTCGCACCCGCCGCCGCCGCTTGCCCCATGTGCTGCCGCGGCTTCTCGTCTCGCCGCCGCTCCTCACTGCCGCGAGTGAGGGGTCAGCGAAGGAGGGAGGAGAGGGGCAGCTGAGAGAGAGGGAGGGGCCGACGGAGGGTGAAAGGGAGCCGATATGAGAGGGAAGAGAGGGTAGTGGCGGAGGAGAGAGGGAAGGCGATGGGGTCGAGTGCACGAGAAAGGGAGGGTGCCGGCGGAGGGGTGAGATAGTGCAGGCGGAGACGGAGAACTCCGGACTCAACTCTATTGGATCTTTTTTTCGGGTCTGGACTTAACTCATCATCACCGATTTTTTGTACAAACCGATAGTGATGAATGGCAGATAACTTTCACTGTCGGTTTTTAATATGAACCGGGGATGGAAATGCTTTTCACCGCCTGTTCCAGTGGCTACAGTGGTCATATTTGGCCACCAACTCTGGAACTGGTGGTGAAAAGTTTTCACCAACGGTTCTCACAAAACCGGCGTTGAAAGTGGTGCTGGGGAAAACAATTTCTATAATAGTGTATGTCTCGTTAAGATAGCTATTCCTTAGATGGCATTGTTGGACAACCTTAAAATTTGACGTTGAAGCCTCGCGTAAAAATTTGACGTTGAAGCCTCGTGTGAACATTCATAGGGATATGTGGGGCACGTCCTGCATACATAAGAAAATATGCCAATCTAGAATGCAGCAGGTGTTCATAGGTTTGCTGAGCATTATTTATCCATATTATTATCTTGTATAAAAAAGAAAGAGAAAGAAAACAAAATGAACCCTTTCTAGCAGCAGAGATTTTTTTTTGTCTGGGACTGACATAGTCAACGATCTATGTATCATTATCTCATAAATCAGGGTACTTCTTTTAACAAATTTTTTTATGGAAGTTAAAGATCCCGCTAAAATAAAGGTAGTTCACCAACTTTCTTCATCGCTACAGTAAATTCGAATGTTTTGATACTAATTAGGAGTATTAAATGTGGTTAATTGACAAAACCCATTCCATAACCCCAGGTGAAATTATGAGACGAATCTATTAAGCCTAATTAGGCCATGATTAGACAATATCATGCTACAATTAACAATCTCTAATGACAGATTAATTATGTTTAATAGATTCATCTCGCGATTTTTCGTCCATCTGTGTAATTAGTTTTATAATTAGATCATGTTTAGTCCTCCTAACCTTCGGTTTAAAATTGCTACAGTAAATTTCATAAAGTTTTTTACCGAATCTAAACAGCACCAAAGACCTTCTTTTGGTATCTCCACAGAGGTGTGGTTCTAACAAAGATATCTTAGACCCCGGTTGGATCTACCTAGCTAAAGTTTAGCTGATTAGCTGGGAGTAGGGTGGTAGGTAAGCTAGGTAAAGTTTAGCAAAGCGAAACTGGACTGATAGCAAAAAATATTGTTTCTGTGATAGTAATAAAATAATTTAGCACCTCTTTTTCGACTGTCAACATGCCAAAATGATTTGGAAAGTTGTTCAAGTGGCTACTGGGTTAACCCCACTTAAATCAACATCATATATGCTCGGAAATTGGTTATCATGCATAAGTAAGAAAGATAAAAATTTGACATTTTGTTAGGGTAGCAGCTCTTCCGTGGGCAATTTGGTGTACGAGTATCGAGTAATATATTTTTTGAGAAAAAAGATATACCTATTTGGCTATTTTAATGCATATGGTTTCCACGACAACTTTGCTTTTGATTTTTTTTTACTATCGTTTGTGTACATTTTCTCTTATTTATATGATCGGCTATTAAGCTGAAAATTATGTAAAAACTGGATAGTGTGTGATCGCAGAGGCAGAAAACAATTTATCCTTTCTGTAAAAACAAAATCAACACTTTTGTTATTTCTCTTTTTTGAATGCCTTTTTGTTATTTTTCAAGCACACCTATATACGCACAAGATCATTACATGTGGGCGCGTATAAATAACGAACGAAAGAATAGGATCGGATCATGTCATCAGTTCGATCAGTGGTGCAGATTGGAGAGGACCGCCCGTGAAGCGTCGAGGAGGTGGGAGACGAGGACGAAGGCGGAGGCCGGCACGGCGAGCACGAGCACGGCCAGCAGCCCCACCCCGACGCCTGGGCGGGAGCTCATGAGGAACGCCTGGAGCGCGCCGACGAGCTCGCAGACGTCGGCGTCGTAGGTGCCGTACCACTCCTTCTCCCACGCCGCCCACTCCTCGGGCGGCTCCCAGTTGCGCTCCGCGGCCTGCATCTCGTGGATCCGCCGCCGCAGCACGACCATGCCCTCGTCCACCAGCCCGCCGCCGCCGCTGCAGCTGAACTCCGCGTCGTCGCGGCGGCGGGATGAGCAGCGGCAGCGCACGGCGGGTTTTTTGGTGACGATCAATGCAGGCGCTGCCATCGTCGTCAGAGAAGGACGGCGGCCGGACCAGGCGGCCGCTCCGGGACGACCGGCGGCGGAGAATGCGCAGCTCGCGAGTTGCATTTTTTTTGCTGGTCGAATACTCGGATCAGAGATGAAATTAAGTAAGAGGAGATGAGAATTGAGATCGCTCTGATTGATTCTCGAAAAGGGAGGAAGACGTGCAGTTGGATTTGAAGTGGAAGCGAAGCGAGGAATCGATCGGGGACGGGCGCTGCACGCCACGCAACTCCGATCCGGGAGCGATCGATAAAGCAATTGGGTGGGTGAGCTACCATTATATAGGCGCTGGGGCCGGGCGGCCGGCCGGCAGGCGAGAAGATGGCGCGCATGTTCTTGTCTTGGGCTCGCGCGCGCGTGGGGCCTGGTCGTGCGGATTGCTGTTGGCTCGCAAGCGCCGGTCAAGAGCAGGGATCGGTGATGGCCGTTACGGGATGCAAATGCATGCAGCTACCTGGCAGGCTGGCAGCTGGTCGGCACGTACTACGGCACACGCCAAGCCAAGCGACGGCCGCCGACCGCGGGCGGAGGACGCAGCAAGTGCGGGCGTGCGGCGGCGACGGTGCGGCCGCGTTCCGCTGAGAAGAAGAGGCCGGCCGGCCGGTGGCGGCGTTGGCGTTGGCTATACATGATGCTGGTAAACTAACGGTAACGGTGATTAGTATAATCCACGCGCGTCCAGATCAGATCGGATCACATTATCACGATGATCAAGCATGCATATACACAAGCTAGCTGGGGAGCTAGGCGTAAGCTGTCAATCACTATGTAGTAGGCTAATTAACTATTTGGACGCGGAATTCGTCGACGTCATCATTTTCTCTGCACGTCACTGATGGTGCGAGCGAGTCCAAGTCCAAGCATAGCTTAGCAAGGTTGGCGACCATGCTGCGGCACGGCTGTTCCGATCCGATCCGATCCTGAAGGCCGAACCGGCCGGTTCTTTGGCGTTGTCGACGATCGGGCGGTCGGCGTCAATCAGTACGTCGGTCCTGCGTGCGCGTGTGCCCTACGCCCACCGCCGGTCGCCTTCGCAAGTTCGTAATATGCGTCTCCAAACTGCAGTGTGCACACGCAAACGCGTTTCGGATCAGTCGTGCGCACTCGCGGTGCCGGCGATGGAGCCGAAGGCGCGGAGTGAACGGGGACGGCGTCCCCGGGCTCGAGATCGATCCTCTGGCAGTGGCAGCAAAGCTAAGCTTAATAGGAGTACCTAACATGTTCATCTCAGCCTCCGAGTGTTGGCATGAAAGAACGGAAAGCGGAGAAATCTGCCAGGGACGAGCTCTGAGTACACTTGAATTTTGATGTCACAAATTCATTCTAACCAAGATTTGTTTTGCTTTAGGCTCCAATGCTCAACGTTTTTGTTAGTTATTACTCCATTCGTTCCAAATTATAGTTCACTGTCGACTTTTTTAATCCATATTTGATTATTCGTCTTATTCAAAGATATAAGTTAGTATCATTTATTTTGTTGTTATTTGTTTTATTATCAAAGTTATTTTGAGTACGACTCACAATTTTATTTATGTGTACTAATTTTTGCATAAGACGAATGGTCAAAGTTATATTTTAAAAAGTCAACAGTAAACTATAATTTAGAACGAAGAGAGTGCACAGTTATTGGATACTAATCTAAGCAACGTATCTAAAATCAGGATAGCTCAAGCTTTGGGCTAAAAATGAAAAGGATAAAAAGAAAGAAAGAGAGAGAGAGAGAGAGAGAGACGTTGGAGGTAGCACCACTGAAATGGACTTGAACAGTTGAACGCTGATACCACTGAAATTGCATCGCCAGGTTCGTTGGCCTCAAGTGGAACGCGAACTGTACCGATGCTGGCGATCCATCATGCATCTGTCATTTTCTTGCTTTTTCTCGACGCGGTTAGCCGATTGCTACGTAACCAAATGTGTTTCTTTTTTCTTCTTCTCTTGGCGCTTTCCTTCCTTCCTATCTCAGCAGCCAGCAGGCGCCGTTTTTGGTTCAGGGAGATGGTTGTACGTTGCAGCGCACTTAGCTTTGATCCATCGCTCGATAGATCCGTAACGGCACTTTATCAAATTTTATTTGAAATATCTGTTGCTTTCTTGTCCGGATAATCGATCACCGGCAATGCTGGCTGAAGTCGAACTTTGGAAGTTTGGACACACGGGTTCCCTTCCCTCAGCATGATGTGGGCGGCAGCCGGCAGGTGCAGAATGAAGAGCAGTCGTCTCTGAATTCAGCGGCTATCTCCTGCAGGCCTTTTGAGGTTCAAACTGAGGGGCTGTTTGGATCCTTGTGCTAAAGTTTAGCATGGTACTGTTTATATCTTTGATCACTAATTAGGGGTATTAAATAAAAGCAGTTTACAAAACTACCTCCTCCGAACTACCTCCAGGTGAGCCAGAACAGGGACATCTGCACTGCAGCTTCCTTTCTCTTTCTCTCAACAACTGCTGCGATAGCACATGCAAGTATCATGGAGGCAAAGCCTATTCCAATGCGCTGCAAATGAGTGATGCCACTGGCATAGCCTGTGTGCCTGCGCAAGAATGGCACAAGGACATCATAGGAATCCCAGATGAGTGAGCGTCCCTCCTCCGACGGGCCGCCGGGCGCCCGCCGCCGGGCGCCGTGACCCTCCCTCCTCTGTGCCTCTGCCGGCCTTCTGGCGGTCGCCCCTGGACGCTGCCTGCTGGCGGCCTCTCCTCGGTCTCGCTCCTTCACCTTGCTCAGGTAGTGTCCCCCTCTCCCCCTTTCCCGGCGACCTGCATGGGTTCCTCGTCGCTGGGGCCTGGAGATGGCCATGTCTTTCTCCACCGGTTCTCCCACCTCCGTGATGCTGGGCCCCTGGATGGTGGAGATGGACGGGCCACACATTTCTCCCTCCTGGTCTCTTTCAGCAGGTCAAGGTTCAGGCTCACAGATTCTTCGATTGGCTCCTGCCTCTGTTCTTTCTTGGGAGGTTTTCAGCAATCTCTTCTTGTTTCTCAATTGGAGGATCAGATCTTCAGATTTGTTGTCCCTTCCAAGCGGATAGGCTTTGGTTTGATCCATGAGGGACCTCTGGCCTGCGAGACTTTCAAATTGAAGTTCTTTCTTGACAATGAAAAGGGTTTTCTGGAAGCTCAAGCCTTTTCTTTAAGTGATTCAAGACCGGTTCATCCGTGGATTACATCGGGTGCAAAAAGAAGCAAGAGCTCTTATGTGGAAGCAGTCAAATCTAATCTTTTTCCCCTCTCGGGAGCAAATGTGGTTCCCCTGGGTGCTCGATCGAACAGGAACTTTGGGTCTTCTTCCAGGTCTCCGGGTTTTCACAGAGCTGCACATCCTCACCACCGGCGAGCATCAGAAATTAGGCCTAATGGTAGTGCACCAACCTCTAATGAGATCAATAAAACAAGGACATCAGTATTTCAGAGGCTCTCTTTCAGGAAGAGTTCAGTTTTTGATCGCCTAGAGGGTCAACAGAAGTGGCAGGAAAAAAAGAGCTTTCAAAATTCAAAAGAGCAGGCAACTTTGAACTCTTGGTCAAAAAGCCCATTTAATTCTCAGCCCAATACTGTGACTGGTAGCGCCCCTTTCTGCAGAAGATGTTTATCGCCCAACCACCTCCGGGATACCTGTCGTTCTAAAATCAAATGTTGGCTTTGTAATTTTTCGGGACATGTAATGCAGGACTACCCTCAAAGGCACGTTTCTAGAGGCTGTCCCCGACGACTGCAACCGGCTCTGGGTGGACGCTTCAGCTGCTCGGTTAATTCCTCTCTGTGGGAAAATGCTCCTTGGTCTTCTTGGTTTCCCGCTGATAGGTCACTGAAGGATGGGCCTGATTCCTCTGGGCCACAAGTTTTCTCCTCTTTCACAGAGCTGGTGCGAGTTGTCTTCAACCAAGCAAAACGCCCCGGCGAGTCATCTTCCTCGCCCTCCTCGCCACAAGCAAACTCGCAAGAAAACCCCAACGCCACTGTTCACCCTCTAGAAACCCCCCCTCCCTGTGTCGTCCTGGACCCGAACCCAGGAATGGCGTTTCTCAACATTGATCCGACACCAATGATGCTCCCTGGATACTCCCGTGTTCGTGTGGAGGGGAGAACACCGTACATCCGCGTGGTGACGCCGCGAGCTCGACCGTCGAATGAGGATCTCGCCATCGTGACGGTCTCCAATCTCCCCCCTGGTGAGGTCCCCTTTGCTACAATCAGAGCCGCTATCTTGACCTTGGTTGGGGAAGAATATGGACTACAGATCACTGACATTCAGCGCTGCCCTTTTGGGAGGGGGCAAGCTTATGTAGATTGGCTCGACTTTCTGATAGAGATAGCTTGGTTTACCATAGTCCCCATCACTCACAGGGTTTGAGATTTGATTTTGTGAACCACAATAGGGGAGCCAATGCCAGGCGAGTTTCTTTCAACCGGGATTGTTGGTTGATGCTCATTGGATATCCACCAGATTATAAGTCTGAAGCTGAAATTTGTGATACAATCAGATCCTTTGGGAGGCTTCTTTTCTGGCAAAAGGATAACATTTTGGCTAGAATCATCATCAAGGCCAAAGTTACTAATCTGGAGGATGTGCCTCATTACATTGTGATTTCGGAGAGTGATAACCTGGATGGAATTTCCCTGACAGTGCAGTGTGAAATCATGCAGCAACACCTCCTGGGAGATCTCCCCCAGGATGAAGACATTCCACCTTGGGGATTGGATGATGATTTCATCTTCCCTGGGATTGGCCCACAGGGAGGACTGAACTGGCAAGACAATCAGGCCATAAACAATGGGGATGATGCTGGGAACATGGGCGATGTCCCTGACCTCAATCTGCCAGCAGCTCAGAACCTGAACAATGAGCAAGATGACCAACCCCTTGAGGCAGCAGGTGAAATAGATGAAGAACCTGGGGAAGATGCTGATGAAGAGATGGATCCAGATGAGGAATAGCTCCCGGCAGAGGAACAGCTCCCGGAAGATCTCCAGGATGATCAGATCAGTTTGTCTCTAATGCTGGGTTCATCCATGGCTTCATCCCAAGAGGTGGAAGGACCACTGCCGGTCTTGGTGAACCCAAATGCAGAACAACAGCAACTACCTCCTGATGATATGCTGGTTGATGCCCCCAATGACCCAATCGTGGTTCTTGGCCTGGCAGTACAGCAACCTGACTTTCTTGTCCCAGTGATACAAGAGGAGGAACTGATGGAAGCACAACCTGCCCAGATGCTGGATAACAATCAGGCACACAATGCCCAAGATGTTCCTGAACCCATGATTGATCAGCCAGACCACAACAACATTGGCGGGAACCAGGTTTTGAATTTGAACAGAGTCCTGATACCGGCCCAGCAATTCAGAATGGACCCAGGCCTTTCTGACATGTTAGGAAGATGCCCTCAGCCCACCAAGGCCAACCCGGAGTTATACAGGCTTTGGGCCAAATTCTTCTCCCCAGTGGGCTGTCCTGAGCAGGTGGTTGAGATTCCCAAAGAGTGGGCCCCCTTTTTCTTAATGATGTTGCTTTCCCCCGCTAATTTTGAATGGGCCAAAGCCTTCCTGTCTTCTCCAACCTGGAAGTTCATGCTGAGCTGCAATAAAGACAGTACCCTGATGGCATTTGCTCTGCCGGACGTCTGCCCTCAGAATGCAGAATTACAGTGCTCCTCTTTCCAGGAAGAATCTCAGGCCTCATCCAATGAAGAGATTACTGAAGAACTCAACTTGAGGGGGCAGGTTGCTATGGGGGAAAGGTCTAAAGCATACCTAGTAGATACTGAATTAAGAAGAAGCCCCAGAATCAGATTAAGAAATGATGGCTTTAAATCCAAGAGCTGCAGTTCCAAAAACTGTCTGGCTTGCTCTACATGTCCTCCAGCTATTCCCCTAAATGTCATTCAAAGCATTGGTGAGTCTATTTGTATGATTGCCCCTGAGCTCCTGACTCTTGCGAGCCTGAAGAAGAAGATAAAGGGGAAAAAGGCTATTGGAACGAAGAGGCCCTCAGGAAAGAAGAAACCCTGTAAGATGCCAGAGCTCAAGAAGAAGAAGACTGATCAAAATGATGAAGATGATGAGAGTGATGAAAGTGAAGACAACAAGATCTAGAGGGTCCCATCCCTCCCTGCCTTTTGTCAGCTTGCCTCTTGACAAGCTGAGATCTTTCTTTCCTTCTGTACTTTGTAAGATGTTTAGTGGCACCAAACTTTTGTGTCTGACAATGGTCCCCGGTGTTGGGGAAATGCTGGTTTTTCTGGTGGTTGAAAACTCGGTTACAGGTTGTGCCTGTTTTCCTTATAACCACCCACTTTATTTTGTTTCCCATGAATGATTCTAGTTCCAAAAGATGTTGGTTGATCCTCAGCTGGAATGTCAGGGGTCTTAACTCGGAAGGAAAATGGGATGCTATTAGGAGTAAGATCATGGAATCCAAATGTGATATTGTTTGTTTGCAAGAAACAAAGAGGGAAAGCTTTGATCTGGCTTATATTAAAAAGTTCTGCCCTGCTCAATTTGATAAGTTTGACTTTCTGCCCTCAATAGGAGCCTTTGGGGGAACTATAATCATTTGGAAGAGCTGCAAATTTTCTGGCAATGGTGTGTTCCAAAACAATTTTGGACAATCAGTGGAATTCTCGTGTAAACTTACTGGACAGCAATGGATTCTCACAAACATTTATGCACCCTGCACGCCCGAGGGGAAACTGAATTTCCTAAATTGGTGGCAGGAAATTAATATGCCAGACGATCTGGATTGGCTCCTAGTTGGGGATTTCAACCTAATTAGAAAACCGGAAAACAGAAACAAGCCCGGTGGTAGCATACAAGAAATGTTTGCCTTCAATGAAGCCATCAGCAAGCTCAGGCTTGTGGAAATCCCCTTGAAAGGATGCAAATATACATGGACGAATAAGCAGCAGGACCCCCTTCTAGAAAGATTGGATTGGTTCTTTTCTTCCAACTCCTGGACATGCTCTTTCCCAAACACCTTTGCCACGAGCCTCTCGAGATACACCTCAGATCACACCCCATGTCTCATCTCAGCCTATACAACTGTTCCTAAACCCCAGATTTTCAGATTTGAGAACTATTGGCTAGAGCACAATGAGTTCCAAAATGTCATGATGCATGGATGGAATCTGAATATACCAGCAGCAGACAAGGCAAAAAGAATCAGCTCTAAATTCAAAAGTCTTAGAAGGGTGCTCAAAGCTTGGCAAGCTCTTCTACCTAGTCTGGCCAAGACTATACAAAAATGCAAAGAAGTCATTAATTTCTGTGATATTTTAGAAGAATGGAGAGATCTTTCTCTGGAAGAATGGAACTTCAGAGATCTTGTACAATCCCAGCTCCAAGGCCTATTGAAACAGCAACACATCTACTGGAAACAAAGAGGCACAATAAAGTGGATTAAATTTGGGGATGAATGCACTGAATTCTTTCATGCCAATACCTCAATCAAAAACAGAAGGAATACAATCACCTTGCTCAAGAACAATACAGGCCAAGAAATCATGGATCATGAAAACAAGGCAAACCTTCTTTGGATAGCATTCAGAGAGAGGATGGGAACTTCAGAATTTAGTCACATGTACATTGATCTTCAAGCTCTTTTAATACCCAACCAAGACCTGGACGCCCTACAGCAGTGTCGGATGTTTGGACCCGGCAGTCCACACAGGGTAGCCTACGTGGTTGATTTGTTGAGAGGGACAGATCGAGGATCAGAAGTCGATGGTAACACAAGACGCAAGGATTGAACAGGTTCGGGCCGTCGAGATGACGTAACACCCTACGTCCTGTGTTGGCGGCGATTGTATTGCTGTGTATGAAGTTCCTGGAAGGATCTCCGTAGTTGGGTTCTGTCCTAGGGTTGTATGATCGTGGGTTGTAGCGTAGATGTTCGTGCTTTGGAGGGGGGTCCCAAGGCGCCTTATATAGTCTGGCTGCCTTGGGTTACAAGTCGGCTAGAGATCGTAACCTACCCGGAATACAAGAATTTGATCCCATAACGATTACAGATATCTTTCCCTATAATTCCGGCTAGTTTATCCTGATCCCCGAGCTTCTTGCGGGATACGCCGTCTTCTTTCCTTGCCGCGCGCGCCGTCGCGCCCATCCGGTTCGCCCGACTGGTGGGCCTCCCGACTGGTGGGCCAGCCAGTCCGACAAACCGATCCAGATGTACTCGGATTGGGCCGCCCCTTGCTGGTTGGGCCAATCCGCCTTCTGGGTACCCCTGGGGGTCTACCCCCGACAAGCCCCCGAGTAGTACGTGGTTGAGAGACAAGTCGGCGAGGTCGTGCTGTCCGATGAGCGTCGAGCCTGCTGCAATTGGAAGCGAAACCGCGTGATACTGGAGAGAAAAGAGCCGTTTTCCAACGGATGCGCCGCGAGGTGCGTCCGTTGGCCGTAGCCCCCGAGCCTTGAAGCGATTCCGAAGGAATCGGTCCAAGGGTTAGTAGCCTTCTTCTGAGGTCACCGAATGATCAACGGATGCGCCGCGAGGTGCGTCCGTTGGCCGTAGCCCCCGAGCCTTGAAGCGATTTCGAAGGAATCGGTCCAAGGGTTAGTCAAGGAGCATCTGGCTAGATCATCCGACGTTAATTTCGGCGCCCAGCCCCCGAGCGTGAGGACCGGCGGAGTCCCGCGGGACACGCCGACAGTCGCCCAGCGCCCAGCCCCCGAGCGCGAGGGCTGAGCACGCCGAGTGGTCGTCCCGGCGCCAGCCCCCGAGCGTGAGGGCTGAGCACGCCGAGTAGTCGTCCCGGCGCCAGCCCCGAGCGTGAGGGCTGAGCACGCCGAGTGGTCGTCCCGGCGCCAGCCCCCGAGCGTGAGGGCTGAGCACGCCGAGTGGTCGTCCCGGCGTCAGCCCCCGAGCGTGAGGGCTGAGCTCGCCGAGTAGTCGTCCCGGCGCCAGCCCCCGAGCGTGAGGGCTGAGGCACGCCGAGTGGTCGTCCCGGCGCCAGCCCCCGAGCGTGAGGGCTGAGCACGCCGAGTGGTCGTCCCGGCGCCAGCCCCCGAGCGTGAGGGCTGAGCACGCCGAGTGGTCGTCCCGGCGTCAGCCCCCGAGCGTGAGGGCTGAGCACGCGAGTGGTCTTCCCGGCGTCAGCCCCCGAGCGTGAGGGCTGAGCTCGCCGAGACGTGGTTGATTTGTTGAGGGACAGATCGAGGATCAGAAGTCGATGGTAACACAGACGCAAGGATTGAACAGGTTCGGGCCGTCGAGATGACGTAACACCCTACGTCCTGTGTTGGCGGCGATTGTATTGCTGTGTATGAAGTTCCTGGAAGGATCTCCGTAGTTGGGTTCTGTCCTAGGGTTGTATGATCGTGGGTTGTAGCGTAGATGTTCGTGCTTTGGAGGGGGGTCCCAAGGCGCCTTATATAGTCTGGCTGCCTTGGGTTACAAGTCGGCTAGAGATCGTAACCTACCCGGAATACAAGGATTTGATCCCATAACGATTACAGATATCTTTCCCTATAATTCCGGCTAGTTTATCCTGATCCCCGAGCTTCTTGCGGGATACGCCGTCTTCTTTCCTTGCCGCGCGCGCCGTCGCGCCCATCCGGTTCGCCCGACTGGTGGGCCTCCCGACTGGTGGGCCAGCCAGTCCGACAAACCGATCCAGATGTACTCGGATTGGGCCGCCCCTTGCTGGTTGGGCCAATCCGCCTTCTGGGTACCCCTGGGGGTCTACCCCCGACAAGCAGCCATTCACCAAAGAGGAGATTGATTCAATTGTGGCTGGACTTCCTAACCACAAATCACCCGGACCTGATGGATTCAATGGGGAATTCATCAAAAGATGCTGGCCACTCATTGCACAAGACTTTTATGATCTGATGGAGGGGTTCTATAACTGCTCAGTATGCTTGAAAAGTATCAACTCATCATATGTTACTCTCATACCCAAGAACGATTCCCCAGTTTATGTCAATGATTACAGACCAATATCCTTACTCAATTCCTCCATCAAGCTCATTACCAAAGTCCTAGCTGAAAGATTGCAGCAAGTAATACTCAGTTTGGTGCACCATAACCAATATGGCTTCATTAAAACCAGAACCATCCATGATTGTCTTGCCTGGGCCTTCGAATACATCCACCTTTGTAAAGCTTCAAAGAAAGAGTGTCTAATCCTGAAATTGGACTTTGAAAAGGCCTTTGATAAGATTGAACACCCAGCCATCCTACAGATTTTACAGCATAAAGGTTTTGGAGACAAGTGGTTATCCTGGATCAAAGCCATTCTGGAATCCGGAACTTCCTCAGTGCTTCTCAATGGTGTTCCGGGTAAAACTTTTCACTGTAAAAGGGGATTAAGACAGGGTGATCCCTTGTCTCCTCTCCTTTTTGTACTAGCAGCAGACCTCTTGCAGTCTATGATCAACAAAGATAAGGAAGAAGGAAGACTCTCCCTACCCATACCCTGCAGGTTCTCCAATGACTTCCCCATCATTCAGTATGCTGATGATACACTGGTTATTATGGAAGCCTGCCCAGATCAACTACAAACCCTCAGGAGCACCCTTGAGAGATTTGCCAACTCAACTGGGCTTAAAGTGAATTACAACAAATCTGCTATGATTCCAATCAATGTTCCTGAGGGAAAACTGGATTTTCTCTCCAATGCTTTCAATTGCCAGAAAGGAAGCTTACCGTTCACTTACTTGGGTTTACCTTTGGGGACAACTAAACCTAGAATTGAGGACTTTCTACCTTTGGTCAACAGGCTGGAAAAGAGACTCCTCTGCACATCATTGTTCCTATCGCAAGGGGGCAAATTGGAAATGGTGAATTCTGTTCTCTCTTCATCGGCTGTCTTCTACTGTTGTACGCTGAAACTGCACAAAGGAGTCATCAAACAGCTTGACAAATACCGCAAGCATTGTCTTTGGAGAGGAGCTGATCCTAATGCGAAGCAACCATCCAAAGTGGCATGGCCGGTGGTATGCATTCCTAAGAAAGAAGGTGGTTTAGGAGTGATAAACCTGCAGACACATAATGAGTCCTTGCTGCTTAAATTTCTACACAAATTCTACTCCAGAGCAGATATCCCTTGGGTTAACCTGGTTTGGGAACATTACTACTCTACTGGTGAGTTGCCAGGTCACAAGAAAAGAGGCTCCTTCTGGTGGAGAGATATAGTTGGACTGATTGACACCTACAAAGGCATGGTCTCAGCTAAGGCTAAGAAGGGGGACACTATTCTGTTTTGGCAGGACCAGTGGAATGGGAGAACGCCCAGATCACTCTACCCAGAACTATTCTCCTTTGCTCTAAATGAGAATTGCACAGTGCTTAAAGTTCTACAAGAAGAGCAGTTTGCTGCAAACTTTCAGCTTCCCCTAACGGCCCAAGCTTATGAACAATTCATTCAGTTACAACAACAAGTCATAGTCTTACAGCAAGATCACCCAAATGAGGAGAAGGACACCTGGACATACTCTTGGGGTAACTCAAATTTCTCAGCAGCCAAAGCATACAAGGCCATCATGGGTCACACTGCTATCCACCCAATATATCAGTGGCTTTGGAGATCTAAATGCCAGATGAAGCATAAAGTGTTTTTTTGGCTACTCTTAAAGGACAGAGTCAGCACCCGGGACATCTTGAGAAGAAGAGGGATGGAACTTGAATCGTACACATGCGACCTTTGCATACTTCAGAGACCAGAGACCTCAACCCACCTATTTCTACGTTGCAATTTCGCCCAGGCCTGCTGGGCCTCAATTGGTGTCAACATCCCAACGACAAGGCAATGCTTCCAGATTTTCTCCACAATCAAACAGCAACTTGGTGTCCCTTTCTTCATGGACATCATTATTCTTATGGCTTGGTGCATCTGGATGACAAGAAATGACTGGGTCTTCAGGGAGATTGACCCACAAGTCGAAACCTGTAGGACAAGATTCATACAGGAATTCTCCTTCCTTCTACTTAGAGCCAAGCCTTCTCAAGTTTTAGCTATGGAAACATGGAGAGACAATCTGTAATTTGTAGCCTTTTCTCTTTTTTCCTTCTTTTGTTGTTGTTTCCTTTCTTGTATTGTTACTTTTATCTAATATATATCCAGTAGGGGCTTGCCCCTCCTGTTCTTTTAAAAAAAAACAAAACTACCTCCACAACCCCTATGCTAATTCGCGAGACGAATCTAATGATGACCACATGATCAGAGGACGGTACTGTAGCATTACTGTAGTTAATCATGAATTAACTAGGCTCATTAGATTCGTCGCGTAAAGTTGCACTCATCTGTGAAAAGATTTTGTAAATAGATTTTATTTAGCACTCCATGCATGCAAGATTCCTTTTAACGCTAATTTTTAGCTTGTGAACCAAACAAAACCTGAATAATACCCGCTGACATAACCACCGGAGAATTTCCTGCAAGTTTCCTTGGAATGGGAAAGAAATGCATATCTTATCGCGTTCTTTATTCTCATATGCGCAGAAAACACGCGCTCTTGTTGACATTGCGCCCATCCCTGGACCCTAGTAAGCTTTATATACTAGAACATTATTAACATATATTTTCGTTATGATATGAGTGGCAATGCGAGAACTCGGTGATGGTCTGATGGATGATTGATTGATCTTTCCACTAGAGGGGCTCAAGTATAGATGGCCAAATAGCACGAGGCCCATGGGCCGGCCCGAAGCACGGAATTTTGGCCCGGTCCGAGCACGGCCCGGCACGGCCTCCGTCGTGCCCGTGCCGGCCCGGCCCGTGCCACGGGCCGTGCCCGTGCCGACTCTCAGGCACGGCGTGCCGGCCCGACCCGGCCCGATTTACAGTTGGCCTGATGAGGCCCGATAGATTTTGTATATATATCATATATGAGAACCCTAATCCTTTTCCCCATCCGACTGCCAGGATGTCGCCGCCGCCGCCCTCCATCGCGCGTCTCTCCTCCCTCGCAGACGCCGCGCCCTCCTCCGCTAGCGTCGCGCCCCTCCTTCGCTCGTGGCTCGCGCGCGCCTTCTCCCTCGTGGCTCGCGTGCGCCGCGCCGCACCCCTCTTCCGCTCGCGTCGCCAGTCGCCTTCTCCCTCATGCGCCGCCGCGGTGCCGCCCCCACTCGCGCCGCTCTCCTCCTCCCCTAGTCCTCCCCGCGCGTCGCGCCTGCAGCTGCAGGGGTTGCCGGCCTTCCTCTACCTGCGCTGGTGCTCCTTTTCCTCCTCCTCCGACGAACTCCGATCTGGCTGCTCGTGCTCCTCGGGTTGGGAAAGGCACGACGTGCTCGCCGGGCCATCGTGCCGGCCCGGCACGGCTAATAGGCGGTCGTGCCGTGCCCGTGCTCGCTCTGAGGCACGTGGTACAGCACGGCACGGCACGATAAAGTTGCCGTGCCGCGTCGTGCCGTGCCTCGTCGTGCTCGTGCCGGACCGTGCCGTGCCGCCCGTTTGGCCATCTATAGGCTCAAGCTCTTCTAAGTTCTACTCCCTCAGTCCCTCCATCCCAAAACAATGTAATTTTTAGTTTTGTCATAAGTCAAATCTTATTAAGTTTGCCAAACTTATATAAAAAGTTACCAATAATTTTGATACCAAACAATTTTCATTAGATTATTTTCATAACATGGGCCTGTTTAGATCGGTGAGAAACTTTGCGAAATTTGCTGTAGCAATATTAAACCGAAGATTAGAAGGATCTAAATATGATCTAATTATAAAACTAATTGCACGGATGGACATGAAATCGTGAGATGAATCTATTAAGCCTAATTAATCTGTCATTAGAGATTGTTTACTGTAGCACGACATTGTCTAATCATGGCCTAATTAGGCTTAATAGATTCGTCTCACAATTTCACCCGGGGTTTATGGAATGAGTTTTGTCAGTTATCCACATTTAATACTCCTAATTAGTATCCAAACATTCGAATTTACTGTAGCGATGAAAAAAATTGGCGAACTAAGCAGGGCCCATATCTATTTGATGACATAAATGTTAATACTCTTCATTACGAACATGGTCAAACTTAATACAATTTGGCTCAGGACAAAGCTAATAGAATCCTCTTTTTAGGACAGAGAGAATATGCTTCATGGACTCCATATTTACTGTACAAAAATAAAGTTTTTCTAAATGACTCTCCCGTAATGAATTTGTTACTATTTGCGCCGTACTCATCATGTTTTTCTGGCACCACCCTTGTTTCGAACCTAATTTTATTGTTTGGTTTGAGGAACCGTGTATAATCATTGAATTAATATAAATATGAGGAATATAACTGAGTCATCACTCATCCACTCATCGTATTAAAATTCCATTATATGGAGGGAGCATTGACAACCGTGCCCCCCCTCACAGAACACGTTTTTCAATGGCAACTTTCTTTCCAAACTTCATCAAACTTTTCCAAGTAAACATGCCCTAAACACACCCCATCAATGAATGAATATAAATTGTTTTCCGCTGGTGTCAACTTCAGATGCTAACAGTAGATGACTATGCAGTGTATAGCTGGCCACGCTATCCGATAACTGTTTCAGCTGGGAGCAGAGTCGTCTGCCACAGTGCCACCTGCTTGGACCCGGGGGCCTCCCAACTTGGAATGAGATCTCTTTAAAGCCGCCGGGCTCGGCGGCCAGGCAGCCCATCCACGTTAGCAAATTTTACGTATGCCATCCGATTCGCATCTACCGGTTCTCGGCACCACGACGCCTCCGTTCTGTGGCAAGAAACGTGTCGTCCCTCGGTTCGACAGAAGCATCGCGAAGCACCTCCTCTGGAAATCGATGATCCAAAATATCTCCTCCAGAGTCTTCCTCCGCGCAGGTTGACGCCTCCTTTTTGCGCACTCGCCTTCTCCTTCTCCGTCTGCCGCCGGGCCGCCCAGACGTCCACGGCGTGCTACTTCCTTCCTTCGCGGTGCCTGGCCAGACCATTCCATGTCTGGATCCGGTGCCCAGCTGTCGTAGTCCTCTTCCTCAGGGCTTAAGCCTCGATGCTCCACACCCTGATTCGGCCGGGTCTACTGCTATACGTGGCCAAACGGCCCAGGCACGACGGGCCAGCACTGGCCCGGTCCTGCATGGCACGGCCCGAGCACGGTCCGGCCCAAAGGCCATCGGGCCAGTGCCTGGCACGGCACGGCTGACGGGCCGTGCCTGGGCCGCTGCGCCGGCCCGTAGTGCCGGCACGGGCACGGCACGGCGCAGGCAGCCGGCACGGCCTCGGCACGGCGGCCGTCCATTCCCCTCCCCCTTACCTCCCGACCGTTGGATCGAGCCGTTGGGGGGAGGGGTATAAAAGGCGCCGGCGCCGCTCGGGGCTGTTGCCCTAGCCTCATTCTCCCCCTCCGCCCGCCGCTGTCTCTGCCTCTCTCCGTCTCTCGCAGCCTCGCTTCCTCCGCCGCCTCTCCGTCTCTCCCTCTCTCTGTTCTTCTCGAGCTCCGGTGGCCTCTTGAGCCACCGGTGGCCGGCACTGGCACACGGCACGGCCATCTGAACACCTTATCTCGATCCGTAATCGACGATGTAGCATCGTCCTGTCCTTGTCGTCCACCTCGTCGTTTCCGTTGACGCCGTCGACATCGCCGGAGCCGGACGCCGGTTGCTCTGGTGCTCCGGATCGACCGTAAGCCATCTCCTTCAAGCTTTTCTCTTCCCGTGGATCGATTCAATCTCTGTCTCTAACTCTTCTTCGTCTATTCCAGATCTAGAGTCGATCCGTTGAGGAACCAGAGGGCCGGAGCCGGATCTGTGCATCGTCGACGACGCCGGTGTCTCTGGTGCTCCGTCTTTGAAGGTACGACCCCTAAGGCCCTAACCCTAACTTGTTATTTGTTAACCCTAACACTAACCCGATGTCCCTAACCCTCTGTCTCTGTGATCTGTGTGTAGCCGTTGAGGAACCGGGGCGCCGGCGGCGAAGGAGGGTCTTGATGGCTGACTCCGAGCCGGAGTGTGAGGTCGGCACAAACCAAGAGAGGCGTTTGTGCGGCCTCGCCGGAGATGACGACGACGACGACATGTCCGAGGACGTTGCTGCTCTGTTCGGCAGCTCTGCTCCTGCTCCCATCAACATCGACGACGATGAAAAAGAACATCCTCCTCCCCCCGCGACACAGGTCGACAACTGCATCAAGCCAAGCAAAGGTAAGTCAACTTCCCGTGTGTGGGACGATTTTGAGAAGCTAATCAGAATCGAGGATGGTAGGGAGGTAAGATATGGAGCAAAGTGCATCCATTGCGGTAAGACATACTCTGCTCTCTCCTCTGGTGGCACTGGTCACCTCTCCCGGCATATCCCTAAATGCCCTATCAAGCGTGAGAAGACCCGTATGTCTCAGTCACAAATCTCTTTTGCTGCTGATGGTAGTATGCGTAATTGGGATTACTGTCCTCAGGTTGCTCGTACTGAACTTGTTCGATTGATTGCTAGACTTGATATTTCTATCAGCTTGGGTGAATCTGATGCTTTTGTTCAGTACATTAAAACTGCTCATAACCCTAAGTTTCAATCTGTCTCTAGGCAAAGCACCACCAGAGACATTGCTAAGTACTTCAATGAGAACAAGTCTAAACTTGTTGAGTCTTTAACCTCTGCTGGTGTTAATTGTGTGTGCCTAACCTCTGACATATGGTCTGGTAATGCCAAAGAGGACTACCTTTCTGTTGTTGCTCATTACATAAACTCTGATTGGCAACTAGAGAAGAGGGTGCTTGGTCTTAGGCTAATTGATGTGTCCCATAGTGGACAAAACATTGCTGAACATGTTCATTCTGTGCTTGTTGATTATGGTGTGACTGATAAGGTCTTTGCTGTTACATTAGACAATGCATCTTCTAATGCTAAAGCCATGAAAAACCTGAGACCTGTTCTGTCTAAGTACCTTGGTCTTGAGGATGTTGATGATCTTGATGCTTTTGATGATCCTGAATCTACTGTTGTTAATTCTATATTCTTGCATCAACGTTGTGCATGTCATATCATCAATCTGATTGTTAAAGAGGCCCTAAATACTCTTAAGCCTTTGATTGAAACATTTAGAACTGCAATATCTTTCTTAAACTCATCTAACCAAAGAATTGCTGCATATAAAAGCTATTGCATTGCCACTGGTATTAGGCCTAGAAAGTTTCAGCTTGACATGGATGTTAGATGGAATTCAACATATCTAATGATTAAGCATTTGTTTCCTCATAAGACCCCTTTCACTACCTTCTTGCATGCTCAGTATCCTAGGGCTGAAGGTCAACCCTTGCTGTTAACTGATGAACATTGGGCTATGGCACAGAAAGTACTTGCATTTCTTGAACTGTTTTATGAGTCAACAGTTGCATTGTCTGGTGTGTATTATCCTACTTCTCCACTTATGATTCATTATCTTGTGAAGATTGCTATACACCTAAAGAAATATGCTAATGATATTCACATCAGATCTGTTGTTCAGCCTATGATTGACAAGTATAATAAGTACTGGAGGGACATACCTTTGCTTTACTCTTTTGCATTCATCTTGGACCTTAGAGCTAAAATGAAAGGTTTTACTAGAGTGCTTAGGAGGTTGGGTTGTCTCACCAGTACTGATTATACTTCTTACTTGCTTGGCACTAGAGCTAGACTTACTGATGTGTACAACAGGTATGAGGAAAAGTATGGATCTGTTAGGTTGAGGAGGACTACCCCTCCTACCTTTTCTGGTAAGAAAAGATCTGCTTGGGATGAAATATATGATGATGATGATGTTGCAGGTTCTTCTGGTGGTCTCCTCACCAGATCTGGTACTCTTAATATGTCTAGAGATACCTCTGCTACTGCATTGTTGCAGGCTGCAAGTTCATCAGCTTCTAATGCTTCTGAACTTGTATCTTACTTGGACTGTGACACTGTTAACCAGTTGGATGATGACTTTAACATCCTCAACTGGTGGCATCAGCATAAGCTTACTTATCCTGTGTTATCAATCTTAGCTAAAGATATTCTAACTGTTCCTGTGTCTACCATATCATCTGAGTCCACTTTTAGTATGACAGGAAGGATAATCGAGGAGCGACGGAGGAAGCTGAGGCCAGAAATGGTGGAGATGCTCACATGCATCAAAGATTGGGAGGCTGCAGAACAGAGGCTGCAACAGAATGTGGAGGATAAGGAACTTGAAGTCCTTTGAAGAACTTTATCTTGATTGATGATCATTTATGTAATGCTTGCTGGGTTGTAATATTATGAACACTGGACTATTATGAACATTGGACTTGAGGAGCTGCTGTACTCTTTTTTCCTGTCTAGGGTTTCTCACAAGGGTGAGTTTTACCTAGACAGGTTTTTAATGAGGCAGCATTGCACAGCTCCAAATAATTCATTCTGTTGACTTTGATCTCTTCCATTTCTGGTCGTTTTGAACTTTTGGATGAAATTCTGATCATTGTGATGAAATTCTGATCAAATTCTGTAATTGTGAATGAAATTGGGATCATTTTGATGTGTCATATGTATGTGTGTGTTCTGTAGCCGTGCCAGGGCCGGCACTGGCACGGCCCGGTTTTTGCTTCATAGGACCGTGCTAGTGCCTGCCGGCGGCACGACAGTGCCGTCGTGCCGAGCAGTGCCGTGCCGAGCCGTGCCGTGCCCAGCCGTGCTCGTGCCGTGCCGTACCGTGCCGGCACGATTGGCCATCTATATCTACTGCTCCCGCCTCTAGTCAAAACCTAGTCGTTAGCGGCGGCTCACGAACGACAGCGAAGGTGCCAACGTGCAGGTACAGCCCATAGTCAGGCGGCTGGCCTAGGCCAGCGAAGACGAAGAACGACAGCAAGCAGCGGTCGACCCGGCGGCGGCGCTGCAGCCGGCGGCCGGCGGGCGACGAGAGC